>CM062651.1:65447852-66044083 GCA_031772095.1 Zeugodacus tau | reverse complement strand
CAAAACAGATGTACAAATGCATACGAGTATATGTGTTGCAAGTTGTTCGGTTTTTCCCTCATTGCATTGGCGTAACAAGTAATGTCGAAAAGCGCCTGCGCAACCGTGGGATACATTTCAATTAAACACGCCCGCAAAAACAGCACACTCAGCAAAAAACAGGTGACTGACTGCAAAGGCGGCGGCGGCGAGTGTCAGTAGAGAGATAAGGGTGAACTGGTGTATGTTGCAAGTACGAGGGTGCAAGTAACTGCGCTTATGTGGCATACAGATGTTTTCGTGTGTGATTAAGCGCAAATGATGAAAATCGCTTTTGGCGCAAACAGTGAGCCAGCCAACAGTACATCATCGTCAGCGCCGGTGCGTTGCAAGCGCAAAAAGCGCGCGCATATGGGTTGCCAACGCCAAAAAAAAAGTGCACATTGGTGGCATGCAAATACCATTACGCAGCGCTGGGGTGATTCCGACAGCCGTTGGGGCGATTTGTTGCTGCTGCCACTGCACTTAATTTGGCGGCTACTGTATGTGGTTGCATTTATTTATTTTTTATTTTCGGGTTATGCGTAGCTGTAGAGGGTAGACTTAAAAAATTTTTTTTTTTGAATTTTTATTTTTTTATTATATTTTATTTTTTTTTGTGCTCGAATTCCTCAGTTGCTTAATTCTTCCTGTTGCCGCAAAAAAATGCATGCATATTCACTTATATTTATTTACATATATATTTAAGTAAATACATATATTCGCCAGCAATTCCACTTGGCAGCCGCCACGTAATAAATACAATTTATGACGATCGCTTCAAGCTGCCTGCCACAGCAAGTGGCATGGTTAACCATATATCGAAGCAAAAAATAAAATACGCGAAAAATGTACAAAATTTGGGCAAACCAATGACGCGCCTGCGCACCGCTTAAGTACGCCATCGCCGTCGTATCGAACTAAGCTCACTGACTCATTCACGCATCATTCAAAAGCGCATTTTCGGCCAACCAGCCGGCTGGCTGCTTGTGGCGCAAGCTGCTGCTGCGTGCGTTCGGCCATTCGGTCCGTATTAAAATTGTTTATGGTTTTAATTAAAAACCACTTCGGCAACTGCATCAATCTGCTGCCGTTGCAACAGATCCTTCGCTCACACGAACTCCGCGACTCCTTTTGGCCTGGCGCATAAATGCTTTTTTTTCAGGCATTTTTTTCAGGCTATCCGGTTGCCTCCACGTGTTTATTGTAGTTTTCGTTTTATTTATTTAGTTTGTGCTGCCTTTTTCGGTCAAATTATTGCTGTGATAAATTTTTATGCAAATTTCATGCAATGGACCCGCATTCCTGCTGCTGCATCGTGCCGCATCTAAGTGACCGTTTAAATATTTATTAATGTATGCATTAATTTGTATTTTGTATTTTTTCATAAGTGCTATTTTCCGGTCACTCGGCTGCATGCACATGGGCAGGTGCATTTTATTTTTTCGGGGCGAAACCCTTAATCGGTTCATTGACGAACTCACATTTCAATTTATGCCATGAATAATTACAATTATTGCGCAGTAATTTTTTACATACATTGCTTAACCGGAATCATTTATAAAAATTTGGCTAAAATTTATGTGGCTACATGTCTTTATATGTGTAGAGTGGAAATTATGTAAAAATTAAAAAATTAGTCAATTGCAATTTATGGGCATTTTCGTAGAAGGATGCTTCGCTTCTTCCAATATTTATTTTCGTTCAACAGATAACTTTAGATAGCCTTTGCTTTAGTTGCAAGTTTAGAGTGTTTAAAATTCTCCTCCATAATACTAAATAGGTAGAAAAGTCGTAAAATTTTATAGAAAAACACATTTTCGATTCTTCATCATTTCACTAGCATCTTAGAACTTTTTTGGAAGTTTAATTAAGTAGGGAACCGCTTTTTTAGGCAACCACTGGGTTCATCATATATGGTGGCTCTTATTGCCTTTACAAAATTCAGAAAATCGCTTAGAAATTATTGGCAAATTCGACTGGCACTTGGTCAGCATAAAACTCATTCATAAAATTTTCCATTTTTTTTTTTTCAGAAATTGTTTATAATTTTTTTTTTTCAGAAAGTTTTTAATAAATTCTGTTCTTAACTTTTTTTTTATTTTTAATATTTCTTTTAATTTTTAATAATTATTCCAATTTTTAAATATATTTTTTTTTTAATTTTTAAATTTTTTTTTAATTTTTTAATATTTGTTTAATAGTTTAATATTTTTTTAAATAGTTTAATATATTTTTAATAATTTTTTTATATATATTTTTTTTAATATTTAAATATTTTTTTTGTTTTCTAATATTTATTTTTTAAATTTAATAACCAATTTTTTTATTTTTTAAATTCTTTTTAATTTTTAATAAATTTTTTAATTTTTAAACATTCGTTTAAAAAATTTTTAATATTTAATTTTTTAATTTTTTTTTTGATATTTTAGTAAATACTTTTTATTTTTTGATATTGCTTTTTAATTTTTTTTTATATTTTAAAACTAATTTTTTAATAAATTTTTTTAATTTTAATTATATATATATATATATATAAATATATATTGTTTTTTAAATTTTTTTTTGATATTTTAATTGTTCTTTTTAATTTTTAAATATTGTTTTTTAATTTTAAATTTATTTTTTATGATATTTTAATACTTTTTTAATTTTTTAATATTTTTTTTTATTTTGTAATATTTTTAGTTTTTAAATATCGGTTTTCTAATTTTTTGACTTTACTTTTTTTAAATTTTTAATATATTTTTATTATTTTTTTTTAATTTATAATATTTTTTAATTTTTAAATATTTTATTTAATATTTTTCTAATTTTTTAATAATTTTATTTTTTATTTTTTAATAGTTTTGTTTAATTTTGAAATATTGTTATTATTTTTTTTAATTTAAAAATTTTTTTTGATTTTTTAATATTTTTTTAAATTATTAATATATTTTCTTATATATTTCTTAATTTTTTAATATTTATTTTAATTTTTTAATATTTTTTAATAGTTTTTTTTAGTTTTTTAATATTTATTTTTTAATTTTTTTTAAATTTTTAAATTTTTATTAATTTTTAAATATTTTTTTTTTATTTTTAAAAGTTTTTTTTATTTATAATATTTTTTTAATTTTTTAGTATTATTTTTTAATTCTTTAATAATTTTTTAATATTTTAATATTTTATTTTTAATCTTTTAATCTTTTTAATGTTTTTTTAAGTTTTAAGGATTTTTTTTACTTTTTTAATTTTAAAAATTTAAATATTTTTAAAATTTAAAACCAACTTTTTTTTTTTAATTCTTCTTTTTAATGTTTAATATTTTTTTTTTAATTTTTAATATTTTTTTATAATTCTTAAATATTTTTTTAATTTTAATTATTTTATATATATTGTTTTTTAAATTTTTTGTGATATTTTAATACTAATTTTTAAATACTGTTAAATTGTTGTTTAATTTTAAATTTTTTGACACTTTTTTTATTTTTTTTTTATGATTTTTTTTACTTTTTTTAATTTTAAAAATTTAAATATTTTTAAAATTTAAAAACCAACTTTTTTTTTTTTTAATTCTTCTTTTTAATGTTTAATATTTTTTTAATTTTTAATATTTTTTATAATTCTTAAATATTTTTTTTAATTTTAATTATTTTATATATATTGTTTTTTAAATTTTTTGTGATATTTTAATACTAATTTTTAAATACTGTTAAATTGTTGTTTAATTTTAAATTTTTTGACACTTTTTTTAATTTCTTAATACTTTTGATTAATTTTTAAATATTGTTTTTTAAATTTTAAATTTTTTTTTTTGATATTTTAATACTTTTTTTAATTTTTTAATATTTTATTTTTAATTTTGTTATTTTTAATTTCTAAATATTATTTTTTAATTTTTGATATTTTAATACTTTTTTTAATATTTTTATTAATTTTCTTTTTAATTATTAATATTTTTTAAATTTTTAAACATCTTATTTAATGTTTTTTAATTTTTTATTTATTTTTATTATTTTTAATAGCTTTTAAATATTGTTATATTGTTTTTTAATTTTTTTTTTTTGATATTTTAATATTTTTTTAAATTATTAATATATATATATTTTTAATATATTTTTTTTAAATTATTAAATATATTTTTTTAATTTTTAAATATATTTTTTTAATTTTTAAATATTTTTTTTTATTTTTTTTAATTATTTTAATTTTTCAATATTTGTTTTTAATTTTTTAATGTTTTTGAGATATTTATTATTTTCTCTCTACCTTTTTTTATTTTTAAATTCTTATAATTTTTAATATATTTTTTTATTTTTTAAATTCTTATAATTTTTAATATATTTTTTATTTTTAATAGATTTTTTAATTCTCTAATATTTTTTAATTTTTTTGATATTTCAATACTTTCTTTTTTTAATTTTTAAAATTTTTTCTGATATTTTTTTTTAATTTTTAATATTTTTGTTTAATTTATAATTTTTTTAATTTTTTAAATTTTTGTATTTAAATTTTTTTTTAATATTGTTAAATATTGTTTTTTAATTTTTAAATATATTTTTTAATTTGTTAATATTTTTTATAATTTTTTTTTAATTGATAAAATTTTTTTTGATATTTTAATACTCTTTTTTATGTTTAAATATTGCTTTTTATTTTTTTGATGTTCTAATACTTTTTTTTAAGTTTCAAATATTGTTTTTTAATTTTTTTTCTGATATTTTGATACATGTTTTTAATTTTTTAATATTTTTGTTTAATTTATAAATTCTTTTTTTTGACATTTTAATACCTTTTTTTAATTTTGAAATCATGTTTTTTAATTTTTAAATTTTGATATTTTAATACTTTTTTAATTTTTAATGATAATTTTTAATTTTGTAATTTTTGTATTTTTTTTTATTTTTAAATATTGTATTTTAAATTTTTATTTTTTTGATATTTTATTACTTTTTTTATTTTTTAATAAGGTTTTTAAATTTTTAATTTTTATTTTATATTTTAATACTTTTTTCTATTTTTAATATTTTTTTTAATTTTTTTTTATATTTTAATACTCTTTTTAATTTTTTAACATTTTTGTTTAATTTTTTAATTTTGAATATTGTATTTTAAATTTTTAATTTTTTTGATATTTTAATATTTTTTAAATATTGTTTTTAATTTAAAATTTTTTTTATATTTTAATATTTTTTTAATTTTTTAAATTTTGTTTTTTATATTTTAATATTCTTTTTTAATTTTTTAACATTTTTGTTTAATTTTTAAATTTTTTTTTTTATTTTTGTAATTTTTTTTTTTTAATTTTTAAATATTGTATTTTAAATTTTTAATTTTTTTTATATTTTAATATTTTTTAAATATTGTTATTTAATTAAAATTTTTTTTTTTTTTTGATATTTTAATACTTTCTTAAATTTTTTAAATATTGTTGTTTAATTTTTTAAATATTGGTTTTTAATTTTGTAATATTTTTTTTTTTAATTTTTAAATTTTGATATTTTTTAAATATTGTTTTTTAATTTTTAAATTGTTACATTTTAATGATTTTTTAATTTTTTAATATTTTTTTTAGTTTTTAAATATTGTATTTTAAATTTTTAATTTTTTTGATATTTTAATATTTTTTAAATATTGTTTTTATTTTTAAAAATTGTTTTTAATTTTAAAATTTTTTTTAATTTTTTAATATTTTTTTAATTTTGTAATATTTTTTTTATTTTTGAATATTGTATTTTAAATTTTTTGATATTTTAATATTTTTTAAATATTGTTTTTTAATTTTAAATTTTTTTTTATATTTTAATACTTTTTTTAAATTTTGTTTTTAAATTTTTTAAATATTGTTTTTAAATCTTTTGATAATTTAATACCTTTTTCTTTTTTTAATTTTGTAAAATTTTTTATAATATTTAAATTTTTATATTTTAATATTTTTAAATCTTTTTTTTTATTTAAAAATATTTTATTTATTTTTTTGATACTTTTTTAAATTTAGTTTTTAAATATTTTAAATAAATATTGTTTTATAATTTTTTAAATTTTTATGATGTTTTAATATTTTAATATTTTCTTTAATTTTGTAATATTTTTTTTTAATTTTTGAATATTGTATTTTAAATTTTTATTTTTTTGATATTTTAATATTTTTTAAATATTGTTTTTAATTTTAAAACTTTTTTTATATTTTAATACTTTTTTTAATTTTTAAATATTGTTTTTTATTTTTGTAATATTTTTTTTTTAATTTTTAAATATTGTATTTTAAATTTTTAATTTTTTTGATATTTTAATATTTTTTAAATATTGTTCTTTAATTTTTAAAAATTGTTTTTTAATTAAACATTTTTTTATTTAAATTTTTTAAATTTTGTTTTTAAATTTTTTGGATAGTTTAATACTTTTTTAATTTTTAAAAATTGTTTTTAATTTTAGAATTTTTTTATATATTAATACTATTTTTAAATTTTTTAAATTTTGTTTTTAAAATTTTTAAATATTGTTTTTAAATTTTTAAATATTGTATTTTAAGTTTTAAATTTGGTTATTTTAATACTTTTTTTTATTTTTTATAATTTTTTTGAATTTGAAATTTTTAAATTTAAAAAATTTAAATTTAAATTTGGTTATTTTAATACTATTTTTATTTTTAGATAATTTTTTTGAATTTTTAAATATTGCTTTTTATTTTTTTTTATATTTTAATACTTTTTTTAATTTTTTTTTAATTTTGTAATATTTTTATGAATTTTTAATAATTGTTTTTAATTTTTTAGATTTTTTATATTTTGATACTTCTTTTTAATTGTTAAATATTGTTTTTTAATTTTTAAAATTTTTTTCTGATATTTTTTTTTTAATTTTTAAATATTGTTTTTTAATTTTTTTTAATATTTTTTTAATATTTTTTCTTAATTTTTTAAATAAAATTTTTTAAGGCTACGTCTTCAATTTTATTGACTGATATAGAAAATTTGAAAGCCCAAATTAATAAAAAAAATAATCAAGTAACTAAAGAAAGTCCTGAGACAATATTCTCTCACAAATTTCTATTTTATAAAAATTAATAAAAATCTTTAATATAACAAGTCTTTAAATAGAAATCTAAAAATGTATCAGAATGAAAAAAATTCAAATTTTTTTGTAGTTTATATTCAGCCATTAAAAATTCGGAATTTTGAATGGTCGATTTACAAATGATTGTATTTGTTGTAATTGTGACATTTTCATTTGTTGAAATTAACACACCCAATTCATAGTCAGGTGACAAGCGCACAACAACAACAACGGCACACACGGTGTTGCTCATTCAAAGTTATGCACAATTAATTCGAGAACATCCCCTTGTTTTAGATTTTAGATTGCTACCAACTACTAATGCTGCTTCTAAGTATATATGTATGTGTGTGTGTGTTTGTGTTTTTATGAATATGTTAAATAGTCACACGTTCAGCGACAAGTCTCTGTGGCGGGCATAAATTTTCCGCCATCTGACCTCAAAGCAACACATCACACGGCAATCACACGCCACGACAAAACTATTATGCACGACTGAATGTTTGTATCTGTGTGTGTGTGTTGTCTAAGAATTATAACGGCAATAAAAAATCTACAAGTGATACAAGTGTATATACACTATATGTATGTATGTGTCTATGTGAACATCCGTTCATAACGGCAGTCAAGTAGTGACGGTCTGGCCTCTCCCCCATATGCTTGCTTAGCGTCACACATGTGTGAGCCACCCTCGTAAATTTATGTCGAACAAATGGCCCATTATCACACGTAGCCATTTCTCTTACAATTTAATTTGCTCATCAAAACGCGCATAAAAATCTAAACATTCGACATAAAATTCCAACCAAAAACAAAATTTTAGATTATCAAAAATGTGCCAAGTTATAAATTAAATCGAGAAAATTTAATTTTTTTGGATTTTTTTGTTTAAATTTCCCATAATAACCACAATCAATGGTAAATCTCCTTTGGATGAAGACAGAGACTGGCTGACTGAAGAATTCCGACTAGGATTAATATTTTGCAGAAGTATATGTGTTTGAATTGGAGCATTCATATACCATGTCATGTGAGACGTACTACATATAAATATAGATTTGTTTTACCCCGCTGGGTAAACATTCTCACATTCTTTCTTGTTCTTTTTTTCCTTGATCAACCAAATGGTCTGAAAAGAAAAGAACCCTACTATTTTATATAGAGAAACCACACACACACACCTACACACACACACGCACTGCATCATTGGGTGACCACACACATTGATTGTCGCGCTCCTGTTGATCGTGGAGTGATGGTGGATGGATGAAAAAGTTAGTGCTCGATAGCACCAACATGTATAAATAGAATTCCATCCACCTAGTGCATCCGTTCCATCCGCCAGTGACCACCAAAGGTGCATCATTGGGTGACCATCGACATATGGTACTCGTGCGATTGTCGCGCTCCTGGTGACGCTAGGTTCGCTACCAATGGCTCAAATGGTAGCCAATGGAACCTACTAGGTGGCCCAAAGCGTTTGAGCCACCACCCGGACGCACCCGATCAATGGCCACCAATGGTGCACCTTTCCAATTTTTATTTCATTTTTATTAATTTTCAATCGCGAAACCGCGAAAAAAATCTGTTTTTGTTTCACAAAAACAGAATTCGGCGGCGCATCAAGCGTTTGCTTTATACTCTGGCGCCGATGAGATGGTTGAGAAGTGTCCGCCGAAGTGTCCCTATTAAATTATTATTTTTTTACTATTTTTATTTTAGCTTGGGGTTCCTTTCAAGTAGTGGCACGCTATCCATAAAGGGTTTTATCTCCAAATTTTTGTAGTAGTATTTTAATTCTCTCCAGTTCCTATCTAAGGTTTTGTAGCAAAGTCAATGAGTTCACAGAGAAAGCGGCAAGATTGTTCTGTTTTGTGGACTCAATAGGTTCTTTGCTGCATAAAATATCGTATCGCCCCAGGTTATATATATTCAGCTGTTGACAACAGTAGAACAATAGCGACCTCAGCAGGTTGAGAAAAGCGTAGAGATCCTAAAAACGCAAAGACTCGGTAATCCATTCTTTAGTAGTGATTTTTGTTCTCCTCAAAACCATTTTAGTTCCGAATATAGTTGAAAATCAATTTTTGTTTTGTCTTTCTTAAGAAGTATTGATCTTTTAAAATCATTTTGAGATCACCTTCATCACCGTGATGTCAAATGATAGATATGAGCTCTGAACTCGTCTCTTTTGAAACTGGTAACATCTCTTCGAAGGGAAATATATCCCTAGTATGGTCGATAGTTCTTTTCCTAAACAAAATCAAAACATTCAACGAGCCAAGCGTGAAGAAACACATCCAAATCTTATCACCAGAAATGAGGATGACTTATAATCTATCAGGAAGACACCTAGTACAGTCGAATCTAAATCACTGATGTGCATGGTTTATATTCGACAAAAGATTACAAACTCGACATCATCACCAGTTAGTATCTTGTTACAACAACAAAACACTGAAGATACATCCGATTTGTCTAGGGATTTCTGGTATGATAATGTATAACATTCGTTGGGCTGTTGAGGCTGTAGAAAAGTTCAAAGCATCCATAGGGTTGAAAGTAATAGTTCTTCTTATTACGGACCGTCCTTTTTCTCAATCGTTTGCTAGTTACTTAAGCTCCAAGTGATCTTTAATTGTTTCAAATCCATAGCCCTTCTATATTTTAAAACGATTCATAATTCCATAAATAGCTGCCTCTATAGGGACTCGCCTTATCAGCCGGGTAGTGTTGTATCTCTATTTCCCAACAATCTTGTTTTCACAGCAAAGAAAAATTTTGAAATTGAGATTACAAAAGAAGAAAATATTAAATACGAAATGTGTGTGGAAAAAAGCGACATCTGCTGAAGAAAGCTTAATTTGTTAAACATTTGTACGAGCCTTTTAGCGGGTGACGAAATCACTTTTAACATGTGTTAATTCACATACATATGTATTTATCTGCGTATATTTCTTTGCTAATTTCTTTCTTCATTCTAGAAAAAACAAAAACAAAGCGAAAGAAAGAAAAATGCTATGAATTTCTCGACTAATTCAACCGCTTCCCCACGTCAACGCTAAATGTTAAGCCCAAACTATTAAGCGAACGCACATAAATTAAAAATGCCGCGCATACTTCTACTAATTTTCAAAAACATAAAACATTCTCAAAAATCGAAAAATATTTCCACGACAAAAAGACAAAAAAAGTAAAAAATAAAAATAAAACAAACAAAAAAATACTAAAATAAAATAAAAACCACGAAGAGACGAAATAAAATGTCGCTGAAGTGGCTGTGACAGTTGTACAACAACAACAAAACTAAAATGTTAGATACAACAAAAAATGCGCGATATTATTAAAAAATTCAATACTAAGTGCGAAATATAATATATAAAAATTTGGCTTCCAAAGAAATAACATCTAAAGAATGAAATAGCAGAAGGCATACTTTTTTCCCGCGCCTAAATCGCCAGTAACAAATTGCTTGAGCTAGAAAAATGATGTTATTAACACTAAACTGCGTAAACTGTCGCCAAAGGGAATTTTCTTCGTTTAAAAAGACAACATTTTTAAATATAATTTAACTAAATTAAATTAACTAAACCCCCAAGTAACGACCAAAAATAATTTCCTATATTCTTCAAAGAATCTAATAACTACATATATATTAAGTCCTAAAGTACATTTCCAGTGAATTTTTTCAAAAAGCGCCTGCCATATCGCATCCGCCATTTTGAATTTTGAAAAACCGACAATGGAATCGTAATCAGCGACCCCGAATACCCCCAAGTAACGAGTTTCAAGCGAATCCAGTGAATTTTTTCAAAAAGCGCCTGCCATATCGCAGCCGCCATTTTGAATTTTGAAAAACCGACATTGGATTCGTAATCAGCGACCCCGAAAACCCCCGAGTAACGAGTTTCAAGCGAATCCAGTGAATTTTTCCAAAAAATCGCCTGCCATATCGCATCCGCCATTTTGAATTTTGAAAAACCGACAATGGATTCGTAATCAGCGACCCCGAAAACCGTCAAGTAACGAATTTCAAGCGAATTCATTGAATTTTTTCAAAAAGCGCCTGCCATATCGCATCCGCCATTTTGAATTTTGAAAAACCGACACTGGATTCGTAATCAGCGACCCCGAAAACCCCCAAGTAACGAATTTCAAGCGAATCCAATGAATTTTTCCAAAAAAGCGCCTGCCATATCGCATCCGCCATTTTGAATTTTGAAAAACCGACACTGGATTCGTAATCAGCGACCCCAAAAACCCCCGAGTAACGAATTTCAAGCGAATCCAGTAAATTTTTCCAAAAAGCGCATGCCATATCGCATCCGCCATTTTGAATTTTGAAAAACCGACACTGGATTCGTAATCAGCGACCCCGAAAACCCCCAAGTAACGAGTTTCAAGCGAATCCAATGAATTTTTCCAAAAAAGCGCCTGCCATATCGCATCCGCCATTTTGAATTTTGAAAAACCGACACTGGATTCGTAATCAGCGACCCCGAAAACCCCCAAGTAACGAATTTCAAGCGAATCCAATGAATTTTTCCAAAAAAGCGCCTGCCATATCGCATCTGCCATTTTGAATTTTGAAAAACCGACAATGGATTCGTAATCAGCGACCCCAAAACTCACCGAGTAACGAGTTTCAAGCGAATCCAGTGAATTTTTCCAAAAAGCGCCTGCCATATCGCATCCGCCATTTTGAATTTTGAAAAACCGACACTGGATTCGTAATCAGCGACCCCGAAAACCTCCGAGTAACGAGTTTCAAGCGAATCCAGTGAATTTTTCCAAAAAGCGCCTGCCATATCGCATCCGCCATTTTGAATTTTGAAAAACCGACACTGGATTCGTAATCAGCGACCCCGAAAACCCCCAAATAACGTGTTTCAAGCGAATCCAATGAATTTTTCTAAAAAGCGCCTGCCATATTGCATCCGCCATTTTGAATTTTGAAAAACCGACACTGGATTCGTAATCAGCGACCCCAAAAACCCCCGAGTAACGAGTTTCAAGCGAATCCAATGAATTTTTCCAAAAAGCGCGTGCCATATTGCACCCACCATTTTGAATTTTGAAAAACCGACACTGGATTCGTAATCAGCGACCCCAAAAACCCCCGAGTAACGAGTTTCAAGCGAATCCAGTGAATTTTTCCAAAGAGCGCCTGCCATAGTGCACCCGCCATTTTGAATTTTGAAAAACCGACGCTGGATTCGTAATCAGCGACCCCAAAAACCCCCGAGTAACGAGTTTCAAGCGAATCCAATGAACGAAGCACAATTTCGCATAAATTAGAGCGCATAAAATGGTCCAATGGTCCATTCTGTACCATTCACAATAGCATGTGTGCATACTTTCAGGCGCAAATAAGGTCACAGCGCACACGCACGCCATTGTGCTCGCTCACACCAATGGCCCTGCGTATACCACAAGCAATAATGCATATATACAGCCATCCCGCACTAGCCCACGTGCATTAAAGCACACGCTTGTTCCACCACCAGCTATTTAGCACGCTTCAGCCCATGGGCATTGTTGTTGCACGCCATATTGTGTACAACAGAGCACATGGCCGACCGGCACACGTTGCACCACCAACAATTGCCAGCACAATGGCAGCTGCTGAAAATTCGGCAGCCGCCATTCATCTACCGATTCTGGTTGCCTGGTAGATGACGCGCGACGAGTACAACACCTTAGCTGTTGGCGACCACGCGACGGCACAGGGTGACCAATGCGATTTAAAATTTTTAAAATTATAAAAAATAGCCCACTGTAGGGGATTTCATTAATTAATGCATTTTTTTAAGAATGAAAAGAAGCAAATTCTATGCAATTTTATTTAAAATTTAAATTTTTGAATTTTAAAATTTTTATTTATGAATTTAATCAAGAAATTATGGTACAATTTTAGTAAATATTAAATATTTAAATTAATTACAGTAATAAATGGTTAATATATATTTTTATTAATTTAAAAAACAATTATTGCTAAATTAAATATATTATTGTTGTGTAGACCATACGAATGCTGCTCCCACTGGATTCAGGCGAGTTCTTCTTCCGGATGGCATTGGCAACCCTGCGTCCACATTCGGCTTCTGGATATGGAGCGTGCTGTGTGGCGTTGCTTGCGGCTGCTGCTTGTTGATGCTTATATTTATCCACTGCCATTTTTGTTGTTATTGTCGCCGTGTTGCCCTGTCGCGATGCAACAATTTCGATTTGTGTATTGGAAAGCGGGCGCGCAGGAAAGCCAGTAGCTGAAATGGAATATGAAAGACATGTTTAGGTGATGTAGATACTTTTTGTTTGTTTATACGAGCACATATATACATATACACATATTTAATTTCATTATAGCGTACCTGCATTGTATTGTAGCTATACATTTGGTGTGTATGTGGCGCACTATGTATCGTGCGGTTGTTTACATTTGTAGAATGGCCGCTTGGAAACAGCTGATGACTGGAACTGGTGACAATTGGAGGGTGGAAGTTTCGGTGTGCGCATTGAACCTGTAGATATAAGGAGAGCAGATTAAAATGGTTGTAAGCGAATGTATATAGACAAATATACAAGCAGATTAGCAGGTAATCGCAGTTAAATATATCTGTAAGAATAATTTCTTTTGTTATATTAACATCTATTGCAGCTAGTTCGCATCGTGCCACTGGAGTATAGCCGCAGTTTTCGACCGGCAGGATTCCTAGCCTCATCGCATGGATACCCATTCCGCAGTTTCCGGTGAGTACATTATTATTGCGACAAGGGCCACTTTTGGGGAAAGGTCCAGTGATCCAGGGATAGAGCACAGGAGAACAACGGAGCACCGACGCGTTTCCAGGGACGACGGGTCCCCCCTTCTTACTCACCCGCTGTGCAGCTCCCAGCGATTCCGCTGTGACCCGGCTCCCACACGAGTCCGATAGTGGAATAGCTGGACACTATCGATAATGATCTAAGGCACTCCTTAACTAGCTCGGAGCACGCATTCAGCGAGCTCAGTGCCATGATTGCCGCTCTACTATCGGAGTGGATACTCACCTCCCTACAGGAGGCTACACTTCAGAGCAGTTCATCTACCCCGCAACCTTAATTGCAGACACCTCTGCTTGAAAGACAAGACACTACAGTGTCACAGGTAACCTGAACCTAATTTTTTATCGAAAAACTCGCCCTACAACCTCTCCCCCCCTACTTTTCGATCCATCCGTGAAAATGCTAGCTGCGCCTCTTCTCCAGCGGCTTCATCCTGACCACATGCCCCTCAGGGGGATGTGAACAGAGAAGGAACCACAGAGATTGGGCGCCGCGGCACATTGGTCGATGTTTTCAGGGATGCCGTCGAGGTTGCAGAGAATTTCGGAATGTCCCAGCTTGGAACCCTTCATGGACCAGGCTTCCCTGGGTCTAATAGCAGCTTTTGCTGCAATGCAGCTGCCAACGAGGTGCTATATGCAAGCCTGCATTCAGGGTTATTGTTGGCGTAGTCCGTATTGCTTCACAGATGCTAATGAGAAGCGCTCTTTGAAGACGTTCTAGCTTTTTAGCTAGTGGGGTCTTTTCGAGCACCCTCCCCCATCCAAAAACCCCATAAAACCGTATTGGCTTAACCACGGTTTCGTAGAGCCACTTCACCACTTTTTGTGAGAGGCCCATCACTTCCGAATGATTCCCCTACAACAGTATAGGACAGCCGATGCCTTCCTCTCACTGTCTCCCCAATTTTTGACTTCCAAGACAGCTTCCTGTCTAGGATGAGCCCCAAATACGTCACCCTGCCAGCAGGATGCAACAGAGAGCCCCCCAAAGAAGGGAGCGCGGGTATTTTATCCTTCTTAGTAAATAAAACCAATTCGGTTTTATTTGGGTTGACGGCCCTACAGCGCCCAACCGGCTACCACATTCAGGTACCCTTAAGTGAACTCATACGCGGTATCCGGGAATTTTCCTTTTACCATGAGAGCTACATCGTCACCTAGCACTCGACAGCCTTGTTCCTCGAGCTCCTTTAAAAGATCATTGACAACTAAAATCCAGAGCAGAGGGAGAGTACCCTACCGTGATCGGTAGCCCTGTTAACCTTTCGGAGAGCATGTGCACTACCGCATTCCGCCACGACAATTCTATCGCACGGAAGGCTGTAGTTAAGGTGCTTGAGGTTCGATTCGATCGCAAATTTATCGAGCCCTGTCTACCGCCTTACATTGTTGGAGGCCTCCTCGATATCGAAAAAGGTACCTACCGCTTATTTCTTGTGCATAAGAGCTCCCTCAATTTATGCCCCGATGCCTAGAAGCGCAGTGTTAACCGACCTGCTGTGCCCTTAACAGCTTACGCCTAGGAATTTTACTTCTGATGTACAGGTCCATTAGCCTCTCCAATGTTTGGCTGATGGGTTTGAAATTCTTGGCACTAACATGGGAGCTTTTCCAGCCTTGGAGGCTGGTTAGACAGGGTTTCACCCTTAAAGCTGGTAAGAGCTCTCATGTCACTGCCAAATATTTCAGGCCCATTAGCCTCTCTTCGTTTCTTTTGAAAGCGCTGGAGAAGCTCATGAATCTGTACATAAGGAACAAAATCCCTACAAAAAAGCTATAAAAGCTCAACACGCCTACTGTAAAGCAGACCAGTAGACACCGCTTTACACTCGGTAGTGTAACGGTAGACTGGAGGAAGCTCTCCTCTTCGATGGTTATGCGGTAGGCCTCTTCCTCGATATCGAGCGGTCCTTTAACAATGTAAGATTCGACGATTTTGGTGTCAAAGCGATCCTCAAGCCTCTCATCCACAGTCTGATCAGCGATAGAACTATCGTTGCGGAGTGGAGTAGAGCACGTGCGCTTCGGGTGTAAAGAGGGCAACCAAGCACGGTGGTGTTCTCTCCACTTTGCTCTGGATCCTGGTAGTAAATGACCTACTGAAGGAACTTAGAAATCAAGGATATCGAGTAACAATGTAACCCTTATAGTAAAAGGGAAATTCCTAATGACCGTCTATGAGATGACCCAAGGAGTCTCAAATATGGTAACCTGTTGGGGCGCAGAAGTGACTTAGCCATAAACCCTAATAAAGCAGAACTCGTTTTATCCTCAAGGAGGTATAAAATCCCAAATCCCACTTTCCCCTCACTAGGAGGCTCCAGTCTGCAACCCGTTGACACAGTGGAATACCTGGGGCTTGTCCAAGCAGGATGCTGTCTTCCAAACATTGAGGAGAAATTGAGAAAGGCTATCGACCTGTACTGCTTTAGAGGAGCTATTGGAGAAAAGGTGGGGTCTCTCACCAAAAGTGGTTAATGGCTCTATGAGACCATAATTAAGCCCATAATGTTTTAGGGCGTTGTCTAGTGGAGGGCACTCTGAAAAATCACACTCGCTAAGCAACTAGAGCTGGTCCAAAGAGCGAATCTCATTGGAATCAACGAAGCACTAAGGACTACACCAACAATAGCACTAAATGCCTTGCTACACGTCGCACCTGTGTATATTATCGGCAGGTGCATTGCGACAAAGGTCGCCATCAGGCTCAGAGACGCTGGGTACATGAAGCGTCACAAACAGGGGTACTCCGAAATCCTCCGCCAGTTCGCTGGCATCCCTGATTACTTGGACCACTGCATCGCGTAATCGTCCCTCAGCGGTTTCTTCTCTACGCACATACCTAAGAGGGCTATGTGGGAAGGGAGAAGCCGGTGGCAAAGAGGTGCAATGAGCTTTTTCACGGATGGATCGAAGCTCAGGCGAAAGGTGGGTGGGGGAGTATTCTGTCGGAAGCTCTCAATCAACACGATCTTTAGACTACCAGTCCACTGCAGTGTTTTTCAAGCAGAGGTGACTGCGATCAAGTTAGCAGTGGACACGTTGCTCCTTAGTGTAACCTCCTCTGAGAGATATGCATTCACTCCGAAAGCAGATTGGTAATACCAGCATTGAAATCGACGACAGTACGCTCCAAGCTAGTTAAGGAGTGTCTAATATTATTATCAATAGATCCTAGCTATTTTGCTATCCGACTTGTGTGGGTACACGGTCACCGCTGAATCGTTGGTAACTGCAAGGCGAGCACAAGCTTGCGAGAAGGTGTACCCTATCAACATCGGAATAGGAGCGGAGAGAGTACAGTTGGGACTATATTTTCGACCGAATTTGAGCTTAAAAGGTCCTACAAACTGTTTTCTCTCAGCAAGGTCCATGTCGGCGCGATCATTGGAGATGGACCTCACCTGGTTCCTAATGTGCCTCAGGTATAAGCGGATGTTATGAATAAAAACTACTTTTTCTCACTTCTGAGTGAGTATTGCTATTATCACTAGTATATATGATAAATAAATACATAATGTAAAATATGCGTATGATTCTATCACTCACCTTAATAAAGATTATCTATCCGACGTCCAAGATAATCACTGCTTCATACCTCCTCAAATTGATCAAATGTATCCAATTTAATTGCATGCGCTTTATGTTTGTGTACGATGAAGTAAATGCATGCAATAAACACACAAACGTTGATGTGAGCGAAATATATTATTACATTCGCTTGCTCGTTTATTTCCGGTTTTCGTTTATAGGCTCAAAATGCCTATAAAATCATCTACCAATGGCATAACATTGCAGCAGAGCTTGCAGGCCAATCATCGGTGCTTGGACTCCACCCTCGATAAACGGGATTGTATGAAGGTAAGTACTGATAGGTAGTAGTTGTAGCAGTAGGTACTCGTTACATACAAGCTTGCTGTAATGTTGCTGTGGCAAAAAAGCTCATCGCAATCACGACGACCGAATCCACCTCCCAGTCCACACAGCAACGCACAGCCAACGCCATGCTAAGTGGTCGCTCGGTCGGTTGGTCAGCTACTTTATGGAATGTCGCAACTGAGTACCTACAGCGGTTGGAGTGTGTTGTGGGATGACAGGGAGGCAATATCAAGTGGCATAACCTATTGCAAAAGCACGATTAAATCTCCAATCAAAACGTTGCAATTTTCACTACTTCCAGTTGCGGCCGTTGAGTGCCATTGGATTTAATGC
Source organism: Zeugodacus tau (assembly GCA_031772095.1). NCBI lineage: Eukaryota > Metazoa > Arthropoda > Insecta > Diptera > Tephritidae > Zeugodacus > Zeugodacus tau. Next base: position 66,025,988 of record CM062651.1, on the reverse strand, counting down.
AGAAATAAAATGTATTTCATTGTTTATATTTTAATAATAAAAATAATTAATAATTAATTGCATATTGAAAAATAACAAAAAAAAATATGTTTTATAATTTTGTTCGGTGGATGTTGATATATGTAAGTGTGTATGAAAAAGTCCCTCATTGACAATCCCTAAAAACCAATGCATTATGCACTGTTTATTGTGCTCATTTCCGTTATGAACGCGATTGTAACGGAAAAAAACTTGTTTACTTTGACACAACTTTTATTTTTAATAATGCATACTATTGCTATTGATTAGCTTGGCTTGCATATTAATATTTGTAAACCAGTATGTATGATTGACATGTTACAGTGTTGCCTTTTGCTTATTTATGAGGGAAGAAAAATATGGACAGGTATTATAGTTTTGATTAGAAACAAGTGTAGTCAAAAATATATGAATCGGAGGTTTTTTAAGGTCTCAAAAATGATATATCCCTATAATTTTTTTTTAATAATGGTAGGTAATAAAAGACGTACTAGCCCTATCGACAGTGGCAACAAAAATGCGAAGACCAGAACACTTTTTACAGATGGGACCCCACCCAGATTTTCCGGGGAGACAGACACAGAAAAGCACTCGCGACGGATACTGGGTACAGGGGTTCCAGTTTTTAATAAACCTCCCAAGGAACAAACTAATAAATCTCCCACTCTGATCTCTGACTTTATACAGGCTCCGACAGTAAACTCAGGAAATACCTGCACAATCTCATCGGAAATCTACCGCTTCTCTGTCATGGAGGCTGAAACTCACCTACACCTTTTGTTAGTTTGTGTGAACCCCACCCCAGGAGCAGAATCTTGTAGCTTAATACTCCAAGCGAGAAACGCAACCACTCCCTTACTTCTGGCAACATTCTTAAGTTCAGCAGAGTACTGGAACATATGGAGTCGATGTAGATGTCATGTGGATATAATAGACCATTGGCCACAGTACAAAGATTCAACCGACAAACCAAACCACTAAGTACCCCAACGTTAAAGCAAATATCAAAATAATTATGTATATATTAAAGAATCAATTAAAAGTGCGCCCTATGAATAGTGATTCAAATGCTTGTCTTTGCAGTGAAAGACTGCTCTATACTCTTTTAACTTCGCTCTCGATTTCTTCGACTTCTAAACTCTTGAATTTCCTCAGCGAGTTTTTGTTCTTAGTTAAAAAATTATCGATTTTCCTAAAATTTTGAATCTATAAATTCGAAAACCTTCAAATTCTGGTTTAATTTAGATTTTTTTTATGAAGTACGATTTTTTTAATTTAAGAATTTATGTGAGCATTGCTTTGTTATGCCTTTATTGTCTTCGGATCCATTTATAAATACTTAAATCAGCTTGGGAATGCGTTTAATGAAAGCGGAAATATTCGGAACAAAACCACAGTAAGTACCGACAGCTAGACAGATTGCTTTAATGTTCCGGAAATAGATTTAAGACTGTCCAGTTCAATACAAGACGACAAATATTTTTTAATGTTGCAATTACTAGAAACACTGGAAAACTTGCGGTGCTGCTTTAACCGAGATATTCGTTTGCAGTGTTGATTTTACCAAGGACGCACTGCACTAAATATACTTCATGAAGTGACCTCAATCGAGTTTAACTAGTTAGAAGATGCTTTAATTAAAAAAATATTAACTGTAGTTTGTAGAATTCATAAAATTCTCAGTACATATTAGCATAGCTAATGATAAATAAATACGTACATTCGTCAGTATAATAAATATAAATCCTCAGTACATCAATTACAGTAAACAATTCATAATTTGAAGTAGCCAAGCCACTTAAGTGCCCAGTCGAACGAATTTTGGTTGGTCAATAATATTCCTCCCAGCTGATAGCCAACCGCATCAGCAGCCAACCAACAAAATACTAAGCGCACAAATGCACACAAACAAACATAATTCGCACTGCCCTGCATAAAACGGCGCTATAATCGATAGTTGATTGTTGACTCTTACCGGCAATCAAAACGGGACGAAGGCAAAAGTATGATGCCGCTGACATTGTTGGGTGTGAGGATGGTGTGTCAACTGAGCTGCCATTGTCGTTTTCAATTTAAAGCGGCAAATAACAATAGGAGAAAACAACAACCGGGAACAGCCAACCAAACACACAGCAACTGACGCCACAATTGTACTACAATACTACCGCAACACTCAACACTAAAAAGGCACAACAATAAAGCAAAGAATGGCTGCGAACCAGCAGGCGCTATCACGATAGCAGCCACACACACACACACACACACAAACACACCGACAGCGCAGTGATAGCACAACAATACGTGTACAACAACAGTGCGCAGCAAAAGCAAAACAGAAGCAGAAAACAGGAACACCGAAACCCAAAAGTCAGCAGCTCTACAACAGCGGTAAACGTAAACAGCCAGCGAGCAAGCCAGCCAGCGAGCAAGCCAGCCAGCCACCAGCGAACTGCAACACTGGCACTGACAGCCAATAAGAACATTCATCCAACTGTAACAATGCAAACACTTTCGGCCGTTGCTGTGCGCCTATTATTCGGGATGTACGATTCGACCAACACGAAATTTTCGAAATTCATTTCTGCTATTCTCGCACGGCAACGACCAATAAAGTGCTGCGACTGCTATTTGAGCAACAGCACCAACCAGCAACGGGGGCACAACAACAGCGCGCCGTTGCCATTTGAAGGCGAATGCAGTCGTCGACGTCGAGCAACAGCCAACCACGGTAACACGGTCACACAACACTGCCAGTTAATACAGGCGCGCACGTACACAGCTCGTCTCGTACTCGTCGACACTATCGACCCAGTCAGCCAGCCAGCCGACATGCCCAGCCCGCACTAGCGCCCGTACGTAGTCTTCACTTCGAAACAACAATGCGAATAACGACCGACAGAACGAACGACCATGCCCATTCCAAGCGCAGACGCCGCGTCGCATTGATTTTTTCACTTTATCGTGTTTACCCCCTTTTGATACACTTTCGCTTAACAGCCAGCCAGCCAGTCAGTGAACAAACCAACCAACCGACAAACAAGCAATCAACCACCCAAACAGTCGCCGTCGTCGCCGTCGGTTAATAAGTAGTCAGGCAGTCAGTTAGTCAGCTGTTTGTATAATAGTTGTTTGTGTTACATGAAAATCGATCGAGCGAACGAGCACGTTGCTCGTATTAACTGCGCGTCGAGTAGGAAATGTGCTGTTGGCTGAGGTTAGGCGTGCAGCCGCATAAGAAGTCGCTGGCTTCGGCAAAAAGGTTCATTTACGTAGATACATGTGCGTCACGTACACAACAATATAATAAAAGTGAATTTATGAATACAGACAAACAAACAGAAATATATATTTATACACATGTGTATCAGTATGTATCTAAAGAAGTGTGTTTGGATTTTGCGCGAGAATCTACACCAGACCACAGTGTTCAATAATAGTGAAAAAAATGTTTTAAATATTTTTATACAAAAGATAAATTAAAATTATAAAAAAAAAAATAATGAAAAATAAATAAATAAAAATAAATAAATAAAAGAATTATAAAAAATAAAAAAATAAATAAAATAAAATAATAAAAAATAAAATAAATAAAATAATTATAAAAAATAAAAACAATTAAAGAAAATAAAAGATATAATTTTACAAAGAATAAAAAATAATTATCAATTAAAAAAAAATCAAAGAAATAATTTTAATTTAATTTTATAAAAAATATTTTATATAAAAAAAATTAAATTATAAAAAATTAAAAATCAAAAAAGTAAAAAACAAAATACAAAATACAAAACAATAAAAAATGTAATCTTATAAAGAATAAAAAATAAATAGAAATTTAAAAAATATTTTCTAAGAACCGATGTATATAAAACGATTTTTTATAAGAACCTAAACAATTAAAAAAATTCAAAGAAATAATTTTAAATTAATTTTATAAAAAATATTTTATATAAAAAAATTAAAAAACATAAAAGTAAAAAAATCAAAAAACTAAAAACAAAATTACAAAACAATTACAAAAAAAAATAAAAAATGTAATTTTATAAAAAATAAAAAATACATAGAAATTAAAAAAAAAATTCAAAGAAATAATTTTAATTGAATTTTATAAAAAATATTTTATATAAAAAAATTAAATTATAAAAAATTAAAAAACATGAAAGTAAAAAAAATAAAAAAATGTAATTTTATAAAGAATAAAAAATAAATAGAAATTTAAAAAAATATTTTCTAAGAACCGATGTATATAAAACTATTTTGTATAAGAACCTAGATAATATAAATTCATTAAATTAAAAAAATGTATTAACTTCTTAAAAAAATCATAAAAAATTATATTAGAAATTCGTAAATGGTTCAGAGGTTATTAGGTTATTATTATTCAATATTAGGGTGCTGCAATAATAGATAGAATAGAGGCCGAAAAGAGGGAGAAACTATTCGCAAGAACGCTTAAACGATGTTCACACTTTCACATTTAGGCAATAGCAATGCACAAAATATTTGATAAAAAGAAGAATAATCCGCATAATAGATGACGCAACCAATATTAATGCAATATTACAAAAATATATGAGATCTAGAATAGAACGAATCACGTCCCTGGGTTTTTTGAATTTTTTCGACAATCTACATTTCTATTCACCGTAAAGTAGACGGCTTTTAACCGAGATTTTGCATTGCACTTTTGACTTTAGAATAAATAAAATCATATTATTACTTTTTTTAATAAGCCGATGCCTATAAACTACTTTTCTGCAGCTAGTTGTTTAGTATAAGGGTAGTGTGGAATTATTTGACATGATTCTAAAGATTAGAATCCATTTTTCTTTTAAAAATGCTAGTTTTCGTATTTTTATTGAAACTCCTGAAACCTAGCGACGTCATTGCGAGATGATTGTACTTTTTAATTTGGGGTCATAATTTTTAACTCACTAATAATCTGGAGTATAAATAAACAAGTATCTCATTTATCTTCCTAACACCCACCAAAGCAGTATTTATGCCGAAATTTATACTACACAGTATTTTAATTAAATTTGTGTAATCAATTCACAACACCAAACCACTGTGCCATATAAATGAAAAAGTAGAAAATGCGCGCCACTAAAATGTGCCGTAACGAGTGTTTGAACACTGCCTCACGCATTGCTGCGCGCCTGGTGAAAATATCGGTAACGCTGTGCAGCCAACGTCATGTGCAAACGACACGGCAAACGACAGCGACAATCATAGCGACATTACGTCGTTTGACGTTTGCTATGCTATGAAAACGGAAAGTAGCACGAAAGCGCAGCGGCCAGTGCACGCGCTTACAGCCGCATCGTATGTGTGTGTGTGTGAAATGATGAAAATGGGTGCGGCTTACGACTTTACGCGCTTTGTCTACAGCGTGAAGACGAACGTATGGCGGCGACAATAGCGCGCGCGAATGTAAGCGTTAATCCAGCGAGCGCGCGCTTTTCAGAACGATATCGCTTTTGTTAAAGTATGCATTGCAAGTAGTCCCGATTGCAGAAAGGGACTACTCATTGCTGCCGCGATATGTACTTTGCGCGAAATTTTTGCTCAGCGACGGACGGAAAGCGCGCGCGTTGAAGGTCAACCTTGGATACACTTTTCGCCTTGATACGTGTTCGCTCCAGATTGTTGTCCTTCGAAAGTAGGGCATAACCTTGGCGCTTCAAGGTTTTCACCTTGTGCTCAATGTCGCACGCGGTTAGGTCAATGGCATGACCTTGTTCTTTGGCGGTCATACGAATGGCATTGAGCGTCGCGCGAAGAACAGCGACAAACTCTTAATCTTAGTAGCGGAGCGGAAACCCGATAAGCTTTTTACAATGTCGCATTGAAATGTGTGTATAACGTCGGCAAAGCGCGAACGCGTAATCAGTGTTTAGTATACAGCAAAACTTAAGCACAAACACACGCCGTATATTTATATTAGAACAATCATTAGAACCGCATATACACATATAAAGCACTAGATAGATACATTCTCAAACTTTGGGTTGAACGCGCCATTATTTCCATAGCCACATGTGTCGATACTCGAAAGCTTGTTCGAGTTTCGTTGGTCGCGTCGCCTGCTCACCGCCAACCATACCGCGCTCAGTTTTAATTCGATTCAAGGTTTGCGGCGAAGCGCTTTTTTGTTGGCGCTGGCGCGTTCAGCGCGAGCTCAACATCAGCTAACAGCAGCGCACGAAAGCCAAGCAAGCGAACGACCATCGCACAATTCTCGAAACTCGTTTTACCGCCAAAAAGTTTAGCGCTTGAGCACAAAAAGCTGCCATTATAAAAAGAACATCAGCGGCAGTAGAACCATCTCACTCACACGCCTTGTCTTGGCGTCGAAACGCATCGGCAAATCGTAGCGCCTACCTGCCGCGTTCACTCACACCCATAACGACGCTCCGTTAAATGTACGCGCCGCGCCACCTAGCGAACTCAATCAACCACAAGCGTTGAAGGCGCGCGCTGTGCTATGTTGAGCGAAATTGGCGCGTGCACACGCTGTCGCTGCGTTCCTCTGCGCCTAGTAAGACGGTCAGAAATTTGTTTCACTTTTGTTTTGCGCGCTGCGCGTGTATACACCGCGCGCCATTGAATACGCTATGCGTGTAAGCGGCGGCGTTGTGGTGGTGCCGAGTTCAATGTACGACAGTGATTTTTGGTAGTTTCGTCGGTTGTTGAACCCATCGAAAATGTAAATGTAGGTAGAAAGGTAAGTGACCCCCACAAGCGAATGAACTGTAGACTGAAGACGCGCGCACTCATTACGTTGTCGCTTTGGCGTTGATGTTGTTGTAGCGAGCGCACCTTAAGCCGGTGAAGGTTTTCACTTTTGCCAAGTCGAGACGCACTTCGGGCGCGCGCGTATGTTCGAGATGTTTGTGTGTATGTACATATGTTTGTTTGCACGTATGGAGGTGGAATGAACTGGAAACTTAATTATATTCAAGGTAGATTAGACCTATTGGTGGCGTGGCATAAAAACAGGGGTAGAGCAATGCTTCTACAAACAAAGGAATATATGAGAAATATACAAACTTATATGTGCTTTTTACCGTTCAGTTTCTGTACTAAAAATTAAGAAAATATTAACCCTGTAGGAAAATATATCTTTAACTTTATTTGAGAAATATGGCATTTTTATTCTATTTCGAAGGTAACTTTCGATTTAAGTCGAACTCATAGAAAAATTGTGACAAAATTGACGAAATTTTTGAAGTTTCGGATTTTTCGAAATTCGAAAATGGGTATCAAAATTTTTTCCAATTTATAGGAAGTGATTTTTTCATCTCTTTATCGTTTCAATTGAGAATTATCGGATACTTTTTAAAACCTTACAACAATGAAGGTTATCAAATTTGGAAAAACTGTCGAAGTTATGACCAAAATTTAAATAAATCGAAAATTTTTTATTTAAGAAATGAAGTCGGTAAGCGAGAAATATGATCAAATTGGCAAAAATATAGCCGATTTCTGGGTTTAATAAAAGATTAGATTCTGGGTTTCACCACCCAATAAAATAATGAAAAATTCGTCGAGGTAAAATCTATTAAAAATTCTATCATTTCCCACATGAATAGAAAATATCTCCAGTGACCCAAAAATACCACCTCATCAAACGTAATTAACCGCAAGCGGCAACTCTAATCCCACACAAAAACAAACAGCAAAATCACATCACACACACACTTTCAAATTAGATTTTATACACCGGTCGTTCGTCGAGTATATTTTAACAGCTGCAACGGAAAGTTGCCAATTTTCTCGCAACAATTACTTGCGATTTTCGTTGAGCGCCTAGTACGTATAAACTCGGCAACATTGCAAGTGCTGCAAACGCGTTCGAGTTTGGTTGGCATCGAGCGAGCAAACGAGTCAGCGACGAATATCACCAACGCGTTTGGCCAACCGGTGGTGGTTGGTTGGTTGGTTGCTCCATTATGTCGATGCCGCACTTGGTGGCCGTTTTCTAGGTCGCTTGGTTGTTTGTATTCATATGTGTTATAAATAAGTAAGTAGATAGCCCGAGTGCTTTAACGTTGGCGAAGCCGAGAGTCACTCCATTTAAGTTAAGTTGTTTGTTCAAAGTCACAGTGATTATCGCTCAGCACACTACCAAGTGGTGCAAACAACATCTATACACATACAAATACAAGTATGAGTGTGTATCTGTGTTTTGGCGCTGTGTTAAATGCTCGCTCGTGTCTTTTCACCAATTGGATTGGCTGTCAAGTTTGGTGTTATACGACGAGCGGCTAGTTGCTGCTGCGTATGTGTACCTGTTACGGTTGAAGTAGATTCTGTAAAAAGTATCGGGAATTTATAATGAAAAATTGTTCCCGAATGGTTGGTAGGTTGGTTGGTAGCACTGGTGCTGCTGTGGAGAGACACTGCTGTATTGCGAATTTATTATTGGTGCACTCTGTCAGCTGAGTCAGTCTGTTAATTTTTTGAGTTGTTTGAAATTATGCGAGCGAGAATTGTAAGATTGGTCTAACTGCTAACAAATATTTAGCTAAACGTTCTTAGAATTCGAAAAATATATAAAATAATTTGGTAACAAAAGTCTGTGCCTTTCGTAATTTTAATTAATTTATTTACATTTCACAGAGTCTTCACAATTTTGTCACAACAGTTTTAAGAGCAATGCAATGTTAGTCAAACTGCTTTGTTGAAAATGAAAAATACGTTATTTTTTCTCACCGATTTTTTTTTAATTTAATATAAAATTTTGGCGAAAATTTTAACCATCGAATATTTAGGAATTTAATGTAAAACAAAGAACAATTTTGCCTAAATTTCGAAAGCTGCGGCGGATGAAGCAACCATTCCAAGTAGGTTGCTAGATCCTGTACAAGCCAAACGAGTCTCGTATGCTTTCAAGTTTGTTCTGAACGAAAACATCCATAAATCCACATAAGTGAATACTCTGAAGACCTCAAAATTGTAAAGCCTGCCGGGTAGAATGATCAAAATTTTATCCCAGAAATCGAGTTTGAGAAGTGTTTCGATGATTGAGGACTACTTCAAAGGCGACAACAATAATTTTAAAGAAATTTATTTTTTTAATAAGCCTGATACGTGGGGGTGGGGGGATATCCTATATCGATTTATGTATACATTTTGCGCTGTTTTTAGGGTTAATAAGCCTGAGACGTGGCATGGGGTCTGGCAACTTCCAAAGACCCTCAGTAAGTATCCTATATCGATTTACGTATACGTTTCGGGCTGTTTTCAGGGTTAACTTCAATTTGTTTATCTCTCCACAGGTTTTCTTCTTGCACACCTTTGTCAGGTCTTTTTATATAAATATTTCCTAATATATGAGCTTTGTCCTCAATGTTCAACTACCTTCTCCAACACTATTATATATAGAAGAATATTTAACCTCGATATATAACAATATATTCCACCAAGCAACACTAACAAAGAATCGCTCATTATATCAAAAATATTTGCTTAAAGAAGCAAAAGTGTAAAAAACAATCAAATAGAATTACTGAGAGAAAACATGACTTTTCCACACTAGTGCGCAGAATCCATCGCGTTTACATTTTTTTAAAATAAAAATCAACGATAATCAAATGCTTACATATATAATATGTAAATGATATTTTAGATAACACGATAATCATGTTTTCCTTCATGTTAAATGTGTACTTAGTGCACTTAGAAAACGATTAATTAAATTAATTATTTGATTTCTAAATAAATCGCATCATTAGGACTAAATAAATTTAATGAATGAAAATTAGAGAGCTAAAATAGTGTCTTAAGCGAATCAAGTGTGAATTTTGTACGCTATGTGCACATTTATAAAAATAAATTATATAGAAGACAGTGGGAGACAAAAAAATGAGGACAATATTTTTTTTAATATGTTTTGGTGAGGTTATAAGTGGCTATTCTCAGAACAGATCACAATGAGATTATTTCAATCAAGTCCGACAAATTCGAATATCACACATATCACGAGGTGTGTTAAAAAAATAACGGGAATTTTAAAATTTTCTAATTGTCACAATTTACTGTAATACTGTCACGATTTGCCTTTTTCAAAAATAAAGAGAACTTTAAATGGCTGAATAATCGCTGAAAGGGCCAAAGGCTATGCCAAAAAACGAGTTTAGTGTTTCGACGATTAGAGGAAGCACCGCTGGATTAAGTGCATAATATTGAGTAGGGACGATTTTGAAGGCGACAACATTAATGTAGACGAATGATTAAATATTTTCTTCATGAAACCAAAATTCCCGGTATTTTTTGAACACACCCCGTATTAATTTTTCTGGATAGCTGAAGACAAAAGCGGGACAGTTAAAGACAGTCTTCCAGCCAGAAAACTTCGACAATAGAAATAAGGCTTTATTTACCATGAAACAGCATTTAGTTAGCACAACAACTAGGGTGTTCTAACTAAGTCTTAATGAGCTCAAGTCTTTTGTCGAAAAGGAATAACAAGGAAAAAGGGGTAAGTAGTTAACTATCCATTTCAGCGGAACTGTTTCCATTTCAGAAAAAATTAAATAGACAATTCAAGCATATTTATATTTATGCCAAGCACTGTACCATACACACACATTTATACTGTATGGTATTTTTGAAAACATCAGTACAACAAAAATACTACATGTGAGATGCCGCTCTATTTTTAATTAGTGCTAAGGTTATTTTTATTGCTCAGTCAGAATAAATGCCTTCAATATCTATTTAATTATAGTGTAAATAAATAGTGTTTCTTAGCGCAGCTACAACAGCAAATGTCACAACAAAAACAGTGAGAGAGAGAGTGTGAAAGTGCTTAAGCGATTAGTGAGTGAGGTATGCTACGACGGGTAATGGATAAGAAGAAGAACCCTATATTTGAATGGAAATTTTAGGTTTTCAAGAACTAAGTAAATCTATGGACAAAAATTAACGAAATTTACAAATAAAGGAAAATAATTTATTTTAAATAATTCTAAACAAAATGTTTCAGAAAAGTTGTATATTTTATTTAAGGATCTATCCTTCAATAAAGAGTATTCCACAAGTGTTCTCAGGTTAATCAGGTTGACCTAAACGAAACGGACTCGAATTTTTATCCGACCAAGAACTGTCAGCTCGACAACAAGCCCAAAAATTACTTCAGAAATGTCTTCAGTCAATACAACAAAAACAACAACAACAAAGATCATCATATATCTTTTAAAAAAACTTCAAAAACAAAACCACATGTAGGGTGCATAGGTAAAAATAAACTTACGGCGCCTAAAGATCTACGCTCGCAGAGTCCAAAACAGAAACAACAACAAAACCAAAAGAAGCTAATACTCAAATCTCGACGATCTATTAATTGTACAAAAGATTGTGTCTCTCCTACCGAAACCAAATCAAAGTCAGGAAAATAAGATGAACACAATAGACACACACATTTCCCCAATGGTCAACGAGTGTCGAGGCAAATCAATAGCAAATAGTCTGCGCCTGTTGTTCAAGCGAAACGCTGGTGAAACACTAAATAAATAAACACTGTATAAACTTTCTTGCAATAAGGTGGGTGTTTTTTTCAAATAGAAAATTGTTAATAAAAAATCAAATGAAATATGATTTCATGCTGAAATCAAGGAATGTAAAAACGATTGAGATTTTTTGAAATAAATATGCGCATATGAAAGTATTTTTAAAATAACTGGATACTTAAAAAATATGTTTTTCAAAATTTTGTTTAAAACATTTTGAAAATTATGTAATGTTTATGTAGTTACATGTAGTAAATGCGACGCTGGAATTTTTTGAAATGTAATAGTGTTTTAATTACATATAAATTAAATAAAGGAATTGTTGTCAACATGAATATATTATATAATTTACACAACTTTAACGAAAATGTATATATGTGGCATAAAAAAACATGAAAACATGAAGGCTGTTTTCGACAACGCACTACCTTCAGTAAACAGTTTCATTTAATTTATGGTGCCAATGAGGAAGTTAATCATCGAAAATATTTTTGTTATATACTTGTCAGTGGTGCTTCATGCGTTAGTATTTAAGCTTGTACAATAAAAAAATAGAATATAATATTCTAAAGGCAATAAACTGTGCGTGAAATATTCTTATATATACAGACAGCATGTATTAAAATTAAAGCTTAGTATAAATTTTTGAAGATGAATCAATAAAAATACAAGAAAATAAAAAAATACAAAAGAATTAAAAAAAAAATATATTAAAAAAAAACATAAAAAAAAAATTTTTTAAATATGAAAAAAAATTCTATATACATTTATTGTACATATGTACGTTATATACACATGAACCTAATATCCAAGGTCTATGAAGATATACACACATACATACAAAGATATTTGCATATAAATGTAAATAGATCTGTAGAACTGTGTGACTTTTCTCCGCGAGTAAATATAGTATTAACTGTGAGATACTTTGAAAAATCAAAAGGTGGTTTTCAACAAACCAAATACTGCAAGCACTCGCGTAGAGAGTAAAAACACTTAGTGTTAATTTATTTGTGATTTTCCTTGCTTACTTGCTTGCGTTCTTTACTTAACACCATTCGTCATTGTGTGAAAAACATGAAAACTCATTTCGGGTGTGTGACAACAAAAAATATTCAAATATAATACAATGAAAACTTGGTAAATGCCTAAGCACCCACGCAATATTTTGAAAGTGAATATTTGCTATATAAATAGCCGAGTACATATGTATAAGTATATAAGTACACTTATGCACACATTTTATGATGATTATAGCTGAAGAAAACGAAAACATTGAATGAAAAAAAGCTTTTTGGGCAATGAAATTGTGTGCAGAAATCAAAAGTGTTACAAATTACTGAAAATCTGTATGTAAATATTTTTTAAAATTTGCTAAGCTAATATTTTTCATAAAAAATTTTAAATTTTTTTCACAAAAATTGTGTACACAGGGTACCATATCCCCAGAAATAGTGACGACAACTCATATGTTAAGAATGCTTTACGTAGCTACTTTGTCAAAATTGAGCATATGATACAACAAATAGAAGATATAAGCAATAATACATATAAATATGTACTTATAAATATTGTGTGTGAATAATTTTGAAAATATTTGTGAATTTTTAAGATTTTATACACAAGAAATCGCATAAATTCTGCAAATACACACAAGAACAAAAAATATATAAAAACTTGGAGATATATTTACATATATACAAATATACATAATATACTATATACTAAATAAAAGCTTCCAATCTCTTTCTATACTCTAAAAATAGTGAAACGGTCAGTTGCATTCAATTTTCGAAATGGAGAAATTTATGACGGGCCGTCCGCAACGTAATCGACGACATAGCAGGTGCGTCTGTGTGTGAGTACACATGACAGGGCTGCTCAATATTGTTTTGAACGCTTACTAAATGAACTGATTTATTACAACTTGTTGCCAAATGCTAACACCTGTGCTTTATTGTTATAATTGTACACTGTTAACTAACACAAATTTTCTATTTCTTGCATTTTATGTATATTTCACTGCATACTTAAAGGCGTTTAAACGCGATTGTTATGTTTTTAAGGTTACATGTGTGTTAAATTTGCGACTGACTGCTGTGAACTAGCGCAAACTAATATGTGTGTTAAAACCGTAAGTTTCCGAGCATGTGTTGCATACTTTAAGGCGTTAAAAACTGTTTGCTTATTTACAAATTTTTATATGAAATAATTTTTTAGAAAATTTTAACAAAATATTTTCTCCTTTTAGACGCGCTTGGCCGCCAGAGGATGACCTCCATCAACCGCGCCTTGTTAAGCGTCTCTTTACGCCCGAGATCAAGCGCATGCTCAAGGATTGGCTTGTGCGCCGGCGCGAAAATCCCTATCCAAGTCGCGATGAAAAGAAACGCTTAGCTATTGAGACCGGCCTCACATACACACAAATCTGCAATTGGTTTGCTAATTGGCGACGAAAATTAAAGAACTCCGAGCTGGAACGCAATAAAAAATCTTGGGGTCACCTAATTAAGCATTACAACACCAATGCACGTGGCAATGTGGAGCAATTTAGCATTTCTTCAGAAGATAGCATTTGGGAGGAGGAAGAACTGGAACGCGATGAAGACGAGGGCAAGCACAGCGATGACGATGAATATGAATCACGTGAAGATGGTATTTCCAGTGGCACCGAAGGTGCTACAAGCTCAACAGGCGGTTGCAGCTACGATAGTTTTGTGCAGAGAAAGCACAAACTGAGTTGCTTTGTGAAAAATCAACCATACGAAATACGAAATGTAAAAACTACTGCCATTGAGAACACGCATAAACCGCCAGGCAACACTGAATTTTATGGTAGCACAATAACAATACAACAACAACCCCAGATGGTAACAAAACCTAACTCAAGCACCCATACAGCAAAGTACAAACAGAAAATGATGGAGAAGTATCTGCGCGATACAAATGGAACACATACAACTTCAGTGATGCCACAATCGAATGCACACACTGACATTGCTGAATTCCACAACAAGCAAATCGATATCGAAGCGACTGTGCATAGTGGCGATGACGGTGATGGTGTTTGCAATGGCGATAATAAAGCGCTGTCCAAGTGGTTGGAGAGTGCCGCACGCTTTACACCGGACAAAAACAACTACTTCATCGAGTGGAATGGCAAAACGTGAGTTACACAAAATTCCAACAATAAAATTGTATTATAAGTTTGAACTTTATTTTTTATAGCGGCAAAATGGAACAGAAACAACGCATAAAACAACTACGACGCATCACCATTGTACCAGTCAACTCAAATGGCCTCACAAGACGCCCATCCTTGCACACCTGCCCAACACAATTAGAATTAGATGCCGCCGAAGCGTTGGCAAATATGGCATTTAATTGTCGACAACGTATTATGGATTGTAATCACAATGGTGTGAGCCTACAGACTGTCAATGCAATTAGTTCCTAGCAATTACTACATACACCTTAATAAACATGAACATTTACAGCATTCCAGTGTAAATTATGGGTGCAAAAGACTAAGCAAAATTAGAGAATAATATTCCTGACAACATTAATAATGTGTTTAAAAGACAAAGAAATGAGTGAAATGAGCGAATGAATAAATGCAATTTAAAATAATATTTTTTTTTTTCAAAAGAGTTAATTTAAAATTTAAATAATTATGGTAAGTATGGAGGAAATCAATGAATGAATTATTTTAATGTGTTATTGAGCAAGAAAAGTAATAATTTTTTAGGAAACCCACGCCATAAAAAATAAATTATTCATGCATAAGAAAATATGGTGAAATTAATAAACATGTGTAATAAAATATATATATGTAGATTAAAATGGTTAAAATGAATGTAATAATTGTTAGTTATGAAATGAAAAAAAAAATATAAAATTTAATAAAGAGTGTAAAATATGTTAAAATAGTTTTAAATTTAAAAATAATAATTAATTATAAAATTAAAAAATAATAAATTATAAAATTTAATAAAAATTATAAAATATAATTAAAAGAAAAACATTTTAAAAATAATAAATATATAAATTGCAATGATATATAATGAAATGAAAAGCCTATTACCTAATAATAATGATAATATCCAGTGCAGCTATGATTGTAGATAAATGTAGTTGCTCCATCCAAAATTATGCAGCTACACACGTATTTAAAGCGCTCAAGGAACACACACACTTCTTTCACACATAAACACTTTGTTAATAATTTCATTTTCCAAGTACAAGTTTTGTTTTGAATTATATTTAATTTTTTTGTTTAATTTAATATTTAGGCACTAAACATGTTAATACACTTTACGCCTTCTCCTCTTCATTTGCCTCCTTGGCTGGCACACTTTCGTTCGTCTCACCCTTCGCGTATACATCAAGCACATTCACAAAGTTCTTTTGATGAGTTTCCAATTGTTGAACTACATTGCCCGCTGCCAAATTAAGTGTTTGCACTAACTGGCCTTGTGCTGCCTGTAGTCCCGGTAATTTTGCATATTCCATAAACTCATTGCGACTTAGTAAACGTTCGTCCACAATACCCGCCAACAATAACATTTGTGGAACACGTCGGGTGATGCGCAAAAGTTGTGGCACCTGCTGTTGCGTCGAGAAAACCACACAATTATTGCTTTCGAATAGTGGCAAAATTGCTTCGAAACGTGTGCCTTCCACAGCTTTTTGTACAATCTTCTTGCCATACGATTTTAAATGCATATTTTGTTTATGCAATTGTACGCGTACGCTGAAGAGTTCATCATCTTTGATTGAGTTCAGGTGATAGAAGCCAACCATATGCGAATGTTCCAACCAATTACGTACTTCGCGCGCAATAACCGCAATATAAGGATTCTCTATATCTGCATCGCGTTGTCGACGTTGGAAACATGCACTTTTCTTTTTGGGTTCTTCCACTTCAGCCGGCAAATATTGTGCGGCAGCTAGCACCTTGGCACGTTCGTAATGGGGTGCACGTGGACGTTGTATATTAATTTTACCACGGAAACGTTGTGATTGTTGAATAGGTGCACGGCAGGAGAGTAGTGTAACTATAGAATGAAATCCAATTACCAATTGGCAATCTTGTTGTATAATCACAAATGACTTACCTTGTCGGAGTAGCTGTGACATAGTTGCTCGTTTTATGTATTTCTATTATTTGAAATTATTATATTTGTATAATTATATTTAAAAAATTGTCACACAGCACAAATTGCAAGCACACTAGATTTACAAAAACTATAAAATATTTCACCTAAATAACGGAATATCAGAAAATATTTTTCCCACACGAGCTTCGCGCCGCTAACAAATCAAAACAGCTGTTCGCTTATTGTGACAACTGTGTGACGACCATTCACAATAGTGCATTCAGTAATTTTTTGTGAATATACTTGAACTTCTTCAATTTGAATTGAACTCAAAAAAATAATTTGAATTTGTGTACACGAAAAGACGTTATTTTTTTGAAAAAATATACATAATAAAAATACGCAAAATGCCAAAACAGAATTATTGCTGTTCCGCCAAACAATGTAAGCAAATTACCAATAATTTTAGCTCTAATAATTACATCGCTGTATATAAATGCAGATTATTCATATATGAGGAATTTGGTTGACACGTTGATTATAGTGCCGCGTATGATTATTTGCAAAAAATTGAAGAAAGACGAGCTCTTTATACAAACTATTACAATCAAAAATAAAGGATTAGTAAGTACCTTTATACAGTAGAAGTTCCATAACTCGAAGTTCTCCATAACTTGCACTCATGAATTGGCAATAGAAGCAAATTTTATACAAATTATCTTCCATAACTCGAAAGTCTATATATGTAACTCGAAGTTTTTTTTGTGGATTATGGTGATTCGAGTTAGGGAAGTTCAACTGTATATTGTTTAAAACTATAAATAAAATTTTTTAAATATATTCAAATGTATCATACGAACTTATAAGCATATCTATTACTAATATAATTTTTTTCTTTTATTTTTTTTTAATGAATTATCTTATTAGTATCCTCGAAATTTGACATATTACACGGATAGTCTACTGGATACCAGCATCATATTGCCTCGATATTGGGAACATACATACTTGCAACCGGATGAAATTTTTGAAATAAAAGTTGTAATTAAACCGACTGCGCAAAGTTTGCATACTAAATGCAGGCATGTCTATATAGAATCCGCACATCCAAATATAACTTTCGAAATTCCCATTGGTAAGTTTTAGTAATGCCTTAAACTCACATTTAAAACGCAACAATAATTATTAGGTCGCCATAACATAAAATAATATAATTAATTTTCTTACTTATGCATCAGTATCAAAAGGAATGACTCAGGTCTGTTTGCCAAAATCAATAGATTTCCCCTCCACAGCACTTGATGACATAGCTTACTATGATTTTGTCGCCTACAATCCAACGAAAGATGCCCAAACACTTTTATTTAAAAGGTAATAAATGACGCCAAAAACAATTAAAAAACAATAATGCATTTTAGCATAATCGAATTAGCTCTCCAAAGAATATCAAGATCACTCAGGGCAAAAATCGCATTCCACACCACGACAGCATAAAGATTTTGCTAACTCTCAAAGTGAATAATCTTGATACAATGCAAGAAGTTATTAAAACTAGAGTCGAAGGCGGTGAGTACATTGATACCCACTCAAAATATAAACAAATCCTTGTCGAAGGTCATTGACCCTTGACCCAAAATGTAAACAAACCCATCCAAAGGACATTGACCCTAAACCAAAATATAAACAAACCTCTGTCAAAGGTCATTGACCCTAATCCAAAATGTAAACGAACCCTTGTCAAAGGTCATTAACCCCGACCCAAAAGGTAAACAATCCCCAGTTAAAGGTCATTGACCCCGACCCAAAAGGTTAACAAACCCCTGTCAAAGGTTATGGACCCCGACCAAAATGTAAACAAACCCCCGCTAAAGGTCATTGACCCTGATCCAAAAGGTAAACAAACCCCTGTCAAAGTTCATTTACCGCGACCTAAAAGGTAAACAAACCCTGTCAAAGGTTATTGACTCCGACCCAAAATGTAAACAAACTCTAGCTAAAGGTCATTAACCCCGACGCAAAAGGTAAACAATCCCCTGTTAAAGGTCATTGACCCCGACCCAAAAGGTAAAGATGTTCAAAAGGTTTGTTTACATTTTGAGAGGTCACGCGAGATAAGATTTGCGTTTTGAAGGGCCAAGTGATATGAAGTGAGATTAAGTTTGTATATATAATAATTCTGAATATACCTAGTATGTTTTGCCGAATATATCGGTTGTCAGATATCTTAAAGAATTGCATAAATATTTTCGCGAAGTATGTGCATATGTATGTATGCTTTTGACACTTGTAAATTGCAATAATATATAATGTTCGGATTAATCATTCTTCGTTTATTATTGTAATTACATATATATTTTATTTATTTACAGTTAATTTGGAGATTCAGATAATGCATAGTCCACTAATAAATTCATTTTACATGAACACAAATCTCATAACCTTCGAGGCGTTGAAATATGAACGGGAGACAACGCGCAGTTTCATTATTTGTAATGAATCGAATGAGGAGAAGCATTTTACAACAACATTCTTTAGCGATCCAATACAATTAGCAGACAATCCTGACTATAAATCGGATCTAAGACAATCACAGGCATATTCAATACGTAGTTCCAGTTCTTTCAGCATGATTCATTCACCATTAGCCAACCCATGTGATTTAGTGGCTTATAAACACTTTCAAATCCCCAATGAGGTGGGTATTAATAGTACAAAATTTAATTGATGAGATCTCAACAAAATCTGCTTATCTGATATATATACTATATAATTAAAATTATTTTTTTGGACAGAATTTTACGATTCAAGGCAAAAGTTCATTGGAGATCCCTGTACGATTTTGTCCGGTTACACTTTCAGAGTGTGATTTTAAGGATGAAGAGTCCTCACCACACAAAGTGAGGACGATATTATTTCTAACTATTGGCGATGAAATATCAATGGTACGTCAATTGATAAATTTTCAAGGTGCTATAATTGGACCGGAAGTAGAGATCACGCCAAAAGAAATTTACATACGTACCGTTTATATGGGGGAAGAACACTGCGCGATTATTAAGGTTTTGAACGTGGATGGTGAGTACCCGCATCGTTATTTTAGTGATTCATCCAAAAGAGATCTCTGTGAAATCTGTAAAACTCCATTTATGCGACATCAAGTAGATGAGGATTCTTGAACATATTTTTATTGTTTTCCTTAACTTTTCAATAGGTAAAGTGAATGCGATTATCAAGTTCAAAGATGTTTTTAATTCCGACACTGCCGGTGCTGTTGTACAACCGGAAGAGGGTTACAATTTGGAACCTTGTCAAAGTGGCATCTTTCGTATTTCGTTTTTCTCAAAGGTGATTGGCGCTTTTGTGGCGAAACTACGTTTTAAGGTCAAAAACGGTATTATGGAAGAAGTGAACATAAGGTGCGTGTATACATATAACTGTTCAAGTAGTACTTAGATTTGGAAACATAACTCTACATGCTCCTATGCTCCTACACAGAGGTCACTCCTTGCATGCGCGCGTTAAAATGTTTCCGGATGAATTGGATATTGGTTATGTGCCATTCGGTATACCGTGCAAACGTTTCATATTGCTAGTGAATCCATTTATGATGCCGGTTGCGCTACAATTTACCGTTGGCGAAGATGGTGACGAAACACCTTTGGTACTAAATGTGAACGATGCTGACGGTTTGCCGGTGATAACAGTTAAAGATTATATATCCGCAATGATTGCGATGGCGGAGGAGGAATTCGATCCGTATGCGTATGAAGGAGAACAAACGGTACAGTTAGTAAGTAAATCGGAATCATTGCTATCGTATCGCTCCGTAAGCACCGAACAGTCCACATGCAGCACATATTTCGAAGAGGAAATCTTGGGTGAGCATTGACAGTTATATTTAACTTTTGATTTCAAATATGTTTCATATTCTCCTCCCTACAGAGAACATACCCGACTTCGCCTTCACCATTATTCGGCAATTAAGAGAAGCGCGGCATTTGGAGAACAAAGAGGTCGAAGAATGTGTTGTCAGCGCTACTTTAGATGTGCTACTAAAGACCAATTACTTCAATTCGCTCAAACAATTTGCTAATTACGCACAAATGGATTGGAATATTATACCATTCAATCCGAAAGAGATCTACTGCGATAAGGAAATCATATATCTACAACCGAATGCGGGTAAAACGGTAACGGTACTGCTCATACCGAACCGCGTCGGCTTATTCAATCGTGCGCTCAACGTGCGTATTTGTCCAATAACCGAGGAGGAAATGAATATGAAAAATGTGGATTTGTCTTGGGATCTGCGAGACAGCTTTTTTGTATCATCGAAAATGTTTACAACCAAACTTTGGATGGAATATGCCTGCCATCTGCCGATTATTAATTTCACACAAGAGATTAGCTACGAATCGGAAACGACTTACATCGATGATGAGGTGCAATGTGCTATGCTCTTTAAGAATTCATTCAATGTACCCGGCTTTTTTTACTACGATGTTATAGTAATTATATTGAGACCGCGCTTAAACTGCTGAAATTCAAATTTCTTTCTTTTCTTTGGTATATTTTCAGCCTTCGGATGAAAGTGGCGAAATGATATTTCCGGAAAATATTTTGAAATTTTTCATACCCGCATTTGGACAAGTCGTAGTACATTCTACGGTAATATTTCATCGCTTGGGCAAAGTTAAGCTCTCTGGACTGTAAGCGACAACAAAAAGAGTAGTTTATAACGATATTTACAATATAATTTTTGCAGCATAAAAATCGTAGGGAATTTGAATGGTTCACCATTTCATATAGTCGCCAATGTGAAGCCTGTGAAAATTAAAGTATCTACGACACGAGTTTATAGAAGACAGAAGGTGCTCGAATCAACTGTGGAACACATTTATATAACAAATGATACGCCCACGGTGACGAGATTCACAGTGAGATTGGTGAGTTTAGTACTTTTTTTCTTAAGAACCCAAGACATGGGTCTCTAATACTAATTTTACGATTTACTGCTTACTATCTTCCTTACTACCGATATTTCTAGAAAAATTACAAACATCAATATATTGAGCCTCTTGGCGCCACACTCTCACCAGAAGGACAGGGAACTTATGTGTCAATTTTTTCGAAATTCTACGATGCCGAAACCTATCATAATACCTTAATCATAAATGTAGCGAATTGTAATATCATAGTAAGTGAACTGTGTTGTAACGTTTTACAACTCCTACGACTTAATATAATTCTACAGGAAATACCAATCATCTATGTTGTGGAGGGTTCCCCCCTTAATTTGGAACCGGACATTTTCAAAGGTCATGATTGTGGTACACTTATGGTGAATTGTTTTGATGAATACGAATCGGATGTACCAAGGTACCTACAAGAGGTGAAATTGACGAATAATGGCAAGCATAGATATTGCATATATATAGATAAACTAAGGAATAATGTCACAAAATGTGCCATTGAACTTGGACATGGGCATGTGACTGTGTCACCGAAAACACTCTGCCTGGCGCCACAATCGGTGGGTACATTATATATAACAGCAGATTCGTGTGAAGCTGGTGAACTTTTTAATGAATTTCGTGTGAGAACTATTGATCAAGAGCATAAACTAAAAGTGCATACAATACGTTTTATAGCAACGGCTACATTTGTGGAACCGGAAATACATTGGTGTCAGAAAGCAATCAATATGGAGTACAATAGAACGCATATTTTTAAAGAGCATCCAGTATTGGGTAAGAGTTAAACTATGATTTTATATTACGGTAAACTTGTTTATAGTAGAAGTACAGTGGGTCCCTCAACCAGACAGTTGACCTATTGATCTGCATCTTTAATGGGTCAATGGATTAACTCTTTTAACGCCATTATAATATACATACATATAGTATAAACTAAATCTCATTTTTATTGTATTCCTCTCTTTCGCCATCATAGCCATAGCAAGTCTAAAGAACATGGTGGACGTGAAGTGCAAAGTATGGCTCAAGAGTGTGGGACCTTTTAAAATAAAGAATTTTTTTGAGCAAAATTTCGCCAAAATCATAAATTTTCCCATGCAAGGTCTGGAACAAAAAGATATTATAATTGCTCTAAATAAATCTGCAATACGTGACGAATTCTGCTCTACCGTCGATGGCCGTATACTCTGCGAAGCCAATAATAAATATCAGGTAATACGAAAAGTAAAAACTATCGACATTAATTCACTATTGAACCCTATATAGAGATCACTGCAATTGAAATTGAAAATACGTAGTCCAGAATTGAGAATCATGCAACCGGATATGATACTATTTACACGTGAAAACGCGAGTGTAACCTATGTGGAATTGCGTAATATTTCCTGTTTGAATGCGCAGTACAAATGGAAGAAAGTCGAAGAGAAAACGACATACGTAGCGGATGTAAGGCAGTAATTAATATAAGTAAATTCCTTCAATAATAATTTTACACTTTCCAGTATGACGACACTTATAAATTTTCACTGGACATACTCTCCGAAATCCTACGTATGTTGGATATTAATGGCAGCGATTCAGATGAAGATTCAATTTATAAACGGAATATGACATTGCGCTACCAGAAATATCGTTGTCGAATGCATAAGCTTGAAGACCCGATTGGCATTATTGAAATCATCAATGAAATCATAAACAATTTGGATTTGGAACATAAACGTTATAAAACAAAAGCCGATGATCAGTATGATGAGTGTTTGAGTGCGCAACGTTGCTCTTCTGGAGAATTTGTACGCAAAACATTGGATGCCGTGCTGTATGGACTGAATTTGGAAGATTCCTATGATATCTCACAAGAGAGTATAGAAGAGTGTGATAGTGATCGCACCATACATTTCATTGAGAAGAGCGGTCATATAGCGAAATTTAAAACAGCACAATGTGCACTCTTTTTACCGCCAGTGAAACCGGGTAAATCTTGATATATTTTTAATATACATCGAACCACCTGTTGGCTCTTAGACTAAATGTTTTTCCGAATATTTTTTAGGTTATGCTAAAACGGCGGTTTTTGTACTCGACACAGTTGGTAGTTGTCCTCAACAATTTGATATAACACTAATTAATTTGGAAAGAGTTATGCAATTCTCTTCCGAAAGCGTATACCTCGGCATACAGGTATTACTTTAAAAATAGTTAGATACGGTTTTCCTAAGCAACTCATCTCTTTTTACGCCTTTTAAGCCTTGGTATGAGCTCTTCAGACAATCGGTGAGAATTATAAATGTCACACAATATCCCATCACAGTTAGTATAAGTCATAAAACTTTGGTGGATAAAAATCAGCGTCTTAGTCAAGGTTATGCAAAAATCATTGGAGAGAAGACCTTTGACATTTGCAAATTCAAATCAAAACTATTGACCGTTGAAGGCTTAATGGGCTTCTCCGAGCAATTCACACACGACATACTAGTCAACGCTAATAAGAGCGAGGAACAGATTATACACTTTCGTGGGCAAGGTATTATGCCTATAATTGAGGTTACCACGAAATTAGCACGACCTGAGCAGGATATGGTAGAAGTATTGATGGAATATGAATTGCTACAATCAATTTATTATTTCGAAGTATTCAAGTCCATCACCGAATACGATGAGGATTTGCCAGCGCCAAGAGAGGAGGACAATGTCAGTATGTTGACCACCAAATACTCGATTAGTAGCTTACAAACGGGCAGCACTAAGAGTACTACGAGTAGTCGCGAGGCACGTTTCTATCACATGATGAGAAGCTATGTGATTGTCAATAATAATGCGGAGCTGCCACATGCAAGCGTATTGGAACAACTGATTGAGACACAAAAGTTCCTTAGACAATTGCGGGAAAATCCAAAATTGGTTATGTTGTTGCGTAAAGTGCATCAGGAGTATTTGAAAATGCTCAGCAACTATGGTGAATCCATGCCAATTAACTTGAAACATTTCACCACACAACCCTTGCCATTCCATCAACAGGGTTTTATATTAAATATGAATGTTTTAGTTTTGGGACAGTTGAGAAAGTTCACGCTCGATTTACATTTCCACGGACCTGGCAAATTGATTGCGTCTGTGCGCACCGAAGTGAAAATACCCGGATTATATGTGGATTTCGAAGTGAGAAAGAGGTATAGTTAAAGTTTTGAAAATAATAAAATTTCTAAAAAATAATAATTTATATTATGTATTTCAGTGAAGATCACGATTACTTATTTTTTGCAGCTGAAAAGAAATCGCCCAGCTTATTCGGCAAACGCTATCGGAATATGTACGAACGGGTCATTGATGCGGAAACAGATCCGAAAGTGAAGCATGCACATTCCTTCGATTTCGATAAGACGGAGCATCATACACGCTTGGAAGTGGGTGCCAAGGAACGCAAAGAATTGCAAAACTATTACAATAGTTTGAACAAATCGGTTTATGAAGATCAAAAGCATCACTTTACTTTATGTAAAATATTTAGCAACAGCAAAACGAACTACTACAGTGGCGAGGCACAACTCGTACTGTTGATAAAACCAGAAGCAAAGTTCTATGAAGAGGGACAAATGCTTGAAGATTACCTATACATCGATGTGAGTAAAAAAAAATAGAAAAAATTTATCAGAATTTTAAATATTTGTAATTTTTTATATTTCTAGTTGCACTTGGGGCCGACTTTACCCATTCTACTACGTGGTATCATCTCCAAACAGTTTCGAAAGCAAAACGATGCGAACAAATAAAACGAAATAGAATGTTTCGGAAAATTTTTATATTTTAGTCACATGTAAAATTTTATTATTGCTATAAATATATAATTAATATATTTTAATATTAGTGTTTAAAACGCACATATACAATTTTATGGAATTACATAATTTTTAAATAGTCAACAGTACATATTTAGTTGACGGAAAAAGTAGTGAAAAATAAGCAAAACAATGAAGCTACTCATTACAGGCAGTCCAGCGGCCTTGACCCAACTCATTATGCTGTGGAAAAAAAGAATATTATATTAATTTAAATAATTTTTAATTTTTGTATGTTTATATTTTTATTATTAATTAAATTTATTATTCTTATGCAATATTTTCCTATTTTATTTCATTTAATATTTTATTTCATAAAAACCTGAAATAATTACTTACTTAAAGTCATCGGGATAAAACTCAAATGGTTCTATTGCGATTTCACCACAATTGGTAATGATAACTGGATCCATAGGACAATCATCAGTATCCGTTTTAACCTAAAAATTCAGCACTTTACATATTTGCAAATTTTTAATTAAAATTAAACTCACATCTTCAATTGCATGT
Organism: Zeugodacus tau; assembly: GCA_031772095.1. Lineage (NCBI taxonomy): Eukaryota > Metazoa > Arthropoda > Insecta > Diptera > Tephritidae > Zeugodacus > Zeugodacus tau. The sequence continues at coordinate 66,000,039 of CM062651.1, read as the reverse complement.
ACCGTATCCATACCATCTAGCACTTTACCAAACACTGTATGCTTACCATCTAGCCATGAGGCCGATATAGTAGTTATATAAAATTGACAACCATTTGTATCAGGTCCACGATTTGCCAACCCCAAATATCCAGGTCGATTATGTTCAATGGTTAATGCCTCATCTTCAAAATAATCACCATAAATGCTGGTAGAACCTGTACCATCCCCTGTAATTGCAATAAGTCGGTGTGGTATATAGGAGAAATGCACCACCTAATATCATTACAATTGTCAGTTGCACACTTTCTGCAGTTAGATATAGAGTGGACACCAAAAAGCTCAGTAGTTATTACTTGAAACCTTGAAACCTCGAAACCTCCACCTGTGAAACAAATTTCGACATAATTTGTCACAAATAACCTAACCCATTCTAATTAGCGATGATGACCTGGCTTTGGACTTCCCATTGATGTTTTATTTATGTCCGAAATTCGAAAAAAATCGAGAATCGTAATGTTGAAAAATGTTAAAGAAGCGAAAATTGTCTTTAGCTAAGCTCATTTTTAGTTTTCTAATAAAACTTTCTATCACATAAGTCATCGCTATTTTATGGTACAAATTAATTTAATTAATGATGACGTATTAAACTAACAGACAATCGAATTACTTGAAAATTTATACACATATACACTATTTTTTCACTAAAAATGTCACTAACTAGACACAACCACTCATCCACTTTAAAATATTTCACGAACTTTTAACCACTCACCATTTAAAATATCCCCACCTTGTATGAGGAAACGATTAATTACGCGATGGAATTTTGAACCCGCATACGTGGTGCCATTAATGCCACGCAAGCATATATGACGAAAATTAGCGACTGCCTTTGGTGCAGTTTTACCAAACAGTCCTAAAACTATGCGTCCAAGCGGTTTCTTTTGATGCTTCACATCTAAATAAACTTTAGAAGTCACCGTAAAGCTCAGACCCTCAGCGATTGCTAGTGCAGAAGTGAGCGCGATTAATATTTTATAGAGTTGCATGGCGAAATTTTATTCGTTAATGTTTGTAATATATTAACTACTCTTAAATTTTCTAAAATTATAAACGTTTCTTATGAACACATCCGTCGAACTAAACGCGGTTGATGTGGATTGCCGATTGAGGACGCGCGAAAATAATTGGAAATTTTACAAGAAACCTTAGAACTATTGAAAGTTAAGTTCAAACGCATAAATTTTCACCACCCACATATGTACATTTGTATACACTTGTGCATTGGTAGGCAAATATATGTAGGTGTTCGTTAACGATTCTTACACACACATCTATTTACATATTTACTTAAAAGCGTAGCTATTTGTAAATATTTTGATTTTCCACCATTGCCTAAGAGATGACGAAATTGATTTTACATTCTTCTTTATTTTTCATTTTCTTACATTTTTAGTATTATATTTTTGTATTAATTGAGCATAGAAATATACTAGTTTAAGTTTTAAAAAACACATATATGACAATGTTATTGTTGTTGTTGTTGTTTAATGTAGGCTAAGCGAGAAGCTTCCGCTAGCAAACTAGATCAAATTCACAGAATATCCTCGCACAGTACATAACTTTAGTTAACACTGAAGAGATAGTGGACTTTTTATGACATACTTTCATATTCATATTATTAGTTGAATAAATTTAATATATTGATTATTTATGCCGTATGTATTACAATATGCTGCATCATTCCAATTTTTATATGTCACAAATTTTGAATTGATTTTTATTATTGATTTTAAAATATAAAAATCAAAAATAATTCTTATTTTTTGATATAAAAAAATAAAAATCAAAAATAACTTTTATTTTTGATCTAAAAAAATAAAAATCAAAAATAACTTTTATTTTTGATCTAAAAATATAAAAATCAAAATTTAAAAATCATACAATATTTCGCATATAGTTCACCTAAAAATCATGATGGTATAATCAAAACTTTTCTACGACGTTCCTTTATGTATGATTTTTTTTATTAAAAATTGTAAAATAACTCTTATTTCCGGTCCCTGATAAATAGACATATGTATTATATATAAATAAATTGTATATGGTAGTCATTCTTTAATGATCATAAACAACAAATCATTTCAAATAAACAGCGTATTTATCATTAAAAATATTCAATAAATAACAAAACACTCACCCGTATATATTTATTTGCGCTCTTGTACTGATATATTCGTAAACATACACATAAGCATAATTAAGTAAGCCTCCAACTTCACTAGTAAGCATATTAATGTGCATATATGCATTACAAATACAAATACCACACACTTTTTGTTTTGATTAATTTTCCTTTTAATCACTTCTTTATTACTCGTTTATTTATTCAGAAGATTTTGTGGCAGCGATTCAAAATCGCTACTTTGCTTATTCGCTAATTCACATTCGCACAGCTAGCATGTACACACACACATTTACATATATGCAATAATTCTCTGCTACTGCGCTTGCCGGTTGAACTTACTCGCTGCCGGCGCACACTCATTATTTTCATTTGCAAATTAAAACAATAAAACCACGACTAGGTTTATAATTTTAACACCACATGATAAACACAAGCACTTCTTTCATATTATCATAAATATATTTAATTTTTAAGCAGTTTTACACACGATTTAATAAATTTTCACGGAGCGTACACCTGTAGCTAACTTTTTCACAACGAGTAACGGAACGGGAACTGGGAAGAACTGTTAGAAAGGGAAGTAGGCTTGCATTGGTATAGCGTGGCAAGGGTTGTCGAGCAAGTGTACTAAATAGCATGATTGATACTAAAAGTACTTTTATTACTTTATTATTATTGTGGGGTACAAAGTATATTAAATTTATGTAAACTGTTTCAATATTATTTAAGTAGTTAATACAATGTGTAGATCATCATACAAAAACGTGTTTTAAATTGATGATTGATGAATATTGTAGTATATTTTGATATTATCTGAAGTTTGCCATTGTCGAAGAATTAAAATACTATAGGTATCTTATCTGATTAACATGTACAATGAACTCGGCCCGCGTATATATTGCTTTATATCTGATAATAAATACAGATAACAGATATCACTATTTGTATATTCTAGTTGAAATCATATTATTGGTTATAGGAGAGCTAGGCCAAGGTCTGAGCCAAGGTTGGACCAATTGCATTCTTTTTTAACGCATGTATTCAATTAAGTATTTCATACTCCAATATGGATAAACAGGATAAAAAGACACCGGAAAATTGAAATCTAAATATTGGATATATTTGAGCAAGTAGAAAGTCTGATTGGATTTCATCTATTGTTGCTACTCAATTAAAATATATTGAAGAACCAATTTCTACTTAATTTTTTAAAGAGATAATTCACATATTGACCAATATATTCTACCTAAGCTCAGCAAGAATAGTCAAAATCTCTATATTTAGCATTTATTCAAGAAAGACAGAAGAACATATTATGATACAAGTTTACCGTTAGCTTTGTTGTGTTTTCATTTCCTGAGAGGTGACGTCACTCAAGTCAAAAAGATGCGAGCCAAACAAGCCAACCAAGGAAAAACAGTCGAAGTGCACGGTAGAACAAAACAGTAAAACCAAGACAAACAGTCGAAGTGAACGTGAGTGCTTTATTATTATATAAAATTCTAAGTGAAACTTGATATGTATATTGATTTCAAAATGAAGTTTGTAATGCAGAAATATAATAACAATAGTGAAATAGTGCAAAAGAATCGCCTATAAAAAGTTTTTTCACATTTAGACCAACAAAAAAGTTGCCAAAAAATGTCTAGCTTTTTGTAATCAAACAGACAATTTTAATTATAATATTCTGTTATTTGCAGGAAGAATTTTATAGATGACTATTTTATGAATCTTGTTCAAGACGAAATTTTATCAAAGCATTTGTCAATTTGTTTCACTATATTTCTATATACATACATATACATTCTCATTCTGTCTAGCGTGAAGTCATTGTGCCGTAATCTTATCGTCTACCCTTCTTGGATCTAAGGTTATGCATGGATTTCACAAATTTTTATGGTTGATTATTGTTTTTGCAAATTTTTATCTAAAATTATATACAAAGCAATTAAAATTACGAAATTCTTTAAAATAGTTATGTATGACATCTGAACCGATTCAAACCATTTTTGTTACTAAAGAAAGAAAATCGATAATAAAGTGGTGCCACGCCTACTGCCCATTTTTAAATACAATACAATCCAATACTCTGTGCAACATGATGCTAGAGTATAATAATTACTAAATCAACGTGCATTCGTAAAACTATTTGAAATTAATACCAGCAAATGCAACCCTACTTCCTTTTCCAATAACTCCTTTCAGTTCCGCTGCATTTTTAACAACGAAAAGTTGTGCCGGCAACGCGTAGTCCATGAAATTAATAAATTTCTTAATTCTTTAAGCATTAAATGAAATAATTTCGTGATTAAACAAATCTATACATATATTTCAATCAATTCGAACAAAAAAAATTAGTGCGAACAATGTTTTCTATGAAGTTATTTGCAAATGCAAGTTGTGTGTGTCAGTGTATAAGCAAAAGCAGCGCTAAAGCCAAATTGGCAAGCGCAGTAGAGGAAATAGTATGTATACTACATTTGTATGTGCTCGCGTATGTATTACTTTCAGTTCCGCTGTATTTTTAACAACGAAAAATTGTGCCGGTAACGCGTAATTCGTGAAAATATTGAATTTGTTTATAAATTAAACATTAACATTATATTAGTGATTAAAGAGATCGATTTACATATTTTAAACAATTTGAGCAAAAAAATTAGTGCGAGCAAGGTTTTCTTGGAAGTTATTTGCAAGTGGAAAGTGTATATGTGTCTGTGTGTCAGTGTATAAGCAAAAGCAGCGCAAAAGCTAAGCGCAGAGGCTCAAAAGAGAAAATATAATTCCTTATTTATGTCAAATTATGTATACATATTATATATGCATAAATCTTTGGCAAAGTGATCAAAAATCAGTAATCAAAATTGTGTAATCTTTTTTTAATAAAAAAAAATAATAATTCCATAAAGTTAAAGTTAAATGTTAAAGTCAAATTGGCAAGCGCAATAGAGGAAATAGTATGTATACTACATTTGTATGTGCTCGCGTATGCATACGGAATTCCTTTAAGTTCCGCTGCAACACTTAACAACGAAGTATTGAATTTGTTTATAAATGAAGCTTGAAAATTAATAATTTAGTGATTAAAGAAATCGGTTTATACAAATCAATCAATTAGTGTAATAATGATAGTGCGTGCAATATTTTCTATGCAGTTATTTGCAAGTGAATAGTGTGTGTGTCAGTGTATAAGCAAAAGCAGCGCAAAAGCTAAGCGCAGAGGCTCAAAAGAGAAATTATGCCCAAATTTATGCAAAGTCATCAAAAATCAAAAAAATTGTGTAATCTTTTGTTTGATAAAAACATAATAATAATAATAATTCCATAAAGTTAAAGTTATTATTCGGTGTTAAAATTATGTGAAATATATTATATTATAAATTATTTAAAGTGTATTATAGAAAATATATGTATGTGTGTGAGTTAACTTTATGGCAAACAAGGCGCAACGAAATGGAATTTCAGCAGTATCACTTAAGGATGCAGTAAGCACGTGATAAGTGGTAAGTGTTTTCATAAAATATATATATACATATATAGTAAATAAATTTGATTATGTATATGACGCAACTAGTTTCATGAACAAAACTTCAAACTAGATTTGATTCCTACCAAAATTTTTATCTCTGCTTTAATTATAAATTTCAAACTAGATTTGATTTCTAACAAACTCTTCATCCCTGCTTTAATTATACACAATTAGCATTTAATTGGCAAATTCTTTTATTTAATTTTATTGCATTTTTTTTACAAATATTCTTATTTATGCAAACATTGAAATGCTTTTCATTTGTGTGTATCTTTTATAAAGTTATAATGGATTTGTTTGTTGTTTATATACATATGTATGTGTGTCCTAAGATTAAATAAACTACCTTTAATTACCATGATACATGTGCAAAATTATGCAACATGCATGCATTACTAGTTTCAATAAATTCTACATTTGGTTATCTATTAATGCAATAATACATTTATATAAAATTAATGAAATTAATATTATATGTTATAATATTCGTTGAATACGTCCTTGACGCTCTGCGTAAGAAGTTGATAATTAATTACAAACTAATAAGCACAGTGTTTAAATTGTAGGGTTCTGCGCAGATAAGTGTTTAAATAATAATCTATATTATATATGTAAATAACGATTGTTTTTTAATGCAAATGCTTTTGTAACATATTATTTTGTATTTATACATGTATTCAATGCGCTATTATAGGATTCATAATTCTAAAATGCTAGTAGAAAATCTACGACTTGATTTCTTTCGATTTATCATCTTTCATTCACTAATAACATATTATTTTTAGTAAAAAATTAAAATCTAACGATTTGTACAGAAACATAATTATTTCATAGAAATTAAATGTATATATTCCCATTTTCTTGTAACTCCTTCCGAATTCTGCTTTACGACGATGGCAGCCTGAATTCTTTAATGCAAATTGGGCAATGTTCAGGATTGTGGAAATCATTTTTGGTGGCCAACGACTTGCGGTGGCCTCTTAAGAACGTTTGGTGTGGTTCAAAGGCGCGCAGCAATCTTTTCTTCTCCGATCGTTTTCTTGATCGATTAGACAGTTCTTTGGTGCATCGACTTGTCGCCACTATCACAGTTGTTTTTTGAGATCGTTGTTGAATCTTCATCAGAAGATTCTGGCGAATCCTATATGCGTTTGCTCTTTGGGTGTATAAATTTGCAGGATTTGCCCAAACGACAGTGACCACGCATGAAAGCCTTACACACACCGTTGTTAGAGTTGCCACCGCCAACACCACCGCGATTCGGTCCACCGCCAACGCCTCCTCCTGAACGCCAATTACCGCCGCCATTGTTATCTTGGAAGTTGGAGCCAGTTCGCCAACTGCCACCATTGTTGCGATTTTGGTTGTTATTGTTGTGGTGATTATTATTCATATTATTGCGATCAAACATATTTGCTGGTCCCATATTTGGCATAACGCGCGGCCCCATCATACCCATCGGTCCGAAATTAGGTGGATTGTTGAAGGGACCTTGTCCTGGACCATACTGACCACCAGCATGCATTTGCCATTGCGGATTGCCAGCTCCAGGACCGAATGGTCCCATCATATTTTGTTGTTGTACTGGTGGCGCACCAGCCATGGCACCCAAATTACCATTGAAATTTCCTGCTTGCCACGCTGGATGTGCTGCCGCTGCTGCTGCGGCTGGTATAGGAACTGCCCTTGGCATTTGCGCTGCAAGTAGATTGTTCGCTGGTACGCCAGGATATTGAGGTATAAAACCTGGATAAGTATTCAGATTATTTGGCGGCAATGTGTTTAATTGCGCAGGTGGCATCTTGCTAAGATTAGGAAGATTATTTTCAGTTAACTTAGGTGAAGTCTTTGGCTCTGGCCAAGGCATATTAGTGTAATCGCTGACCGCATCCGGATTGCCAGTAATATCTTCCAAAGGTATAACAGGTATGTCCACTGCGAAGTGTGGTTCTAATTCTGCTTCTGCCGGTGAATCGGGGATCATGCTATGGGAGAAGTATAGTGCGCGCAAAGTAGTCATCTCGCGTTCGGCTTGTACCTTACGCTGTTTCGATTGATTGCCATTTGGATGTGGTGGCACACCATCAACTTCGATCAGTGGTCTCCATTCGGTTAATGGTCTCATATTGTCCTCATGTGTGAAACCACGTCTGGCGATATTAATCGCATCGCGTTCACTAAAACGTTCAAGATTCTTCATATCCATAAACGATTGCGCTTTAGTCACATTTACACGCTCTGTTTCGTCCAGTTCGAAGTAACGGATTTGCTCTAGATGTTCTTGAGGGCGCCAAGTTAACTTCTTTTTGGGGCCTTTGCGTCGGTGTAGCATAAGTACACCGGGTGGTCCGTCGGGACCACAACCAGGACCAGGCGGTTTGCGCGCCTCCTCCTCTGAACTTTTTGTAGCGGCATCTTCTTCCCCATCACTACCGGTGATATCGACGGAGCCGCCGGTCTTACTTACAGCGGTGTCACTACCATCATCAGCAGTCTTTTGTTCTCGCAGTACCTTTTGTTCTATATCCTCTTTAACCTTCTTCAAGGGTATATCATCATCGTCTTCTGTGCTATTTCCCCTATCGCCCGAATCCATATCTTCAGATTTGTTGTTATTATCCTTGCTATCATTCTCCTTATCGGATTTGTCATCGCTCTTCGTCTCATCCAATGTGTCTTGATAGAATTTTAAAGGCGCAACCTTTGGTGCATCTGGACTTGTAGGTGGTGATGGACCTTCCTTATTTTGTCCGGGCCCGGGGGTAGTTGATCGTTTACGCTTTGTAACCTTTTTAGGACCCGTTGCTGCTGAGAGCGCGTCTGAGAAAAGATTTGTCTCAACAAGGGTTTGAACTGAAATTAAAGAAAAAAATAAATAAAATTAATATAATGTTAAGTAGCAAAACAGTTGGGATAATTTCAACGACGAGTTCCATAATGCTAGGAGTTCATGATGCTAGTTTTTGCTATTGGTCCATTGTATACAGCTAGACTCTCCGCGTAAGGAGATAATTATTTAATATTTACTAATTATAATAGCTTAATTATTTTAAATATATAATATAAATAAAAAAATAATAATTTTATAAATATTTCAACCTCCGAATAAGGTCACTACACAATAAATTTCGGCACTTGGTGATCGTTATATTCAACCCTTATTGTAACTCATACAGCTTGCGAAACTCACTAAAGAGCGTTTGAAGGTTGTAAATTGGGGTACATTATTAAGCAGTAACTTATGCTTTGATCTCGCTTTTGACAGCGTAAGCGTCGATTGTTTCAGAATATTAATATATAAAGAGTGGTATTAACGAATAGATTCGCTTCAGATTTCTTAAAATAGTTTAATTGCGAAACTTTGAAAAAACAGTATTTTAAAGGTATTTTACTGGAATCAGCTGCTGATCGAAAGGGGATCTTAAACTCGTACAAAACACATTGAACTGAGTCATACTAAGCTTTTGAATGCATTTTAAATGCAAGGGAAGCTCGTCAAAAAAGTAATTTTAAGTTTTTGGAAATTTCTTAAATTTTCTATATCTGAAGTTTAATATTTTTGTTTGCGATCACAGCTCTAAAGTAGTGAAAGTTCACAACTTAAATAGATTTAAAAAGAAATATATAAAAAATCGAAATAGTGAAACCAATTATTTAATATTAAAGAATAGATCGTGATCTTAATATATTTAAAAAACGGGAACTTATAGCAAATGAATAACATAAAATCGCATATATTAATGGAAACAATAAAAAGGGGTAGGGGCATAACGATAATATATAATTGTTAGATCACTTTTAATGACCCCCTTGCGGATGAAACCCGAAACACTCCAGTACGTACTGTCGTGGGGTAACAACACGTACCCAACTGAGTTATATAAGCTCAAAATATATTATTAAATACTTGTATATACAATAAATTAAAACACGCTCTAGGCAGTCGAAGCTTGGAGGCAGACAAGATATTTCTTTGGTTTTCTTCAGCAATTTTCGAAAACTATTTCAATGTCCTCAGCCGTATAGTTAAAAAAAAAAAGTTAATAGATTCAATTGCAAGATATGTAGATATTTGACATTATACGTGTAGTCTGCAGCATAAATTTGGGATTTCCCCTTTCGTTACGATTTCGTCAATGTCTCTTATTCAGTTTGAGAGCAAAACAACGGTGTATTTTGTTATTGCAGCAGCATAAAACCCCAAATAGCTATGGCAAATGCTGCTGAAGTGTCGGTTCTTGGGAGATTTAAGTGTGTGACCCAACTTTTGTTGAATGAAGGTAATAGTTAGCTCAAGGTCGTGTCCTCACACCAGAAACTTTAGTTTGAGATAGACATTAGGGAGGCAATTACAAAATATGGATGGGTATAAAATATTTAGTGTATGTAGTGTTGTACACAAAGTGACCTCTTTTCGAAATTTAATTATTACAAAAATCCTATTTATAATTGAAGATGTATTGTGCTCTTGACATTAATATTACTAGAAAGCTGATCGGTTGGTGTGAAATGCCTCGAGTCATTGAAGAATACTACATTTTTTGTAAAACACGATTTGAGGTTAATTAATTGCATGAAGAATCTATATATTATTTCGCGATTATTGAAAATTGTACTGTTTAAAAATCATCAAATATGGCGTAATTCTTATAAATATTTATAGTCGCACTATCTTAGCTGTTCTTTTTAGGTTAAATAGGTTATATTCAGCCCTGAAATAATGCGTCACACTTTTATGACTTTTATGGGTTGTAAGAATTGACAACAAATACTTTTCATTAATGCATTTATATATACTATATAAAAACGGAAACTCTACAAAATGCATTATATGTTTGAACTTCAAGGGAAGTTGTAAATTGTAATTGCATAATACAGGTCTGAGGTATATTTGAAAAAGATACCATTTATAAATTCATTTTTATAACTCTCTAGTTGGATTTGTTTAAGAAACTAGCATAGCTTTTTTCCAAACGAATTGGAACATAATGCTTTAATTTGAAAATATGCCTTGATTGGACTTAAAAATGAATGCAGAAATTTCGGTTAATTAGACGTCATCTTGTCTTTAGTGATTCTCTTACTAATGATGATGTATAACACATCCATTGGGGTAATAACTTCAATGTATAAAATGACAGAAATATCAAATCCATTATCTTTCCATTTCTGTGTATAATTTTTTTGCCGTATCAATTATTAAGACTGCTTCCAAACTCCAACGACCATTAGCTCAAATAATTTATTTTGTTGAAAAGAATTGTTTATTATTCACCAACTCTTTGTCTTATGTTTTAATGTTTGTTTTCTTATTAACTAAAAATAATAAACATGTTCGTGGCATCACAACATTGCAATGTACACGAATAAAGTCAATGTGAATATTAAAATTATAATATAAGATAAAATTCATACTTAACATCCTCTTTCCACTTGATTAGGTGGTGATTCTATGAATTAAACAATCACATTTGTAGTGATAGTCTCATTCCGGTTTGTGCGTCGTTTAATTTTGTTACAAAGGAGCCAACAAAAAAAAAATAGTGCCTTTAAGAATTAGTTTCTCGGCACAACGTACGATTGTTCATGGTAATGAAGCCGCTAAATTATTTTTAAATCCGTTTGTGCCAGTTTTCATCTTAAACTTCGATCATGTTTTTGATGCTATTTCACTGTACTATCGGCCAATTTCCCCGCAAATTATAGTTGACTGGTATATAAGCATTTGCATATATCTTTTAATATGCATGTTTTATCAATTACAGCAACAATCAGTGCAATGGGTCACAAATATTAAATACGAACAAAATTTGAATTCGAAATGAAAAATATTCGCTACTAGTATGGATGTGAAGATCGATCTAAGAACATCTTTAATCTCTCCCGTAATTAAGAATTAACTGTTATTTATCACTTCGAAACAGCACATTAACTTTAAAAGATTTAAGCACAATCAGCCTTTTCGAGTTATTAAGGAGCCAATCCAAGTTTTCATAATTCATTTCAATTTTTTGTTCTTTTAAATACTTAACACACCAGGAGAAAAAAATTATCCGCGTTTAAACATCTTAAATATAACTCCGCTTAACCATTGAGAGACCATCGTAAGTAGTGTTTGACAATACGCCAATGTTGCTTCTAGTCTATGTAGGAATTTTGGAAAATAACGATTCAATAAATTCAGTTCCATCGTTCCACACAGCCCAATGACGAAGCGTGGTGTTGCCAACACTAAGGAGTCGACAGTCTAAATTTTTATAAACACACAAAATACCACCTTAAAGAGTATACAATAAACCACAAGCAAAAACTAGTATCATCCAAACTCCTGCAATGAAATAACACAGAATGCCATTAGTAAATGTCGTAACACAAAATACTTACTTTTCTTGGGAGCGATAAGTTTGATAGCTCCAGGCTTCTCATTCGCTACTGTCAGATTGTTGATGTCAATTTTAGATTTCTTTTGCGTTGGTGAGTCACTGCTACTTGGTGGTGGTGAAGGCCGTTTGAGTGATGATGGCAAACTGGTTGGAATGACAGTACCGGGTGCCGAAACACTCGAGACCGGTTTCTTTAATCCTTTTCGTGAGGGTGGTGGTGGAGCTTCCTCAGTGAGACCATGTGAGCGAAATTGGGATTTGTAAGTTTTTACAGTTTTAGCTTTTTCAGAATCACGACGGATTTCGATTGACATTGAGGCCTTCTTTGAAGGAATAGTTATTGAAGTCGGTTTTGTCACATCAGTTTCGGATTCATCTTTATGTTTTTTGGGGATACGACCGAGTTTTTCAGTAATCGATGACAACTTGGAACTAGTTTCCTTGTCCTTATCATTTTGTGTTTCTTTTTCACGCTCTTTTTCTTTCTTATGCGACGAAGAAGTATTAGCTGATTTGTCCTTATCTTTATCACGATGTTTATCTTTTGAACTTGTTGAGGACGAATACTTTGACGATGAAGATGATGATGATCTATGTTTACTTGAGCTGCTGCTACTGCTACTACCTCCCTCTTTTCGATCTTTGTCTTTGCTTGAACTTGAACGATCCCTATCACTTCGATGTTTATCACTTGAACTGCGGTGTGAAGAGGATGATGATGAAGATTTTGACTTGCTCGAAGACGAACTTTTCGATTTGTGGCTAGATGACTTGTGGCTTGAGGATGACGATGATTTCCTATCTTTATCGCCTTTATTTTCTTTATCCTTGCTTTTACTATCTCTGGAATCTTTAGAGCTCCTATGTTCTTTACTTACAGATTTTTCACTTTCAGTATCTATAGATTTTTTTCGTATGGCAGTAGTTTGCTCTGTGGACAAGTTGTTATTATCTGGTGTAATTTGAGATTCATCATCAGCACTACTTTCACTATCTTTTTCATGTTTATCGACTGATGTTCGGGTATCTTCTTCGTCCTCTATTATTGTAGACTCCGCACCTCTATCATTATCGTCTTCTTCTTCTTGATCATCTAAACCAACTTCAGTTTCTGCATCGCCGTTCATGTTTGCTTCGACTTCGGCATCATGATCCATTTTCTCACATTCATTCTCATTCACATTTCCTTGCTCATTTGCTTCTCCCTCTCCAACAGAAGGAGCCGCTTGATTGGTCTTTGGTACTTTTGTCAAAACTTGTTGACCATCTTTGTAAATCAGTTTGAACACCAATCCGGCTTCACTCGCTTTCTTCTGCGCAGGTGTTGGTGCATAAGTTGAAGGCTCAGGTGGTACATCTGTGACATCTGCAAGTGGATCTTGTTCTACGGAATTTGAAGATTGCCGCTGTGCAACTGACGGCCCCTTTACTTTTATTGGTATGTTAGAGTTTGGTGGTATTTTACTGTCTTGTCGGTTGACAGGTGTCGATTGAATGGCAGGCGATGTAGAAACATTTGAAGGAGTTGTCCCACCCACAACGGATGGCTGTGTTGTGCTATCTGCTTGAGAAGCTGTGGTATTCTCTGTCACTACCTTCAACCATTGCTCTACCAAACGTTTTGCAAGTATACGTACTCCTACAATAAATAATAAAAGTATGTAAAAATATAATCGTCATTTAGGCGATTGTCTAATAGAATTTTTTATCAACGAAGAAGATTTAAATATTTCAAAACAAATTTTGTAAGAGTGAATTTAACAGCTGTTGTCAAATGTTGACTACAAATATACATATAATAAATAAATTTTGACAGCTAAACAGCTCAATGACAAAGGTTATAAAAAAAAATTCACATTTCTTGGATGTCAAAAAAAATTGGCCCCATTAAAAAATGTTATGAATGCTTTCAATGGCATTATATTTAAAATAATTATTTTGCAATTTTTCTTAAAAAAAAAATACAGATTCCTTATTATCCTCAAGTCAAACATTTAAATGAACCGTAAGAATGGCCTATAAAACTTTGTAAACAAATAAAACTTACCTTCATTGCCTCCATCACGGCAAAGTCCTTTTACCAATTTTGGTGCAGAATTTATCTTCAATCGATCCACGTCAACTGGACAAAGTAAAAGTAACTCTAAAATTTCCTGCACAAGTGGCCAGTTCATTGCCCGTATTGCATCGTTCAACCAGTTATATACCAATGACCAGCCGCCGACACCCATAAATTCACCAAGTAGTTCTGTTTTAGTTACTTTTAAAATTTGTACATAAATGCATTTTGATACAAGTTTTTTTGAATATCTATTCATTAACCTGGAATAAAAAAAAATATACAGCTTTAGTTTAATATGCTAAAAATTAATTCATACATATTCGTAAATGCAACCCTAAATTTAAGATTACAACTTTTACGAACGCATTACGCACAGTTGCATGCCAATTGAATGATTTTATGCTTTTATATTACAATTTATCAATACAATTAAAATAATTAAACTCACCCCGCGATCCGCTTTACTTCTCCAATGCTAAGGATACCTCCATTATCGTCCAAAAGCACCTTCAGGCACTTGAGAAGTTGCAAAGGTACTATGCGCGGCTGAAATTTTAACAAAATGTAAAATTAGTACATTTACATTACAATTTAGGAAAAGACATTAAAAATGCTCTTAGAAAATCTTTATTTAAGAAATTTATTACATACAAATTGATTAACCAACTCACCATATTTGTATAAAGATTACTTCGAAATAATCTGAACGAAAGCCAGTAATTAGACGCTTGACGTCACACTAGTTCTCCCGTTTCCACTCCTGATACGATTTATAGTATCGATGACTCAATTTACATAATTTCCTTATGATATCATTTACTTCTCATGTATTTTTAACTACAAACAAAAGAAACCATATTTAATACTATGCGCAATGTGATACGTGCGTGAATTACAATATATGATGAAACTCGTACAAAGAAAACCTAACCCCTAAACATGTTTCTTTATTTCATAACCTCCTTAAAAGTCAATGAAAAAAAATTACCTAAATGCTTTTATTTGCAATAATAAACAAACATAACTAGTATTGTTATGAAAGATAATATTTTTAATGAATAATTTTAATAATTCAATCCCTCGATGACGTTCTTGTTAAACGTAATGTAAGTCCAAGGTGTTTTGAAAAACTACTGCGAAAATATTATAGAGAAATTTTCAATAATGGCGACGTCTCAATGTTGTAATAGATGCTATTTACATATTAAACCGCAGCTATATTGAAGTTATATACACCAAGGTTGCCACATGTCTGCTTCACTTGGTATGTAACGAAATTCAGTGGCTCTCAAAATAACAACAGTTTATTTTCATGCACACGAACTCGCAACTTCGGTCAAATCGTGGAATTGTTTTGGTATAAAATACTTGCCAATGCAATCCCCATCAAGTGGCAACTCGAAAGCGTATAAAATGGTTCATGTCCAAAATACAATCTATTACAAAATATTTAGCCACGTTTCCAGAATTTCGCCATTTTGTGATGACAAATATATTTTCTCGTATAGCAAACTAATTAAGCACTAATTTAACTTATTGCAAATATAGACACTATTTTTTAATATATCGTTTAAGTTTTCAGTTTACAACAACGATAGTATTAACCGAAATTGCAGATTTTCTTTGTACTCGGCACTAGTATGCCTTTTGAAGTAACACTTGAGATCAATAAATTTTGTAGCGTGGATTTAAATTCATACAGCTCCTTATAACAAGTACAAAATAGTAAACACAATTCTTCTCTGCATAAAATAACTACTTATAACCTAGCAATAAAAGAACTCCATTTTTTACTTTGTTTTCGCTTTTTTCTTTACAAAAGTACAGTCTCTTCAAATATAAGTAGGTATAATGCAGCAGAGATAAAAAAAAAACAAAGAAAATTATCAAATAAACGCCCAGCGCTGCAAATTTTCACGTCCAACTCACCCGCAAACACGATTTTATCTGAACAAATGCTCTCGTTGTTCGACGATTCGTTGAATTGAACATAGGGTTGCATTCACCGAGTTTGTTCAATAAAGCTGTTTTGCACTGAAACGTGTTGTACCACACGCAGAGTTTAGAAAT
Source organism: Zeugodacus tau (assembly GCA_031772095.1). Taxonomy (NCBI): domain Eukaryota; kingdom Metazoa; phylum Arthropoda; class Insecta; order Diptera; family Tephritidae; genus Zeugodacus; species Zeugodacus tau. The sequence goes on along the minus strand of CM062651.1, from coordinate 65,983,829 downwards.
GCGACAGCAAGCTTAAAAATTATTGTTTTTTGATTGAAATAATTGTTTTTTATTTAAATATACATTTTGATGTTTGTAAAGCATTTTTTAAATTTAAATATGCACATAAAACTAATTAAAATACACACAAGTGAACCACATTAAACACGTAGAAAGAGGTAAACAAGTTGAGGGTTGTTGCGTTTAATAAATAACATGAAGTTGGCTGCGACCACGCGCCGGGGTATGAAAGCAGACAAAATTAAAGCTGGAACTACATAACGCTTGACAGTTCAGTTGAAAATAGCAACGCATAGATTTTGAAAATGTCTACAAAATGAAAAAAATTTACAGTGTAGAGACATCTGAAAACCAAACACTACACATACAGTAGCGGCAGTTATTATGTGCCCTGAACTTCTATAGTTTAAATAAAAAAATCAAAATTTGTTATTTAATAAGCCCGTAGGTATTTTTACATGTATTGTCTTTATCAAATAAATCAGTACATACTATGTATATATATAATAATAAACAACAGAGCAATGAGCATGTTGTAAAACTCATGCAATGAATAATGCAATAATGAGTAAATAGAAAAAAAATCTTATACATATGTTTTACTTATACATAATTAAAAGTCAACATGGCTAAACATGTAACTGAAAAAAAAAATGTCGAAAATACAAAGGGATAAATCCTGTTGAGTTCATCTAATTTGTAGACTATAATGCAAAATTGTGTTTTTTGCCTAAGGAAATTGCAAATTGCGGTTTTTATGTGCGTATATCTTTAGTACAACTATTTTCTAATTTCATACTCATGGCTACTAGTTCACTACGATATTGAATATTTAGTATTTGTTATAGTGATATATATAATTTCAACTGAAAGCTTAATACTCAAAATTACTGGTTTTCTTATATTGATTTCTAATTTCGCCAGCTTCAAAATTATTAGTTATCTCTTTGTATGTGTATCATATAACAACTAATTTGTTCAACTGAGCATAATTATGCAAACGTTTGGGGGTTTCAATCGTCGTTTTGTTCATTGTTAGTAGACTTTACATTAGTATTGTTGTTGTCGTTAGTGGCTTTTGTCTTTGTAGGATCAGTCTCGTTGTCATTTATGTTTACATTTTCTCTTCCATTAACTATTACTATTCGATTTGAATTTGTGGGCTGTACGCCTTCGTTATCACCCATACTTGCATGAACACTGCAAGCGGCCACTTCATTGCTAATACCACCCACGGCCTCATCCACTTCGACTTCGAGTTCGCCAACTGATTTCACTATGTTTGCTTGTGCGCTCGTCGATGGGGGTGTAGACTCATGCACGTCAATAGTATCTGATAACGGATTATTTATTACTTCAGCTGCGCCAGTTCCATTACCACTGCCACTGGCCACACAATTTAGAGTGTCGCTGTTCTCAGATTTCACCAATTTCGGTTTGAATGTGTTGTTCTCCGCATTGAGTACATAATTTTTGAATGTATCAACATATTTTGTTGTACTATAACCCGCAGTGGGTGCTGCGTTACTGCCACTTTGTGTTGCATTGGAATTTTGGCGCATGCGTCGTTGTTGTGTGCTGAAGTTCGGACTTTCGGAGCGCGCACGTTGTAGTTGGGGACGTGCTGTGCCTGTTGCATTCTGATGATTGTGTTCATAATCACGTGAACGTCCAAATTCAAAACCATTTTGCCAATGCACGTGTACATTTTCATATGAGGGATCTTCATAGCGATGTGTTGTTGTTGTCTCACGTCGATTCTGTTCATATTCACGCAAGCGATTCAAAGCGCGCGGTCGCATATTCAGATCGCGTCTTAGGGCGGTCGATGCGGCTGCACAAGGGGCGTGCAACTCGGCATTAGCTGCACTGAAACGCATTAAATCGTGTGGCATCATACCACCTAAACGTGGCGTATAATAAGGATTGGACATTTGCGTGGCAGCGGTTGCAGCATCACAACCGCTGCAATCTCGTGAAAACATGAAATTGAAGTCGATCACCTGAATAGTGTTGGGAAAAAATATTTTATATTTTAAGAGTTGTTATAAACATTAAACTACTCCGACATACCTTGCACTCTGGCCCCTGCCCAATCCACAATGGCAACCATTTGTTTACCAACAACCATTGTAGACTCGATTTTGAAATGCGATTCAAGGTGCTCGAATTCCCGGTGTGCTCTGGGCTAGTTGTGCTTGTTTTAGCAGTTGTTGTTGTTGCTGGCGCGGCACTGTTTGTATTACTTGTTGTTTTCTTAGTGATGGCATTTTTAATGGAGACCGTCTTTTCTGCTGGCACGTTGTTGGCATTACTTGCAGAGGTGCTGGGCTTGTTTGGGTTCATTGCGAGCGCTTTGATTTTTGGTATAGCGCCTGTTTGGCGATTGCCTGTTGAAGTGGAGGGACCATCAGCGGCAACGCTGGCATTGGCATTATTAGTGCTCATTGTTGTTGGGCCCGCAGAAACAGAACGTGGTTCGCGCTCTTTTGTATTATTCGGTACAACTTATGTAATTAAAGAATATAGAATTTTATTAAATTAAACAAATTATTGTATTGTTTTATTGTTGTAAACTTACCACAATTGAATTGCGTCGGTATTTGTTGTGCACCAGCGGTAGCACATGTGCTTGCCATGCCGCCACCCATACCAACAGAAGCACGATAGATATTGCTCATGCTCTGCGCATTTTCACCCTGCAAACAGCTGAAGAAGGATGAAGCGCTGTTCTTCACATTGTTAGCATCTCTTTGACTGCCCGTTGTGGTCACATTGCATGTTGTAGACGCAGTGGTATTTGTTACAGCCGGATTCATACCACAACCGCTATTAATAATCGGTGCATTGGTAACACTGGCACTGGTATTTAGACGTATGTGACCGACAGTGCCGAAGTGAGAGTGTCCGAGCACCGCATAATGCCCACCCAAATTGTAGTGATCAATATTGCCACAGGAGGAGCTCAAATGACGCTCAATACGTCCGATGCCATGACCAATAACATCTAAACGCCCATACACCCTTGCTCCACTGCCGGTATTTCGGTAAATTGGTTCATCACGTATTTGTTCGTAAATATTTTCGTAGCGCAAACTTGGCTGATAATTGAAATTGTAATAATTCTGTGATTCGGTATCATCGAAACTACGCTGACGTTGACAATTATTACTGCTGCCATAAACCGAAGTCGGTGCTGTGTTGGTTGCACTGGGTCGCGAAGCGTTAAAACGATTGGCTTTTGGAAAAAATTAATGATATATTTTTTAATATATGTAAAATTATTGTTTTGAAATTCGAAATTACCTCCTTGTAGATCAATGTGAAAATTGCGTCGAAATCCCAAACCAGAACGCACTGCACGTGGTACGTCATAAGCTGGCGATGTAGTGTTTGTGCGATCGTAGAGATCATTTCTATAACTTATGTTGGGTAAAATGCGTGGTTGGTTGTTGTTGTTGTTGTTAGCGTTGTTATTGGCATTGTTAAGATTATTTATGTTGGGTGGATTTACATTGGCATCGGCTTGAGGTTGGGGCAATGCATCAGCAGGGGCAACAGCGTTGACACCAGCTCCAGCAGCAGCAGCAACAGCTGCATTATTATATTGCTCAAGGGATTCATAGATGTTTTCGTAGTGTGGATGATTTTGTTGTTGCTGTTGTTGTTGTTGTTGTTGGGAAGCATTACCATTGCCATTGTTGTTTAAGTTGATGTGCACGTCATTACGTGAGTAACCAACTGCACCCTCGACATTGCTGCCCTCAGCTTGACTATTTTCATCATCTATGATTCCACCGGCTGCTGCATTAGCTTGGCTAAAAATGTGAAATTATTTATATTTAATCAAAATATTTTATTATTAAATGTGACAAGAAATTGTACCGTGCCATTGCACCCTGCTCTTCCATTCACATGGGCTTATCTATCATACATACACCGGCGTAGCTGCGTCCGATTGTCATGGAGGCAGGCAATATACGCCAGGTGTCAGTTTCTGGGCAGTAAACCTAATTTAAAAATTATATTTTGTTTAATATATCCACTGAAAAGTTAACATAAAAGCGACTTACCTCAACTGAACCCAAATTCGAGGTGCCATCATCACCGCCCACAACAAACAGCACACCATCGTGTGCTACAACACCAGCATTACGCCGACAATACGCCATATCAGCCACGGCATGCCATGCATTTGTATCGGGATCATAGGCTTCTACAGATTTGCGCACCATTGGACCATCATGACCACCTACAGCATAGAGTATATTATTCAAAACGCCCACACCAGCACCCGAACGGCGTGCCGACATATCAGCTACAGGTGTCCACATGTCAGAGTCGGGATTATAACGTTCAACAGATGATAAGCATTGACGTGAGAAACCATCATAACCACCGACAGCATAGAGTAAACCATTGACCACACCAACACCGACAGAGCTGCGTCGCGTTGACATCGATGCTATCAGACGCCAAAGTTCGGTCTTCGGATCGAATACCTCTGCGCTGCTGAGACCCGTTGTGCCATCAAAACCACCCACAGCATAAATACAACCATGCAATACGGCAACACCAAGTGTGGAGCGGCGTGCCTCCATGCTATTACATGTAAGCCATTGATCTGTAGCCGGATCATAAACATCCACAGTGCGCACGCGCAAAGAGCCGTTGAAGCCGCCAACGGCAAACACCTTATCACCCAGAACTGCCAAACCAGCACTGTAAGCATTCATACAAATTCATTAAGAAATAAATTAACTTAGTGCGGAGCAAAACTACTTACCGACAGCGCCTATTTGGCATCTCGGCTGCCTGATACCACTTCTCATCACGCAGATCGTAGCATTCGACCGAACGTATTGCCTTCGGTGCTTGTCCACCGATGACTAAGAGTATTTTCGGCAGACCCACTGGTTTCCTCGGTATGGTACGTGCCGATTTGGTGTCATTCGGTAGCAGATGATATGTTAATGCTTCAATTATTAAATTTTTGCAAATTATGTTGCCTTCCAACAATGGCTCCTTGTCGACGCGTTGCGTTAGGTATTCTTTGGAGAGAAAGGGCAGTCGCACATGTTCCATGAGCAGAGCGGTGAACTGTTCGCGCATAGTCGGATCGTAGCGTATCCATGATATAACACATTCATACACCTTTTCCTCACTTGGCACACAAATGCGATCGTTACATATCAAAGTTATCACTTGTTCGTAATTCAAATTGAGAAATTCATCGAATTGAATTACTTCACTAAAAACAAAAGAAATTATATTATTTGAGGTTATATTGAAAATTTCATATTTATGACTTACTTGAAATGCTGTTCGATGTAAGTGTCTGCATAGTTCAGTAAATCCACACAACCGTGTATATCGGCAAATTCACGTATGCCCAAACAGTTGCTGGCATCCAATTGTGTTTGCAAATAATCGCAACAGGCTTCACGCACATCGGTTAGCTGCAGCAAGTTGGCAGCGGTTAATAACACCTGTACATTATCCTCGTTCACTTCTACCGTCGATGTGTACACATATTCGATGAGCAGTTCCAGCGCACGATGATCAACACCTTGTAGTGTGATGCGGCCCTGACGTGATTCCTCAAATCCGGTGAACATGGCATAAAAGTAGGGACTGCAGGAGGCAAGTACCATCTTATGTGCCGGTATCTCAATTTCATCGGCCACTAACGTGACATCACAGAGTAAATTTTGTCTAAATGGTAAAAATTATTTATTAATTTATTGGAAGCGAGGGAAAGGTTAAGCGCAAACTCTAAAATTGTAAAATCAAGTACCAACTCAATGTATGTCAACAGCTTGAATTTATGTGTATTTTTGTTCTGGCTTAAAAAATAATATTAACGAAATTTGTTTTCACTAAAACCTTTTGTCATAAGTTTATTAATTTATTATTTATGAGATTTGCATTTTGTGGTTATAAAATTAACACTTTTTTGTTATATTAAAAGCTCACTAATTTGCTGTGAATTTCTTAAATGTCACTTCAAGTACTATATAACAGCATTATGTAGACAAAATAAAAATGAAAAAAAAGAAAATACTGTTATGCATTATGCACAAGCAATTTAAATACACATACAAATATAGTATATATTCTTGCCTATGCATTATCTAAAGGTTTCGCCGAACAACAAATCATTTTACAAAAATAAACAGACAATGTCAAAAAAAAAAACACACACACAAAATCTTGTTAAGGGGCAATTCAAGTTCAAGGCATGTGCTTATAGAAATATCAATATTTATTTTGTACTAAATTAAATACTTTATTTATAGCCTTGATGAAGTTCAAATACGCTACCTATTGCGCACACCGACTGCTCACGAAATATAAGCGTTATCAATACTCGTATAGTATTGCTAGGTGTGAACATACTCAATTATGGAAAATACTATTATTTCCTATACGCAGATGTGTTTTGTTTATTAAACACTTTTAGCATTTTCAAAAGCGGCATAGTATCGTTACGTGCCAAACAAGTTTTCGCTTTGTACGTAGCGTACACATAACAACCTCACATATGTATATATGTATGTAAATACGGCGTTCAAACAAGTTAAGAGTGAAATGAAAAGCTCGACGTAATTAAACAAAGCAAGTGTGTAATTATGCGCACAATTAATAATTGTGCACAATCGTAAGCATGTAAGTGATACACTACAGCTGTTATTTATATTTATATTTTTCCGTATTGACAATGCATAGCGGCGTTATGAGCTGGCGCTTTGTATTTGCCAAAATTCTTGAAAATACTAATTAGCAACATAAATATTTATACTTTTAATTTTTGGCATGTTTGCTTGCCTTGAATAGGAAAAAAACATGCCCAATGTGCAAATTTATAAAAGTTGTTGTTGTTGTTTTTTTTCCTTCTAAACTTACTTGCGCATTTCGTTCATGGCCTCAAATGAGCGGGTTGTGTGCTGCTCATTATGATACTGTCCAACGGTGCGATCTTTGCCATTTGGGCGTTGAATATGTTTCTGTGAGCTTTCATCCAAAGAATTTTGACTTGCGTAGCGTAGCAAACAACTGTTTTGAAATTTCAATTATAATTTGCATATTAGACAAATATGTAAAAACAATTCAAAATATGCATGCAATTAAATAAACAATAATTGTAAATAAGAAAAAAATTAAAATAATTCAATAAAACAATAATTGAAAGTTGTTAAACAAGCTCTTACCTGCCGCGCTCCATGCTACCTTCTGCTGCTGGATTTTGTATAACATTGCCATTGTTGTTGCCCATACCACCGCCACCGCCGCCGCCGCCGCCGCCGCCGCCGCCGACTCCACCACCGCCACCTGCACCAGAACCTGCTCCACCCGTTGGCTGATTGTGTCCTAAGTTGTTCATGATGCCCAGCGTGTATTTGGTCAGCAGTGCACTCAACGATATCATGCACCAATCACTCGTACCTAATACCACCAATTGTGGGCCGCAAAGCGGTCGTTTTATTCACACAAATATCGTATTTAGAAATGTAGAATTTTTTCTTAAATCAAATATAAACAGACAACAAATTCAACAAATCAACTTGTTTCTTCGATATTTTTCTTTTGACTGCTTTTCTTTTCTATGCTCTTCTCTTTCTCTACACAAAATTTACAATTTGTGCTGCCGCATATTTCCAATTACCGGCTACAGCTGATCGTACAGGGTGTGGCATGTGTTAGGAAATTGAGAAAATCCAATTGGCGACAATAAGAAGTTATAATAAAGAATTTTAAATTTTGAAATTTACAAAAAAGGGTACAGTAATAAAAAAAGAAAAATTATATAAAAGTATTTAAATTAAAAAGAAATATTAAATAAAATATATGTAGGAAATTATGCTACATTTTTTTATATATGTTTATTTTTATATATGTATGCATGTATATAAAGAATGTATTTATGCGATTATATTTTTTATTAATTAAGCATATTTTTTAATAATAATATTTTTATTATTTTTTGTGTTGCTGAATGTATCAATATTTTCACTATAAATTACCGTTAATATTTAATATGAATCCGTTTATGCGCCCAAAAGTATGCAACAATTATTTTTCAACACTCTGTGCTTTCTGCAAGCGAAGTAAAGAAAGCTCAGCGGAATGCCGGCCTTCAGCATACTGCTATTTAAGCTTTTTAGCTTAGCTTTTTTTATCATTAATGGAGTTGATAGCCGCAAAGGGCAGGATAATAAAAGTTTAGTTGCATTTGAGACTCGTTGGCGTTTGGTCGACAGTTAGCTGATAAAATCTAAGAGATAACAATAATCATAAATAGTGCTTATCTATACATTCATAAATAGTAAAGTTTATTATTTGACGAATGTTATAAGTTCCAACAACAAGTTTGAAATATAGAAAAAATATAAAGAATCTAAAAATAATGACAAATAAACAATTAAAAATTTTTGCACAAAAAATATAAACATATAAAAATTGTTGACTATTAAAAAATAATAATCTTTTTTTTTTATAAAAATTAAAACTATTTTTTTTATTTTATTAATCCAGTTACATAAAAAATTGTTATTTTCGCCTTACTTTATACTTTTACTTCATCCCCCTCCATAAGTTCAGTCTTTTGTTTTATAAATTACTTCTAGGAACTTGCTCTCTCATTTTACAGCAATTATGACTTCAATCCGGATGCGCTAATGGCATAATTTCGTCATTTGAATTGCCGAACATCAACTGCAACTTCAGTCACTCTGGCGTTGTAGCCGGCATATGGCGCTCAACAGCGTGTGTTCTTTGAGAGAAATTCAATAATAGCGCTGTGACAAAAGCAATGAAAGCCGCATCATCAGTACAACGTCACTTCGTTCGTATTGTTTGTATGTGTGCAAGTGTGGGTAGATGCTAAAATGTTTTGGCGGCGCCTTTTTTCGTGTTAAAGTGAAAGTAACGGCTTTTATGTACGCCGACAGCTTAGTTTTAATGGCACTTCAACTTTGTGTCTATGAAATGTAATGAAATCTGCATTGGCTCTGAACGCTATTGGAATTTAGTGCAGAGAAATTAAAGAGAGTAGTGGTGAAGAGTATAGAATTTAGTGTGGGAGGATTATAAAAACTGAGAGTGACAGATTTTAATGGACTGATTTTTATGACCGTAGGAGGTTTGGCCATAATTAGTGCAAAATCACAGTTTTATGAAGCGGTTGGTTTAGGTGTCTGTTGGATTTTTTCTGAAAACTGCAACGTTTTGTTTCTATTTTTTGTTGCTGTTGAAAAGGCGAGATTAAATATATTTCGATACTTTAGATTTCAATGCCGTGGCTGAGATTATCTAACGGTGATAGAGATTTTTTATATCAAATTCTTGCTTTATCGTCGGACTAATTCCGACGAAACTATTTCCTTTTTACAGAATACTACCAGGTGGAACTTAAACCCCGTTTTAGAAGCCTCTTACCTATCTCAAGGTACTTGGCGTAGCTTCTTCGACTGATTTTTTATCTATTTATAGGTCTTTTAGATTGTGGTTAGATCTTTATGACGGTTTCGAATGACTGGATCGTGGTCAGGAATGTACTTACAATAGATTCGACATACTTTATTCTCTTTTATATACCTATTCTGATATTCTTACTTTGATATATAATATCTTTTTTATATAATATATCTTTTTTTAACACGTCATTGATATAAAAAGTGCATAATATCTAAACAAAAAAGTAAAAAATACGAAAAAGTGACATAAAATAAACTAAGTAAAACAAAAATGTGAAGCAAAATTCCAAAAAAAAAAAATAACAATTCAGTTAAAATTAAAAACAATAAATAAAAACTGTTATAAAAAACTATATTGGCTCTCGTCTCTGGAGGATTGTGCTTCTCTCTCGTTATAACTACGTAAGTAACTAAATTACTTTAAATATGCCCATTTCACTACACTCTTTACTATTCACCCTTATAGCCCTCCCTCTCTTCAACTTCCTATCTTTTCACTTCCTCCTCTTAACATACTACATGTTGTTCCCTTTAATGGCTTTGTTTGTTGCTCGTAATTTAATTGTGGTCCAGCCGTTCAATTTATAGCATTTCCTTCCTTCACATACCAGACATATATATATATATATATATATATATGTATATATACATATATAGTCATCGGAGGACCAACTAATGTACGTTGTTACTTAAATGCTAGCCGCAAGCGTTTGCATGGCTGGCGTTTAATGTCTTTTCCTCAGACAATTGTAAAATATGTGTGCCTGCCTTTTGTGCGCTAATGAAGGGCAACAAAAGCGCAAAAAAACAAAAACAAAAACGAAAACAAAATAATAAAAACCAAAACTAAGTCAGATAAGATAAATGTCACGATGTATAATCACATAGATTATTGCTGCTATTTTTATGTGCATTGTTTTGTAATTAAAAGCCTGTCTGCATGTACGACACCGGGGCGTATGAGTAATATGACACCTGTTGGCTGTACATTGTATTGCGAATGAGTGAAATACATAGAAAGACGTTGGTTATTTATAGATTTTTATTTATTTCTATGTATTTTTAGTGTGTTAAGCATTATATTACAAACAACACGGTGAGGTAGGTCAATAATTAGAAAAAATTCCAAAAAAACTTAATTCAGTTTTCCATTCATTTTCACTAATCCTTGATGAAACAGTTATTTTTTACATGGTGGCACCGAATTTCGATTCAATATTAAATTTGAGAGTTTTGAAATTCTAAACTAGATAGAATAATTGTCTTCGAAATGGATTCTTATTGACCGCTAAGTCACTTAAGGGAGGGGTCTGGGTTTTCTCTTTCGAATCGAATCGATTTTTTTTTGTTTTATCTTATTGTTTAACATTTCAAGAATATGTCCTCAAAATTTTAATACTATTTAAGCAATATTCATGAAGTTATTGTTTAATTAGTCTCGGGGCCTTTAACGCTCTAACTCTAACAGTTACGGCTTTAAACGCGTTTTTCTCAAAGCTACTTTTTTGAAGTCCGTGTTCACTGCCATTTGAAAACTACTCGTCCGATTCATTTCAAACTTGAATATCACATTTTCTTCACATAAAATACCTCCCCCCTACGTTTAGTAAAACTTTTTTTTTTAACATTAAGGGTGTTTCCCACCCTGAAAATAACGGTTCACACTTTAGATGGCCGCCAAAAATTTTTAAATAAAATAAAACAAAATAATAATCAGAGAACGTTGGGGGGAAGATTTGTTTAAAATTTAACTATATTTTTATGGTTTTTCATTTTCGGATAATTTCCGGCCGAGTTACTGTGAACACCGCAAATTGTTTTTTTTTTTCAAGACGTCCTAGGGGAAGTTCTCCCACGGGCTAATGGTTTAATATTTTTGCATGAAAAATTTATAAAACATAGTCAAAACTATGCTCAATAATGTATAGAAGGATTGAATAAAATTGCTTAATCGATATTTGAGATAAAAAATCACAAAAAAGTGTTTTTTGTTGCGCTGAAACGCAGACCCCTCCCTTAAGGTCTCAAAGTTGCCCAAATATGTTGCAAAAACCTAACCGTATCAGCTTTCCTATGTCAAAATTGGTATTTCTTCATATATTTGTGCTCCTTATCAATAGAGCCCATATAATTTGTAGAAAGTTCTTCTCTAGAGAAGGTCTCTGGCCACCATTTATTAAAAAATCTTGCAATTAAACAATATTGCTAAAGTACTAGTTCGAGACTCATTATCTGGAATAACTTTAATTCTTTCTTGTAGATTTGCACGGAATTCGAGTTATGAGTACAAACTTGCACTGGGACCCTGTTTTCCTCAACAAAACTCTCTTTATAATACTAGAAACATCATTTACTGAAGAGTAAACGAAGAGTTCATCATCATTATTGACAGCTCCTTGAATCAAAAGTTTAATATATTTTTTTAAAATTCCACCGTTAGTAAATATATATACATTTGTATGTCATTAGTCCAATTTGTATTGATATCCAAGTCAATACACCGTTCAATGTCAAAATTACGTGGGCTCGTCTCCGATGCTACCGTGCGTTAAGGCACCCACACAATTAACCGTATATTTTACAGTTATATATGTGAATCGTAGTAAGCCTATACCGCCTACTTATCAGCGCACGTAGTATTTGTTGTGATTTACACATTTCTTTGGCTGTCGTTGTAGTATTGAGGATTGCGAATTGCTGCTTGAATTATTCATGAGTTTTATTGTATGTGATTTGCTCTTGAATTTCATTGAAAGTTTCGAACTTTTCACTCAAGAACTTACGAAACAAGACAACAACAACAGCAATGTGCATCGTACGACAGTTGCTTTTTGTTTTCGTACGTAATGTAGTAGAAATGAAAGGAATTTCTGTAGAAAATCGATACAACACTTTGAATAGTTTATGCTTTGGGGGAACAGCTATGACATAAGTTAAGGTTAAAGAGCTCATAAGAGTGATGTAGTAGCGGTTAGGTTAAGGATATAATGTGTACTTAGACTTGTGTGGGCGAATGTTGTTGTTGTTAGGTGAACTTTTAAGTTTAAATCTTATTATATTGATATTGATGCTAGGTCAACGAAATATTCTGAGTGCAAAATATGTTGTTGTAATTGTTGTTGTAGTGGAAGAAAATATTTCTAAAATACAGTACTTGACAGTACTTGATCGTACAAAAATCCGTATATAAGTTCGCGGATTGATGAATGAGAGTGTCTCAGGCCTCGTGGTCGATTCTTTGGAGCCCTGTGAGGCGTATTACAGCACACACAGATCACACTTTGTATAGTGGTAAACTAGCATTCTTCTAAGTGAACCACATTGAACTGAGCAATATTTGGACTTTTTGTCATGCAATTTCTGTAGTTCGAACACCTAATTCGAAATTGAGTCTCAAGGGTACTGATGGACTAATTAAAATTCTCTTAAAATTATCTTAGGCTATGGAAACCTTCTCTGATAAGAGCCCCTGGAGAGCATGAAAATGATTGCTCCAGCAATAAATATGCTATTATCTCTTCCTTCTCATACTCTCTCCCGAACCCACTGCATAATTCAAGCATAACAATTTAACCGGCCAACGGCAGTCGTTCAATCATTCAACCATTTGTCCACACTTGCAAAACAAATTGAAATATTCATTTATTCAAGTCCGACCGCAATAGAGAAAGAAAGTGAAGTTGACCGCCTTCAAGAGACTGCATGTTGCGGTAGACCGTAATCATAGCGCACAGCCACACATGCACACGTACAAAAGTCATAAATGTTTTGTGTTAAGCAAATCGCTTATTATATATACTATATATTTATATATATATTCATATGAATACCCTTTGGCAAGCCAGCATTTTGGCAGCAGTTAAAATGGAAAGCCAAGCAGAAACAAAACCAAAAAAAAAAGGAAATGCAAATAAAATGGCTACAGCAATGTTTAGCACGTGTGAAGAAGTAAAGTTGTTTCAGCAATTTTCGCTGATGGCTGGAAAATTACTTTTGCCTGTTGGCTGGCAGAAAATGTTAACGTTTCGTAATAAATGTCAAGCAAGCATGCAAAATTATGCACATATATGTATGTATATATGTATATGTATGTATAAGTTATCAGGAAGTTATTAGCACTTACATACAAACATTTGCGCTTATCAAACAGCAGAAATGTGGGAAAATGTTCATTGACTTACATAACCCAACATATATTATTTTTCGATGAGTGTGGTTAAATGTATATATAAAGTACAGGAAGTGAGTGTGTAGCGCAATTAATGACCTTGAACGTTGTTCCCGAGGCCATTACGTGAATTATGGCGTAATTATAGTGTCAGAGATGGATAAAATTTTGCTTTAGAAATCATTTTTCGAATTCAAAAAATTTATAAAATCGATTCTGACTCTTTATTAAGGGGTTATCTACAGTTAGAATTTTCAAAAAATCGATTTTTTATTTCATTTTCTTAATGTACATATATTTAAGAATACACACAGAAAATTTCATATCGTTGAATATCGGTGAATATTTTCAAAGTTACAAGCAAATGAAAAATTTGAAAAGGCGTTTCAGAGTGCTAGGAAGTACAAGGTCCAAACTTTAAACGCGTTTTTTTCAAAATGATGTTTTCAAAGTCGGTGACCAACATTACTCGAAAACGGCTAGACCGATTAGTCTCAAATTTTAACACGACCTTCTTAAATATATTTTTTAGTAATTAATCAAAGATTTTTTCTCTCCGATAAATATTTTTTTTTTATAAACAATTTAAGGCCGAAATTTCGGTGAAGAATCGATTTTTTTTTTGAGAAACCGCCATTTTGTTAAAAATTTTGATTTTGCTTATTCCTTCGATTAATCATTAGATTTAACATTATTTTAACGAAATCTGTTTGGTTTTTTAATTTCGGATGATCCAGTTCCGAGATATAGTGGTCACCGCAAAACGTCTTTTTTGAGAGGAGCTCCTGGAGATCAGCTGTAGCTCTTTTTCAAATAAATATTTTTACTAGTACTAAGTCTTAAAATACAGTTAAAAGATACCATAATATGTGTATAAATTTTTGGATCAATAAATAGAGAAAGAAAGTGAAGTTGACCGCCTTCAAGAGACTGCATGTTGCGGTAGACCGTAATCATAGCGCACAGCCACACATGCACACGTACAAAAGTCATAAATGTTTTGTGTTAAGCAAATCGCTTATTATATATACTATATATTTATATATATTCATATGAATACCCTTTGGCAAGCTAGCATTTTGGCAGCAGTTAAAATGGAAAGCCAAGCAGAAACAAAACACACAAAAAAATGCAAATAAAATGGCTACAGCAATGTTTAGCACGTGTGAAGAAGTAAAGTTGTTTCAGCAATTTTCGCTGATGGCTGGAAAATTACTTTTGCCTGTTGGCTGGTAGAAAATGTTAACGTTTCGTAATAAATGTCAAGCAAGCATGCAAAATTATGCACATATATGTATGTATATATGTATATGTATGTATAAGTTATCAGGAAGTTATTAGCACTTACATACAAACATTTGCGCTTATCAAACAGCAGAAATGTGGGAAAATGTTCATTGACTTACATAACCCAACATATATTATTTTTCGATGAGTGTGGTTAAATGTATATATAAAGTACAGGAAGTGAGTGTGTAGCGCAATTAATGACCTTGAACGTTGTTCCCGAGGCCATTACGTGAATTATGGCGTAATTATAGTGTCAGAGATGGATAAAATTTTGCTTTAGAAATCATTTTTCGAATTCAAAAAATTTATAAAATCGATTCTGACTCTTTATTAAGGGGTTATCTACAGTTAGAATTTTCAAAAAATCGATTTTTTTATTTCATTTTCTTAATGTACATATATTTAAGAATACACACAGAAAATTTCATATCGTTGAATATCGGTGAATATTTTCAAAGTTACAAGCAAATGAAAAATTTGAAAAGGCGTTTCAGAGTGCTAGGAAGTACAAGGTCCAAACTTTAAACGCGTTTTTTTCAAAATGATGTTTTCAAAGTCGGTGACCAACATTACTCGAAAACGGCTAGACCGATTAGTCTCAAATTTTAACACGACCTTCTTAAATATATTTTTTAGTAATTAATCAAAGATTTTTTCTCTCCGATAAATATTTTTTTTTTATAAACAATTTAAGGCCGAAATTTCGGTGAAGAATCGATTTTTTTTTTGAGAAACCGCCATTTTGTTAAAAATTTTGATTTTGCTTATTCCTTCGATTAATCATTAGATTTAACATTATTTTAACGAAATCTGTTTGGTTTTTTAATTTCGGATGATCCAGTTCCGAGATATAGTGGTCACCGCAAAACGTCTTTTTTGAGAGGAGCTCCTGGAGATCAGCTGTAGCTCTTTTTCAAATAAATATTTTTACTAGTACTAAGTCTTAAAATACAGTTAAAAGATACCATAATATGTGTATAAATTTTTGGATCAATAAATTTTTTCGGCCGTCTAAGTGTATATAACCCCTTAAGCCGAATAAACAATTTTCTAAACCTTGTTTGCTTTTCTCAGTATATATTAATCATTATATAATATTATTTTAAAGTAATTATGTGAGATTTTATCTCAAAACACATTAAATTCCTTCAATTTACCAAAATATATAATATCCTTATTCCTTCTTCCTTAATTTTCTTTTCACTTTACACTCAATCAAGTACACACATACTTGTATGTATTCCAGAATTCAGCTCATTAATCATTTAAAACGCTAATGAAAGCATCAGATGTGTGTACATATTCTCGTGTACACAAGCGAATAATTATGACAGTTATTAACGCCATCAAAAAATAAGAAAAAAAATTGCTCTCTTCCTCATCATGCATGTTATACGCGCAAATTGCGCTATTCAAGTGGCAATCAAGTGCTACGCAAATAATTGCTTATCAGCTTAATTGCCAGTTAACTCATCGATGCTCAGAGGCAATATACGGCACTCGTGTAATAAATATTTATGAATATGTGTATCTGCATGATTTGTGTAACGTGGTAGCATGTTAATCACATTCGCAGGAGTTGCATGTGGCTAGAGTACACTTGCACCAAGCTTCATATTACCCTGTAGATATGAGTATATCTATGTATATAGTGGATAATATTTTGTGCAGGAGTGTATGTATGTAATTATAAGCGTGTAACTGTCAATGTAGGCTTGCATGTGCATGTATATTATCCTTAACCCGTATGCCATAGCCATAATGACAGCTGCTGTTAGTTGGTTATACATGGCGTATGAGTAACATTTAATTATTTTTCTGCATTCGTCCACACCCAGTCCACCTGTCACTCATGGGTTTATTTATTCGCATGTGGCATAGGCATAGTAAGCTGACACAGGCTTGATTGCTATGCACAGTTTTTGTAATAGGAGTTTTCATTAATTAGACGATGGGATGAAGGCAAAATTTAATGCAATTTCATTGAAATTTGGAATTTTCATATATTTAGTGTAAATTTAAAAGACATTTAATTCCGGAAGTACTGCAAATTTCTTTAAAATGAAAAATTTTGCATATTAGAAATCATGTATGAGTTTTTCAAATATTCTTGACTTCAAATATTAATTAAATAAAATTTTTTTTCGTGTCTATTTATTAGTATGCTACTTTTGTGCATCCTATAGTCTATTAATCAAATAATAAAATTTTTGACGTACCTATGTGCCGTGAAATGTGAGTTTGTAAATATTTACATGTTTTTGATTGACATAAATTGGAAAATGGCAACGCTCGGTGAGTGTATCAGACTAAAAATGATTGATTGTTATAGAGTAGACCGAAAAATGTACTCATTTGTTATATTACATACTTACTTGTATGCTATTTTGATAAATTTGGTTGAGAAATGTCATGAAAATAAAAATGGTTTGTCTAATTTTTTGACAATAAATAAATTCTTTAGATTTTTGGTGAGAAATTTGATTATTAAGAGCTTTTTCTATTTGATTTAGGTAAATTTATACTCAAAAATTTTCTTCTTTGTAGACTCAAGTAGATTTTTTTACCGAAAAATAAGTTAAATAATAAATAAAGAAAAATAATATGAACTTGTGAAACAGTAATGCAGACATAATCAACCAAGTATAAATAAAATATTATAAAAATTATATGAACTTGTGATACATTAATTCTCTCAAAATTCAAGAATGTATAAAATAATAAATAAAGAAATAATAAAAATATATGAACTTGTGAAACACCTAGGAGTATATAATATAAGCAATCACTGAAGCAAATCACAAGAGTTTGCAATGAAAATTACTCATTTGAGCGAATATAGTGCAAACTCTCTTGAAGGGGCATTAACCGCCGAGCGACTTTTGTTCGCCCAAGAGAGTTGCTGTTTTTGAAACAAAACGGTTATAAAATTATATGAACTTGTGAAACACCGACTGAAACAATGACTGATCATCTAATTTACACAAAGTTTGCTATCAAAATTACACATTTAGGCAAATACAATGTAATTCCAAGGTAGGTGTATTCAGCTTTTGACTTTCAAAAGTTGTTTGCCGCTCTAAGAAATACCAATAAATTAATTGAGATGATTATTCATGATATCAAGTACACTTGTGAAACAAAGCACAAAGTTAACTTGAATAACATGCATTTGCCATTAGACATTTTCCGAATTTTGTTTGAAATATCAAAGAAACAAACAAAATTAAACTTTAGAACAACTTTTTACACTCACACTTGCTTTCATTTTATTGCAAACTTTTTCATTAAAAGCTGTTGAGCTGCTCATCATTTGCACACATACTTTAAGAGTAAAGCAAAAACTATATCCACTTACATCCATAATCACAAAACCCACAGCGAAAATCAATATTACAAATCACACAAAAACAAACACAAAACATGACAATGCAAAAGCAAGCAAATGTGTGTGGCAACAACCACAAATAGCGCATAAAATAATGTGTAAGCGAAAATTACGCTGGAATTCCAATTGGCATTGACAATTGATGAAAGTTGAGAATGAAAACCAAAGTCGCAACAAATCTACGACAGTAAATTGTTACCAGCGCTAACGGTACAACAATAAAATACACAAATATATATACAGACACTGTAAAGTTGTCGAAACAAAGGAAACATTTGCGTTGGCTGTAAAAACACTCGCAACTCGCGGTTAAATGGTTTGTGGAGCGCTTCGGTCGCCCATCCAAGAGGGTGAAGCGTTGGTAGATTTAAAACCAATATCGCTGTATATATATTACTGCGTGTATGCGTATTTTCTGTTGGTGAAATTTAAAAATTCAGTTTTACGCACGCAAATCTGCTAAACCAATGGTCACTGCGTAAAAGTTGCGTATACGCCGTGTTGCGGTTTTGCCGTTGGTTTAGTGTGTTGCATGCGATTTTAATTTTATATTTGAATTTTCGTATTTGTTGATGCGTAATATTTGAATACTATGTGATCGGAATGTTTATTAGTATGTTTACATAATTTAGTTTGTGTATTTCAACGCGCTGTGATTGCTATGCAAATTTTAATTAAACACGCTTGAATAAAGGTTAGACATTTTCCATTTAATTGTAATTTAGTTATCATTTGCAATGAACTGTGGTTCACTAAAACAACATTGCGGGGGATTTGATTCGCTTTTGGTTTGGAGAGTGAAATTAAATATATTTATTTTATTTAGAAGCAAAATTAAAAAAATATATATTTTAAAAATTTGGTGATCCAAAGCATACCTGATTATTTTGAGACCTGGATAGTTCTCCATAATATTCTTGGAATTCTTTAAGCGATATTGGGTGGCTTTAATAACTTTACTAAAGTATCATATAGAAAATAACTACATCGGATGAATCTGGAAATTGAGTTAGTCTATCAATGCCTCATCCTCTTACAATGAATGATTAGATATTTGATTAAAACCATTGTAATCTAATAACAGGAAATAATTGATCAATTAACCTGCCTCTGCTCGATTAAAACGCTTATTAAGATCGATTTACCATACAAAATAAAATTCTACATTAAATTTTAATTGAATTCTAATCAACTTGAAAATGAAATGCAACTCTGCGACAAAGACGTACGATATACGATCTTTGTCTGCGATTGGCTGAATTTTTTGATAAAAAAAACTACGGTAGATGTCGCTGCTAAAAATATTAATAGCTGATGAAATTTACCAACTTCTCATGAAAAGCAAAAACTAAAATGTATAACAGCTATTCGGTTATCGAGTAGCCGGCAGTGTGAAGGGCAAAAACTGGTTTCTCAATAAAATTTTAATTGATCAATTAATTTGGCTGACTAAAAACGCTATAAATGTGGATTTGACAGTCCTTGGTTGGCTAAAAATCCAGGTTCGTTCGGGTTATGTTGAAACGACTGTAGTGGAGATGGCCTCTCAAGTATTTTGTAAGCAAGATGAAGTCTTCGAAGACAACCTCATTTATTTCTTTCTTGAATATGTCTTAGGGGCCTGCTACACCTTCAATATGTATCGTGATGTTTGGATCGCGATCTATATTGAATATTGATGGATTACTTCGCGACTGCTAGATGTTCAATATATATTACGTCAATATTTATACGATGTTGTTAGTGTTTTAATAAGAAACAAGTAAGGAAGGGCTAAGTTCGGGTGTAACCGAACATTTTATACTCTCGCAATTTATTTGTTTAACTTTATTTATATTATATAATACACAATTTGATTCACATATTCGTCATATATATTGTATAAAGTCCATTGAAAGTTGGAAACCCTAATATTAGGTTAGAAGCACCGAGGTCCTCATGTTCGATATAAGGGCCTTGAAAACCGGTGGTCCGATTTCGGCAAGTTTTAGAAATGGGCTGCCACACTATAAATACAGTATTTGTGCAAAGTTTTGCACCGATATCTTCACTAGTGCTTACTTTGTATATTGTAAAGTAAACGATTCAGATCATCTTCAAAGTTCTGGTATATTGGAAGTAGGCGTGGTTGTGAAGCGATTTGGCCAATTTTCACAACATATTATTGGGAGGTAAGGAAACTATTACAAACCAAGTTTCATTGAAATCGGTCGAGTAGTTCCTGAGATATGGTTTTTGAGCCATAAGTGGGCGACGCCACGCCCATTTTCCATTTTGTAAAAAAATCTGAGTGCAGCTTCCTTCTGCCATTTCTTATGTGAAATTTAGTGTTTCTGACGTTTTTCGTTAGTGAGTTAACCCACTTTTAGTAATTTTAAACCTAACCTTTGTATGGGAGGTGGGCGTGGTTATTATCCGATTTCTTTCATTTTTGGACTGTATTAAGAAGTGGCTAAAAAAAACGACTGCAGAAAGTTTGGTTTATATAGCTTCATTGGTTTGCAAGATATATATAAATAACCGATTTGGGGGCGGGACCACGCCCACTTCCCAAAAAAAATTACATCCAAATATGCCCCTTCCTGGTGCGATCCCTTATTCCAAATTTTACTATTATAACTTTATTTATGGCTTAGTTATGACACTTTATGTGTTTTTGGTTTTCGCCATTTTGTGGGCGTGGCAGTGGTCCGATATGGCCATTTTCGAAAGCAACCCTCTCACGTCCCAAGGAACATGTGTTCCAAGTTTCATTAAGATATCTCAATTTTTACTCAAGTTACAGCTTGCACGGACGGACGGACGGACAGACGGACAGACATCCGGATTTCAACTCCACTCGTCATCCTGATCATTTATATATATATAACCCCATATCTAACTCTTTTATTTCTTGGTGACACAAACAACCGTTATGTGAACAAAACTATGATACTCTGTGCAACACGTTGCGAGAGTATAAAAATATTTAAAAAATTTATTTGTTTATTTTTTGAACATTTTTTCATAAAATTTCGGAAGAAAACCTAAGAAAATCATGTTTGGCTATTGTTTTTTCTCCCACAGCAATTCATTATATGTAACCAATATTTGGACGTTATCAAAAAACCTCTGGCAGATGAGTTGCATAGCTCTGGCAAAGATTCTATTGTAAACAGTATAATTCATGCTCATTTATTAGAATAAAGTTAATTTTAAATTTTGTAAATCACAAAATATGCTACACATTCAATATTTATCTCGCGATCCACGATCCGCGGTCTGGATTTCAAAATATTTAAATATTTTGTGATATGGATCGTGATCCATCAATACTGCATGCTAAACGTTCAATAAATATCGCGATACAGGAAATATCACGATAAATACTGAACGTGTAGCAGGCGCCTTAAAGATATTCTGTGTTCTTTTAAGATGTCAGCAGAGAGTCTAGCTTATTCTTAATGTAGTTTTTGTATTTTTGAGATACTCTGGAGCTTTAGATAGGTCAGTAGAACCACATTAATTAAGCTCATTCTATAAAGCTGTGCCTTATACTAAAAATATAATGAAATAAGATCAATATAGATCAAAAATATTCTAAAGGGAGAGTGGTAAATTGCCTTTCAATTAAGCTTAGGAACTTAAACTGAGAGAAAACTGTAATTAAAATTCTTCAAAAGAACAAAAATCGCATTTTGAAGCTCGGAAATCGTTTTTTATAATTGTCAAAACCATTTCCTTTATTTTCTGCCAATATACTACCGAATCAATTACATAAAACCACTGCACCGCCTTAATCTCCCGTCATTTTTAATAATTAACCAACAAAATGAAATATAATGAAAATCAACGCACAGTTGTGTCATCCAGCAGCACATTAGCTAAACTTTGTCATTAAATTCTTCAATTATGTGCACACGCTGGCGCAAATGGCACTTTGGCTCATTATTAATGCATACATACAATTATATAAGTGTATAAAATATAATAAATGAAGGAGTGTATACGGTTATATGATATATATGCGCCTGAAAGATGCCATTAAAAAGCATAATAATGTAATGTGATGAGAAAAATGACTTGAGACTTTAGTGAAACGGTGATATGAAGTAGAAGAGAGCGTATATTAATCAAATTATAAAACGCTGTGTGTTTATTAAAAGTTAACATAAATAAATATGAAAGTGAAGAACAAAATATCAAGCGAAGAAACCGGAAAAACAAAAAATTAAAAATGACAAAAACAGTAATGAACAGCGAAGTGTCTGTTGAAAACAACGCTCATGGCACCTATTTGCT
Organism: Zeugodacus tau; assembly: GCA_031772095.1. Lineage (NCBI taxonomy): Eukaryota > Metazoa > Arthropoda > Insecta > Diptera > Tephritidae > Zeugodacus > Zeugodacus tau. The sequence goes on along the minus strand of CM062651.1, from coordinate 65,961,226 downwards.
GTGACCTACACGCAGCACGCGTATTCCCGAGTACTCTTCCTTTCTCATCTCTTTGCAGCTCCATATTCGATGACTTTACTTTGCGGATTTGTATATAATGCCAAAGTTTTTGACATTCAAATGCAAATGCGCTGATGCCATGCGGTCACTGCGCTGTTGGCGTTTATCTTGACTTCAATTTCTTATATACAAATATATATATCTGTGTACATATATACCCTCCTTGTCAGTATTTATCTGTTGGCGGCAACTTTTTACGTCTGCTGTATTAAGTCTGTCAGTTACACTGTCTATCTGCCTGTCCGTCTGTGCTTAGTACGTTCGCCTTCTCACAGCGCTTGACTTGACTTTATGGTAAATAAATAATTTTTGCGCATTATGCTTTGATTGCGTATTTTCTTCAGATTTTTTGCGCTTTTATATGCGCTGCTTTAATATATGTACTTGTCAACATGAAATCCCACATACTTTATTATGATCGAAATCTTTATGTTAATGACTGCGCGTGCATTGTTTGCAAAATATTCCTTTGAATTGTAAGTAAAATTGTGATATTTTCTTTTATTTTTCGAGAAATAAATATTGCGGCAAGTTTTGCCAATCAAATGGTTGCGTCCAGACGCGCAAATGACAATTGCTGCGTGAGTTTTGTGACTGGCTTGTTGACCATAATCGCTTTTTAGAGCAGCCATTTTCAAGGCGTAAAGTGAGTTGGATTAATGGCAATATATTAAATATCAATAAAATTGAATGTGATTTGGCGACAAGTTTTACAACGAAGTCCAAATATACACATTTTAGCTTTATTCTTAACTTTGAAGTGAAAGCTTACTTGTTGCTAACAAACTTCGCTAAGTTGCAAGAAAAATATAATAATAATGTCATTTTTTGAAGAAAACTCATCCCTAAAAACAAAGCTTTAAAAATCACCAACGCTTTTCTTGAGAGCTTTCAACTTTTTTCAAGCTTTGAGCTTCGTGAAAGCTCGAAATTTATTTTTTCCTTGGTCTTTGTTGACAAGATTTAATAGCATTTTCATTGAAAATAAAATATTGGCGCTGAAGAAAAAAATTAAAAGTTTTCTTTAATTATTCAAGTGAAAGCTAACCTGTTCCTTACAAACTGTGTTGAGTTCACCCAAATTACAAGTGAAAAAGATGTTCATATTTAAAGAAAACCCATACCTCCTAACAAAGCTTTAAAAAACATGAGAGGTTTTTTGGGAGCTTTCAACTTTTTCAAAGCTTTAAGCTTCGTGAAAGCTCGAAATTTATTTTTTTGCTTGGTCTTTGTTGACAAGATTTAATAGGATTTCCATTGATGATAAAATATTGGAACTGTAGATAAAAATTATCTATGATGAAAGCTTTCAAGCTTGTTCAGGCAGTGTTTTGACACGAAATATGTTTTATGATTAAAAATTATGGGTATAATATGGTAAAAACTGTTTTCCAATTTTTGTATTCTGCGAGTGTCAAATTACTATGAACCTTACATTTGAAATATAAATTAAAACAAATTCATAAGCATATAGTGCGTATGAGTAACCTAGAAAATATTGCGTTGAACGTTGAAACGTTGAAAATCACTTTTTCGCATTCAATTATCTATATTGCAATCCATGAAACACAAACTTTCAGTTTAACCCATATGGAAAGGATTTGTTTTTGCCCACAGTCTTAAAACTAAAGTGATTGATTGCATTGCAATTTCTCATAAAGCCTCTTTCGAACAAAAGCTATGAAAAATATTAATTAAAACTGCAATCACATATTCAATTAAGCTAAAAGCATATCTATAAATGTATAACATGCAGCAAACGGTTATGGCAGTCATCCAAAAAGCAATTGGCATAACAACAAAGGAAGCAAAAAAACAAAACGAAACCGAGTTCACAATGCTATTTTCCACTTTGATGTATTTGTTGTAAGAACTTAAGCTGATTAGGTGAGCATTGCATGCACTCAACAGTGAAATAGAGCAAGCCAAAGTAATAAGTGCATACATAGTTGCATTTCTGTGTGCAGCAGCAGGCTTAGTTTGCCCGTGTGTTGTATAGCAGAAATTGCAGAAAAGCATCGACAACTCAAATTGCGTTGGCTTGAATTATTATGTAACTGTTGAACTTGTGGAATTATTTTTCTGCAACATTTTAGAAGACTATTTTTAGCTTTAAATTATTTCTTATGTTTATTATTTATGTATTTTCTTAGATTTTAAGATGTAATATATGATATATGTTACTCATACGCCTAGTACGTACAATATGACTGAGGTTACTCATACGCACTGTATGCCTATGCATTTATTTTAAATTTAAATATCAAATAGATATTATTAAATTCATATTTTTAAGCTGTATATTTATATATTATATTTTCCTTAAACCATGAAAGACAACCATTAACCTTAATGCGTAGAAATCAGAACGTCGCCTGTGCAGAAAATTGCTTTCTCATCATTTTTATACTCTCGCAACAAAGTTGCTAGCAACAAAGTTGCTAAGAGAGTATTATAGTTTTGTTCACATAACGGTTGTTTGTAACATCCAAAACTAAACGAGTTAGATATAGGGTTATATATACCAAAGTGATCAGGGTGAAGAGTGGAGTTCAAATCCGAATGTCTGTCTGTCCGTCCGTCCGTCCGTCCGTCCGTCCGTCTGTGCAAGCTGTAACTTGAGTAAAAATTAAGATATCTTGATGAAACTTGGCACACTTATTTCTTGGCACCATAGGAAGGTTGCTTTCGAAAATGAGCAAAATCGGACCACTTCCACGCCCACAAAATGGCGAAAACCGAAAATACATAAAGTGCCATAACTAAGCCATAAATAAAGCTATGGAAATAAAATTTGGTATGAAGGATCGTACTATGAGGGGGCATATGTGGATGTAATTTTTTTGGGGAAGTGGGCGTGGCCCCGCCCCCTACTAAGTTTTTTGTATATATCTCGCAAACCAATAGAGCTACATAAACCAAACTTTCTGCAGTCGTTTTTTTTAGCCATTTCCTTATACATTCCAAAAATGACAGAAATCGGATAATAACCACGCCCCCCTCCCATACAAATGTTAAGTTGAAAATTACTAAAAGTGGGTTAACTCACTAACGAAAAACCTCAGAAACACTAAATTTCACATAAGGAATGGCAGATGGAAGCTGCACTCAGATTTTTTTACAAAATGGTAAATGGGCGTGGCGTCGCCCACTTATGGGTCAAAAACCATATCTCAGGAACTACTCGACCGATTTCAATGAAACTTGGTTTGTAATAGTTTCCTTACATCCCAATGATATGTTGTGAAAATAGGCCAAATCGCTTCACAACCACGCCTACTTCCTATATACCAGAACTTTGTAGTCGATCTGAATCGTTTACTTTACAATATATAAAGTAAGTACAATATATAAGTAAGTGAAGATATCGGTGCAGAACTTTGCACAAATACTATGTTAATGGTGTGACATCCCCATTCTAAAAATCGCCGAAATCGGACCATAGGGTTTTAAGGCCCCATATATCGAACACGAGGACCTCGGTGCTTCTAACCTAATATTATGGTTTCCAACTTTCAATGGACTTTATACAATATATATGACGAATATGTGGGTCAAATTGTGTATTACATAATATAAATAAAGTTAAATAAATAAATTGCGAGAGTATAAAATGTTCGGTTACACCCGAACTTAGCCCTTCCTTACTTGTTTTTATATACATATCCTTGAGGTAATGGCCTTACACCGTTATTTTTCTCACGTCTAACCAACAAAAATTTAATAAAATTATTTGAAGCATAAAATTTGCTGAACTGCACACAACCAAAACACACCAACAACAACATTAACGTATGAGTATATAAATATGCACATGTGTTGGTATGTAGTGTTATGTGGCACTGTCAACTTGAGTGAAAGCATGTAGAGCTGAGTGCATTTGAATAGACACGAGCGCATATATGTAAAATATACATATACATATGTATGTAAAAGTATCCATGTGGCTTCAATTTGCTTTTGGGTGGACATGTAGTTATCAGCATACCAGTGCAAAAATAGTTTCAAAATAATAATAAAATGCAAAACAAAATAAAAATCGCAAACAATGCTGTGCAAATGTTAGTTGTGGTATTAAATTTAGTTTCGGTTCAACTTTTTTTTGCTGTTGTTGTTTTGGCATTTGTTCTTTTCGTTTCGTTTTTTGTTGCTTATCAGCAAACTAACAATGCAAGCAATCACTTGTCAACAACTCAAATTGTAAATTTCAACATTTTACCTTTTATTTATATGCGATTCTTGTTGTTGTTGTCTGTGCAACTGTGCATTGAATAGTCGTCAGTTGTTGTAGGGTCAGTGTAGCAGAAATTTTACTGAAAAGTTGTTGAACTCAATTTGTATGTGCATTTACTTGCATTTCATTTGGTTTTTAGCTCTTTGTTGCTGCTACTTGGGGTGGAAATATTCTGGAAAAATGTTGAAATAATATAAATACGAAATAGAATATAGAAACTATATGAAATTCTAGAGAAATATTCATATTAGTTATGTGCTAAACTGGGACAGAATTTTGGTTTTGGCAGCGCAAATAGGTGGAAGTGATATGCATATTACGGTGAATATATTCATAATATATATGCATGCAGTACATCGAAATATGTATTACACAGAACAACTGACAAGTTAATTTAACAGTGAGCTTGACTCGTTGGAAATCTGTTTGTTGCCTTATAATCAAAAAGCTCACAAATATTTCGTATAATCTTCTACCAAATACGCTAAATTTGATCTTCTTTGTAGGCAGATGGGCAACTTGCTGAGTGATTCCACTCTAATTTTCATCCAAAATTTGAAAATATAGCCGGATTCTCCTTGTACTTAATCCACTCAATAAAATGAAAAAAAGATAGTTGTTTTGTTATCGATTATTTCCGATAAAAAATCCTCATATTAAATCGATAAAGTACAATTTTTGAATATCGATTATTTTCGAGTTTTCATTTCATATCCGTAAAACTATTGTTTTCGATTATTTTCGATAATCAATTTTTAATCGATAAAACGAGAGTTTTAGAATATCGATTATTTTCAAGTTTTCATTTCATATCCGTAAAACTATTGTTTTCGATTATTTTTCGATAATTAATTTTTAATCGATAAAACGTCAGATTTAGAATATCGATTATTTTCGAGTTTTCATTTTATATCCGTAAAACTATTGTTTTCGATTATTTTTCGATAATTCATTTTTAATCGATAACACGACAGATTTAGATTATCGATTATTTTTAAAAAACAGTTTTTAGTACTCATGAGATCAATGATATTATAGATGTTATAGTTATGTTAAAGTCAGATTCTCTTTTAACTACTTGTCATCTTCTTTCATAAATTTTGATTCTCTTATTACGAGATATCCCTTAGGAGTGTTTTCTCTTCGTTTCCTCCGTTTTTCGAATGAAAGTGTATAAAAGTAGCTGTTCCGTATATGTTTTGGCATAATATTTGTCATCCATGAAGCGCAGCTTAAGGTCTCTATCTCTCTCTCTCTCTTAGCGCAGAGTTTTTTTTAAGTGACACAGTGGTTATTGGAAGACCCTACAATTTTCGAGACTTCTTCTTATTCTGCGTTAGACCACTGTGCTTGTATATATGTATATTGAAATATATCCATTTGAATATTATATCACTTATTACTTTGTTGACATTTGGTATGTTTGCATTTATATTGAAGTGTCAAAAAGTAAAGCAAATACAGTGTTATTGTTGACAAATTCATTTCTATGTAGTATAGTTAGTTACATTTGTGTGTGAGGTCTTAGTGGCGCCATTTGTCAGTGAATAGAATATTTTAAAGGGAAAGTGTTTAGAGTAGATTTGGTATTGCTGGTTTTCTAAAAAATAATTATTAATATTCGTCATAATAAATATAGTTTGAAATTCGATAGTGAATAAGAAAATAAAGAATGTGTTATATTCAATCAAAACTTATATACCTTAGACTCCAAACTAGACTTATTTCCAGATCATTTACAATTTATTTCAATTCTGAGTCTAATATTTGTGAATTCGGGTCTATATATATATATACATATATATATAATATCATGGATTGAAATTATTAGCCATCATCGATTCACAATTTCTCGAAATCTTTGAGCGCTTCTCTCTTATTAAAACTTTGTTGTCAGTCTTTTTTAATAACAAACAAAGTTTATTCTATTTGCCACTCTCTAACGCCTGGCAAAGCACTCAAGGCACACTGTATTGCCTCACAAAGGCACTTTAACTTCAAATCACCATCTTTGTGTAAACAAACACATCTGCACATCAAAAAACTTCTACAAATTTTATTGAGCTCAATTTCATTGACAAATTTTATACTCAAATTCTAAAGCAATTCAAGGTAAAAGCAATTTGATTGACATGCGATACTCTCGAGCAGACTAACTGCGCAATCCAATAAAAGGCAGAAATTTGCATAGAGGACGAAGTTTTTATGTATGAGCAGCGATTAATCTAAATGGTACTGCGCAACAGCTTTTGGAAATTTCCTCACACATTTGTTTGTAATAACACTTCGCACATATGACTCCTTGTTGTCCTTTGCGTTCGGCTGGCGACATTGATTGAGGCGTAAAAGTAAATATTGATTGCTTACCTTTTGCGCCGTTTCCGAACCTACCACATTAGCTACACAGCAATTTTTCACTGCAGACAAAGTTTCTGCGAGCAGGTAAATGGCAAATTAGCAAAAATGCCAACATGTCTGCCTAAAATGTGTGTGTGTGTGTGCTCCGACTATGTTGATCCTTGCCGGATATGCCGTTCACTTTCAATGTCAATGTGTCGCTGTGTGAGTGAGTGCGTTAGGTAATTTATAGGCAGACATTTGTGTCTTTACAGAAGCATATATGTGTCTGAGTTATGCTTAGACATCGCTTTTAAATGACTTTCGAGTAATTCATTCATGTGTGTGAGTAATTTTTATTAGTTTTTCGTGAGAAATTGTTTGCACGCAAATGCAATTCTTCGAATCATTAGTAGCTCAATGTTTCTTCATTTACATGTACCGAAATAGAAAATAAGAAATTTATATGCTCATTGCTTTGTAGCAGACGACTTAATAAAAGCATGAACACGTATAATTACAGAGTGCCGTTAATTTTTATTAAACTTGACCTTGTACTGGGTTTGGTAATTACTAGGCGGATATGTAAAATACTCTTAATTTGCTCAAATGCTCCGCTTCTTTATCAGGATAAATATAGATTTTGTAAGAGAAGATAATTTTTGTCAAAGGCTTCCGTGATCTGTTATGTATATATAAGTTCCTATATAATTTCTTTTGACCAAAGTTAGTCTCTCAAGTTAAAAGTGGATTTGCTCTTGACTGTGATGAATTCATAAATATGTTTTCGGGTCTTAGCAACTAGACAGCCGGGTATGGAAACTAAGATATTAGAGATAAATTCAAGATTATGGTTGATCCAATACAGTTTCTAAATCTTTGAGTAATTCAGTACTCTCTCTCTACCCTCTCATTGTGGTTTATTTATATCATAGAGATCCTAGAGGCCTAGTATTTCTACATGGAAGATGTTTATCGAGTTTGACGCAATGGATCACGTACGGCAATATCAAGCGAAAACGGTCGTGATCGAAGTCCGGTGAATCGTCCCAAATAGTGGTTAAGCCGGGATTGACGTCCAGGAAGGTTTTGCTGTGTGTCTGGTGGGATTGGAAGGGAATCATCAACTTGAGCTAACATCTACTGCGAATAACTGGACCGCTTGAAGCAGGCGATCGACCAGAAGAATCCAGAATTGGTAAACAGGAAGGGTTTTGTGTTCCACCAGGACAACGCCGGACCACACACTTCGTTGGTGACTCGTCAGAAGCTACGGGAGCTCGGATGGGAGGTTTTATCGCATCCACCATATAGCCCGGACATACCGCCAAGTGATTACTACCTGTTCCTGTCCATGGCGAACGCCCTTGGTGGTGTAAAGTTGAACTCAAAAGAGGGTTGTGAAAATTGGCTGTCTGAGTTCTTCGCAAATAATGAGGGGGGCTTCTACGAGGGGGTATTATGAAGTTGCCGTCTAGATGGAAGAAGATTATCGAACGAAACGGCGCATATTTGAACTAAATCCGATCAATATAACAGTTTTTATAAAGCATTGTATAAAGAGCAAAAAAGCGTAAGGGAGATATTTGCCACCCAATATATAGGTGTATTGCTGGAATACCAATTAATTTTCGTAATAATATAATATGTCTGTTTTATAAAAAGTATGAGACGAATTTCAAGATTAGTTAATAATTGAGAAGAATACTAGACTGAAATGGAAATTGGTTAACAAATTTCGACTTTTCTAGCAATAAGAAACCTACGGTTCATGTTAAACTCTAATCAAACTACTGTCATTAAAGATGAGTAATAACTTAACATTTAGGTAGAAAGAGAGGGGCTCAAAGGTAGGCAAAAGTTCCGCAAACAAGGCAATAACTCGTCAAAAACAAGTAATAAATCGACAAGCATTCACAAGACTCGCATATTTCTAGTTAATGTAATTAAGCTGGTATAGGCATTAACTGCCATAAATGACAAACTCTCTCGTCTATTCAAGGGCACTCGTAAGTAAGCAACTAAGACGCGTAGTTGCATTAATAAGTCCTAATTGAATTTTATAAACGCAAACTAAGTTGTTGCTTTAGCTGTTGTTGTAATATTTCTTGATTAATTACAGGCACAAACCAAAATAGTCAACCATCAAAAGCCGGCGGGCAATATTTGTTGCACACACACACATACACTCAACTATAAACGCGTTTGCTCATCTCCGAAAGCTACTGCCAGTGTGTAAAGTGAGCAGTCAGTTTAGTTCTTTAGTCATTCCGGAGTGTCGTTGATCGCTTCAATGGACACGCAATTTCATGTGACCCGCCAAGGACGGCGCGGCACAATGTACGCTTTGGTATATGGCAAGGACGTCAAGTGTCCGAAGCGTGCTTATTGTCTCATGCTTTCGTGGAAACTGTGTTACTCCAGCCAGTGCTTACGCGCAAATACGTAAAGTGTTGGCCTTGCTCCAATTTTATTGGTCATACTCGTACTACTAATTGATTAGATGCATGGTGTGTGGGGAGCGACCGTTTTATGTGCGACCGAGTAAGTGTTGTAAAAAAGTAGCGATGGAAAAAATGAAATTGACAGAAACTAATTTATCTATCTTTGCACTATAGCGAAATTGTGTACTTAAAGGATGGTTGGAAATATTTATTTTGATAAATGGAATTTTTTTTTGATAAATGAGATTGCCAAATATTGGTATTAAAAGTGAGTTTGGTAATTCAATTGCTTGATTGCATGCTTAGGCTCTTTCAAGAAATTTGAAGCACTCATAAAAAAGCGTCAGAAATAATTCTTCATTCCGCTTTGGTATAAATTATGACTTATTGCTTTCCACCTCTATTCGTGTTTTATGTCGTTTGTAGCGTCTACAAGCCCGAACTATGCAAGTCCAATCAAAAGTAAAGTGAAAGTCATTACCTTTAATCGAATTCGCCATAAAAAAATCAATTTTATTCACAAGTAAATTATTATTTGACGAGCACGTAACTCGGTAGCGCTTTAATCGCCCACAAATTGTCAATATTTCTGCGTTGATTGTCAAAAACAATTGAGTTAATTAAGTTAAAGCACGTTTCGCTGTCTTGAATACCTACATACATATATATTTACAAGAATATTTGACATCCTTTGATCAATTAGCTGAAGATACACAATTTGTGGCAGGTTAAATATTATACAACAACGTGGCAGTAGGTCTTCATTAGTATGTGTGTGCACACGCGTGTAAAAATTTTCAGAAATTTGGCTTTTAGACGCTTCGATATATATTTTGGCAGCATTACAGTGTTTTGATTTTGTAATTTTGCCCGAAAAATTTGCTGTATAAATATTTTGCTATTTTAAAGGTTAGTTTACTTTATAAAAATTTGGTCCAGCGCCTAAAAGTATGCTTGGCTAAGGAGGTGAGTGGTGGCGATAACTCGAAATCTCGAAATAGCCTCTAAGAAGCATGCTAAATCCACAAATTCCATTAAGAATATTAAGGTTGATTAGTATTTGAGACTCTATACTAATGGAGTGTAGAATTCTTCAGTGAAATATCTGAAAAAGATTTCAAATTCCTAATTATATATACTGGTTTTCTTTTCTTTTACTCGAATGTGTAGAAGTTCGAATATTTATCGACAAAATAACGGTGCTTCTTGACGCTGTTGCGGTTTTCATATATGATGTATCGGGGCTAAACGTATAATCGACTTCTTGAAAATATATACTTACTTACTGTGGTCGAACATATGAATTTCAATGTGTAATCTAAAGTCTCTTAAAGATAGCAGATCTCACGAATAGTTAAAATTTTCGTAGAGCATTTAGAAAGTTTACTCGAGATTTCATTATTTAGTCATAGTCATCTTTTTTGACATTTTTTTGCGCTATAAATATCGGGGCCGGCCTTCTTTGGTAAAGTTTTCAAAGTCTTCTTCTTGTCATAAGTTGGAATCAGTTCGAAAGAGTAAGCTAAGTTCATATATAGAACATCATATTGAGGTCCCTGAATTCCTCTAGAGCATTTCTCTTGAACAACTCTAAGCTCGTCCCATCAATTGTTATAATTTCATATAGGGAAACATAAATACTTTTCTTTCGGCTCCAGAGGTCTTTATATCATAATTTTGATAGTTCAAAGTCGCATGTTGTTTTAGGTTGGATTTCGAAACACTGTTGTGTATATTTTGCTGGTTTTAAGATAGACGAAATCGTCTATAACTTCAATATGATGATTGTCAACAGTGACGTGTGGGTCATGACTTTAGCTGACTGGCGATTTCAACTGAGCATATATTTCTTCTTCTTCCTCTTATTGTCTTTTTTATCGTATTTAATATTTATAGCTTTTTCAATGAAAATTTACAGTTAAATTGTTAACTGTATCGTTTTTCTACGGTATATGTTATGATACGTATCTAAGATTTTAAATAATTAAACAAAAAAAAATGTTCTAGTTTTTTTCACGAAAAGCCCCACTGTCCGAGAAAGTGTCAATTTGTCACAAGAATGTATACATTCTCCTCTCACCACGCTTGAGTTGTTGGTAGACTAATTAACAGTAATAATATTTTCCTGCACGCTTCTTGGCATGGGTGGAATTAATTTGCTGACACAACCTTGTAATTATAACAGTATAAACAAAGCAAACATAAAGAGGTTCACTAATGTAATTAATAATATAATATTGCGACAGCTTTGCTCAGCTTCCAGTTTTTATTACGATTTTTAAATGACACAGCAAATTAAGGGTGAATGAGAGATTTAAAGGGAGACTCGCGAGTTTTTAAAGTACGCTGAACCTTTAATGTTATTCGCTCTAAGTCTTCACTTTGTCTACTAAATATTATTTATTTTACATTATCCGGGATACATATTTTCTAACGAAATTAATTTCGGCAATTTTTTACACACTTCATTGCTGCTGCTATCTTACTCATTGTAATGTGAGTAAGTGCGCCGCCATTTGCGCACCGAACTTTTTCGGCAGACACACCATTACTCATAGTTTATTTGCTGTAAATATAGTCCAATTATGTTTGGTGTATTTAAGTTAGTCCTCGAGCTTTTTCGGGCAAATAAATTTGTCTACAACACACAAGTGCTTTGACCTAGACGAGCGCAGAGATTTTATTTCACAAATTTCGTGGAGGAAAGGGAAAAGCATAAAAAAATTGTGATGCTACTAACGAGCATGAATGGCGCAGGATGTGTATGTGGGAATATAGGTGCTGCAATGCCTGTTTGTCTAGCACCCAATTTATAGCGCAGTGTGCGCCGTGGTTGAGTAAATAACGTAGAATCTTTGCAGTTTCTGTTTGAACATAAATTTTATGTTGGTAATATGATTTGCAAGCTATTTAATGCTTGAGAATATGAGCAAATATTTTATTCTGCTTTTAAATATATTAAGATATGTAGATTTTCTCCCACTTTTGAATTAATGACTATCTACAAAAAATTAAGAATTTTCACATTTTAACCGCCACTGAGTGTTTAGCTGTCTTGCTGTGCTTTGGCAATTGCTCACTTACCACAAATTTGTTTCACGGTGTGAAATATATACTTTAAGACACAAGCTACAAGTATTTGTATACATTAATTTTATATATATGTATAGGTCTATGCAAGTTTATCGGGGTTCCTTATATATGAAAATTTCCAGAAAAATCAGCAAATTTCAATAGAAAAGTGTGTGTATAAATATTTGTATTAACACAGCAGACGAGCACAGCTGGCACTTCATCTCCATGCGGGTTGCCATGTGCGCCGTCTGTTGACCTTCTTCTTGCAGAGACGACTGGTCATTTGTAACTTTGATTTTGTTGTTGATTTCGTTGAATACTGTTTTCACCTCGTCTAGGTGTCTGCCAAACGAGTTCGATAGAGGGCTTTGTTTTATATCTGTATTTGGAAAAAAATATTAAAAAATTATTAAAAATAAACACTAGCGCCACAAAATAATTAATATAGAAAAAGTAGAGATAAAGCTTGATTTTTTAAATTTATATAATGACGGCCCCAGTTTCAAAACGATATTCATTATTCTAAGCGTCTCCCAAGTTCATTATTTTAAAGTTTCATTTTCCTTGGAATGTTTCCTGTATAATCATATAATAAACTTTTGATTATAACTGTAAAACTATATGCAAAACTCAGTTTAAATCCACTCCTGAAGTGTGCCTGCAAGTTAGTTGTGAGTCCCTTGCTTGCAATTGTACTTCGTCGCTGTTGTATGCCCGCATCTAAAAATTTGCTTAGTCCTTCTTTGTTGTTGCGTTTTACTTGCGCAAGGTGGAATTTCGCTCTTTGTTTGTAAATCCAATTTCGTAATTAGCATTCCTTTTGATTAACTGCAGTATTGTTGCCCTTTTGTGGATTCCTTTTATATTTAATTTCGGAGAAACTGGCGCAGTCTTGCATATGCTAATGAACTTATTTTCTTCTATGTTACTTCATGATAATTACAGGTTCATGTCGGCTAAAAAGCTAATTCATTATTTTTTAGAAATGAAATTATATTTATTACTAATTTTTACCCATTTTATGGTTATGATATGAAATTTAATATAAATTTACTAGCCCAAGATATAAGATGATGCCACGCCCCCTTTTCAATAACAACACATATATTTTTCTACAGTATTGCATTGAAGGTGTTTTATTTTTTTTAGGATAACGGGAATTAGTGGACGTGATAACTCTCTAATTGTCATATCTGCCATACCAGATTCCTTACAATGTCAAGAATAATGTATATGTAACAATTTTAAGCTTAGCACTTAAGCCCAATAAGAGACGGCCGAAGTGTTATTCGAAAAATCCTTTCGTCTCTTCATCCTGATAATTTTGATATATAAAACTCCATATTAATCTTGAATGGTTTAAACCTAACCTAATCAAAACTATTATGCTCCGTGCAACATGTTGCCAGCGCGAGTAAAAATTTTGTTAATTTAATTACAATTATTGGAAATTGAAAAAAATCAATTACTTAATAAATGAAGCATAAAACATATTTTTATGATATTTTTTTTTGGCGCAACAGCACACTTTATATGCGAAATTTAATAAGAAATAAATTGTGCAGTCACGCAGACATATCCATTATTAAACCCAACCTACAGTAGCACTAAAGTACAATACTCAGAAGCAAAAAAAAAACAAAAAAACGAAAACAAAGAGGCATTCAATCTGTCACATAACTGTAAAAGCACGAATGCCAACATATGTCCACACACACACACATACACATTCATTCCCATGCATTGAAGCGTAATTCACCGCCGTCACGTGTTGTATGTTTGTGCAGTCAAGTGTGTGTTTGAAATGTGGCGGCAGCACATTCTTATCCTTTGACACTTCATACACATGAGTTACTTGTAGGCCCGAAATTGGTCTGCATGCGAAAAGATATAACATATATGTATGTGCTGTGGCAAAGATTAACGTTTAATGGAGGATAAACGTAATAGATACCGGCTTGTATGTATTATATATTGATATATATGTGTGTGTTTAGAATGTGCGATAATTGAAAATGAATTTTACTCAAGGGAAATATGTGAGAGAAATTCTTTTGTAGCTTTATTTACTGTAGTATTTTAAAAAAATTGAGTCGGTTTTAAGTACGAGGCCTTAAGAGATTTTTTGTGGCATATTTATTATTGTTTAATTTTCGTGATAAAATAAAATATAGAAAATTTTCTATAATAGTTTTTTTAGTTTTAGTAGAATATTTTACTTTAATAATAATCTTAGAAGGACATTAACGCGCTATCATATATGTAGATCTACAAACTCATATGAAAATGCCACGGAATTTAACTTCTTTCCTTCATTAACTGTTGATAGACTTTAATTTATACAGACTTACAGATATGTACATATATTTGTATCAAAATCATTTCATGCTGCACATTGTTCTTCGTAATTGGCTCCATAGTCGGCGCATCATCAGCGGCGTTGGTGTCAATAATAAGGATTTTCGCCCACGAATTCGGTGTCAATGAACGATAAGCTGAGTCAACAGGTGACTGTCAGCGTCTTTAAATGTTTAAAGCTTTAAACAGAACAGTGTAACTTTGCATTACTTGCTTAAAATAAGCTTTTGAAAGCTTTAGGCTTGATATGTGCTGCTATATTAGTAATAAGCTTCGAAAGCTTTATGTTAAAGTACATATTTTATATACTTAATGTTCAGTTATCGCTGTTATAATGACAGTATGTTGTTTAAGGTTGTATGTAAAGCTTTTTAGTGAACTTTTAAGTGCAATTTTCAATTTTATTTTATTATTTAAATGCATGTAATAACAACATTATCGGGCTTATAGTCAAAACTTTAGTAGAGTTATTCTTCTTCTATTAACTGGGATGCTCTCTAAAGTTTTCGTATAATTCTATAATCTATATATATAAAAAGAAGTTACATTTCCTTGGTAATCTTATAACTCATGAACGGGCTCACCTATCCAAACCAAATTTTTAGGCTTTGTTTGGACTATTCAGTAGATGGTTTGTGTTTTGAAATTTTAAGAATCGGATACCAGGGTCTCGAGAAATAGGCCAAAACGTGGTCCTGGGTAACCTTAGGATGTGTTTGTACAATATGGGTAGCAAATGGAAGCTGTTGATGATATCTATAGGATAGAGTATTTTTGATGACGCTCCGTGACTAGGGTCTCGAGATATCGGCCAAAATGTTTCAAAAATTTCACCACACATGTAGGTATGTATGTAGCAGGCAATCAATCGGATACCAGGCAATCAATCGGCAATCAATCGGATACCAGGGTCTCGAGAAATAGGCGAAAACGTGGACCCGGGTAACCCTAGGATGTGTTTGTACAATATGGGTAGCAAATGGAAGCTGTTGATGATATCTATAGGATAGAGTATTTTTGATGACGCTCCGTGACTAGGGTCTCGAGATATCGGCCAAAATGTTTCAAAAATTTCACCACACATGTAGGTATGTATGTAGCAGGCAATCAATCGGATCCCAGGCAATCAATCGGCAATCAATCGGATACCAGGGTCTCGAGAAATAGGCGAAAACGTGGACCCGGGTAACCCTAGGATGTGTTTGTACAATATGGGTAGCAAATGGAAGCTGTTGATGATATCTTTAGGATAGAGTATTTTTGATGACGCTCCGTGACTAGGGTCTCGAGATATCGGCCAAAATTTTTCAAAAATTTCACCACACATGTAGGTATGTATGTAGCAGGCAATCAATCGGATACCAGGCAATCAATCGGCAATCAATCGGATACCAGGGTCTCGAGAAATAGGCGAAAACGTGGACCAGGGTAACCCTAGGATGTGTTTGTACAATATGGGTAGCAAATGGAAGCTGTTGATGATTTCTATAGTGTAGAGTATTTTTGATGACGCTCCGTGACTAGGGTCTCGAGATATCGTCCAAAATGTTTCAAAAATTTCACCACACATATGTTACATTTTTGTTTATTTAACTCGTACCTACTTGGAAAGCTGAAAAGCGCTCATATTAGCATACATACATCAATAATAGTTTAATCATTTACTAAACGATTTGTTACCTACTTAGCTACGCTCTTTCGCTCTCAAAATTTATTAACTTTCGTCTTAACTACCATACTTATTATTCCCACCTACAAACTTACTGCATTATATTTATATCAACATGTAGGTATGTATGTAGCAGGCAGATCTACAAACAAAGTAGGCTTTGAAAAGACATCGAACTATATTACGGTGCATTTATTTTGCATAAAGAAATACATGAATATTTTGTTTTTTGTAGGTATATAGAACTTTGACTCTTAGCATTAAGAAAATTCAAATTAGGAGAATATATGACATTGGAGTGTAAACATCGCCGGAGCGTTTTCTTTGGCCCCATACGTTCAGTAGTGTCCGAAATTACCGCGGTGCAAAATTATTAGTTATTATATTTTTTTTAATAATTATTGAAGTTTGTGTGAATTTGTGAAAAAAATAAATATAGCGCAAAGCGAATTTCCAACTAGGCTAAAACATGGCAATGAGGCAATGAATTATCCAACTGAATTTTTAAATTCATTAGAACCGGCTGGTATGCCACCGCATTGCTTGAATCTGAAAGTGGAATTATTGCGAAATATTAATCCACCAAAACTGTGTAATGGCACCAGATTGGCAGTGAAAAATTTATTGCCAAATTTGATTGGAGCTACGATCTTAACTGGTAAATCAAAAGGAGAAGTTTGTTTAATACCGCGTATCCTTATGATTCCAACTGATATGCCATTTGAATTCAAACGATTACAATATCCTGTGCGTTTATCATTTGCGATGTCTATCAACAAAGCTCAAGGGCAAACACTTAACGTTTGTGGTGTGAATTTGGAGGAATCATGTTTTTCACATGGACAACTTTATGTTGCCTGTTCCAGAGTCGGTACCCCCAGCCGTTTGTTTATTCATGATCAAAATGGAAAAACAAAAAATATTGTTTATCCAAATGTTTTGGATAGCTAGCAAATAATTAAATATATTTTTTTTTATAAATTAGTTATATTTTATATTTCACTTTATACGTAGCGAAGCACGTACCGGGCCGCTATAAATATTATATGTATTCATTGTATTGCTTTCAAAAAATCATAAAGTTCTGCTTATCTGTAACGCCACATTCATTGACTGTTAGGCGGTACAAAGTTCGCCGGGTCAGCTAGTAATATATAATAACTAGTCCAATTTCGTAAAATTTTCACACACAGAGTCTAGGAACATGAGTATCAAGTTTCCTCTTCAATTTTTACTCACTTTAAATCTGGCTCGGTTAGATGGATGGACGGATAAACTTCAATTAAGCAATTTAATATTTATAATTCTATATATAACTCGATAATTTTTAAGGTGCTACTAAAAATCATTAGAAAAGCAAAACTATCATACTCTGGAACTATCACGTTGTTTAATACTTGGAACACAAAAAAAGTGTGATTCAGTGTCATAAAATTAATTGATCAATTAAAATTTGTATTGAGAAAGCAGGTTTTGACCCTTCGCACTGCTGGATACTCGATAACCGATCAGCTCTCAACAACATTTTTGGTTTTGCTTTTCATAAGAAGTTGGTAAGTTTCAAAAGCTGATTAATATTTTTAACAGCGAAATCTACCGTAGCTTTTTTTATCAAAAAATTCAGCCAATCGCAGACAAAGATCGTAAATCGCACGTATTTGTCGCAGAGTTGCATTTGATTTTCAAGTCGATTAAAATTCAATTAAAAAGAAATTTAGATTTTATTTTGTATGGTAAATCGATTTTAATAAGCGTTTTAATCGAGCAGAGGCCGGTTAGCTTCTGTATAAAGGCTATAATAGCCTTCTCGCACAGCCAAATTAATTGAGCAATTAAAATTTTAATTGAGAAACCAGTTTGTTACTTTCTCACTGCCGGATACTCGATAATCCATCAGCTGTTATACATTTTTGATTTTACTTTTCGTAAGAAGTTGGTAAGTCTAAAGAGCTGTTTGTTATTTCTCAATAACCACAGCCCTTATTACTGTATACTGCTATTTCGTGGAGAACATTTCATTTTCAACTTGATTAAAGTGAAATTAAAAATTAATGTAGAAAAAAAAATTTTTTATTTTGTAAGTGAAATCGATCTGAATCAGCGCTTTAATCAAGCAAATATCTTTTAATTGATCACATTGATCCTGTATATTAATTGATTGCTCCTGTGCGAAAAGGCTATAATTATGAAACCCAATAATATAATTAATATACAGTGCTCCCGTTAGACACATAAATAAGTGCTAATATCAATTCAAATAAAGAACCAAACATATATTAATTTATTATTAATTTAATTGTGTAAGCGACTGTTAGTCATTTTATGTGCCATTTAAATTTCTCATATAACACCAAATTGCAAATGATAACTGTCTATTTAACTAGATAAATATGTATGTAAGCTGGCTGGTAGACACATGTATGCAAATATACGAATGCCTGAATGCCTAAATGCCTATTTATTCGCAATGGCGCAAATCACAAATCACCAATCCAATTTGCATATTTATACAACTGACAGCCAGTGTCAGTCGGCCGTGAACTTGTAAATGAAAAGTGTTTTGTGCGTTGTATGTGTGATGGTGATGAGGTGCGTGCCGCCCATTTAGTTATCAGCACATCTAAATATTTACTTACGTACATTATAAAAAAAATATGCAATTGCCCACACGAGTGTAGCAAAAGTAAGATATCATAAAAAAAAATATTGAAAAAGAGATGGAAAAGTGAATGCGCAAAATATTAATTTCCTATTGAAATGCAAAAAAAGTTGCACAGCGCAATTCATTTCCGTCACAATGTGCGCAATTAAGTTGGTTAACTTGTGTGTTAAGGTGGTATCAGACAGTCGAATGGGGAAGTGATTTTCAAATAACACTCGAAAATTAATTAAATTTTTTTTTTTTTTTTTTTTTTTAATTAATTTTGGGCAGACAGGATATCGGAAAGTACATTCCAAAAATTTCACTTTTTTGATTCATTTCCGTCACAATGTGCGCAATTAAGTTGGTTAACTTGTGTGTTAAGGTGGTATCAGACAGTCGAATGGGGAAGTGATTTTCAAATAACACTCGAAAATTAATTAAATTTTTTTTTTTTTTTTTTTTTTTTTTAATTAATTTTGGGCAAACAGGATATCGGAAAGTAGATTCCTAAAATTTCACTTTTTAGAAATAAAAAAAGCTCATACACGGTCTTAACATGCAATTTTTAAAGCGCGAACGGCGAAAAATGATATTCTAGTTGATTGAAATTTTAATATTAACTCTTCAAACTCAGTTTACTTGCCTTATCTGACCACACCTTTATGCTATACAAATACATATATTCACTTGCATTTTAGTTGCACACGCTATCTGCGCAATTAATCACCTCTCCACACACACACACTTAGAAATGTGGAAATATACACGGAGTTCATTGTGATATGCATGCTGGAGTCTTGCTTGTTTTTACTGTTGTTGTACTTGCACAAATCAAATAAACACGCTTTTGTACTCCAGCTCGCATGTTTTTTATATTTTCCGCACATGTCATATTATTTCACCTCTCCTCACTGTCATGTCCATCAGTTAAATGTGATCTACATACATACATACATATATGTTGCGTGTGACACCACAACAGTAAATCGTTCAATTGGCGATTATTGGTCGATAAATGTGACAGCTGCATTCGCATTTCTATGAAAGCACAACTTTATTTTAAATTCTATATTTTATGTGTGTTGTAAGCCTTTGTGTGCGCGTGCGTGTGGTCAATAAACGACAATCGTGCGTGCAATTCATGCCAGTGGGCTCAAGCTACTTTTGCTTTCCTGCATACATGCATATTTTATTGTTTTAATGCGTTGTTGTTATTTTTATATGCATGCGCGACAAGTATAGAACACCGTTATACGTGCTGAAATTTAATTTATTCGATATATGTATATAAATGTATTTTCTATGAATGCATAAATGAATTCACTTAAATGGAAATTGTGTGCGCACAATGTAAGGCTCAGTTGATTGGTTGGTGCGCGTTATGATATTATAATCAGACACTATTGACAGACACTGATTGTATAATGATTAATATAATCGATATATTGCAAAATATATTTCTTTAACTTCGAACTCTTTTATGCTTTCACAAAGCTTGCACTGTAAAACGGAGCTTTCGAAAAGCTTTCTCCAAGCTTTCATTATAAATCCTATAAAGTGAACTGCCTCAAAGGATCCCCTGTAAGCTCATTTTCTTGAGTTCCATCACACACTTTCGCTATAGACTGTCGTTGTTCGGGAGAACATAGGCGAGACAAAATTTGAACTGTGTTAGTTAAGATGACATTTCGTAATAAATATCTTCGTTAGTTCAGTTTTATATTTATCGAGTTAGCCGAAGGACGAGAAATGAGTATTCGGTACTTTAGTTTGTATAAAGAGGGACCTCTTGTTTCCTCGGGACTTTTTCAAAAATAGAGACTATAATGTTATCTGGTGGTTAATTGAAGGTTCTTGGGTCTTAAGTCTAACGATCCATTGAGTAGGTTCCAACAGTTCGTTAAAAGTGCTTTAGTTATTATAATCATAATTCAATCCAATAGTCTTCAATGAAGGTTTCAGAATCTTCTTCATACACTTCACTCAGCTCACGGCGAAAATTTTATATACTCTGGACGGCAATTATCTTCTCCCCCTTGTCTACACAATTTCGATCGATAACTTATTCTGTAGATCCTCGAATGATATTTCTGTCAGTCCACATCTCAAACTCTAACGCATTTCGGTCAATCTTTTTTCGGTGGATAATTATATCTAACTTATGTTTTAAGTCCTCGAAATGCAGTGCTGTTTGGAGAGTACTAGTATTATAAGAACAATTTCTTCTTTCTACTATAAATCTATGAAGCGTATAAAAGAAGCTTGAGAACTCCACCGAAATCTGGTTTACGGACCGAATCGGGAAGATTGGTGTGTGGGAAACACAACCAAAACAAAACGAATTTATTCGAAATGTATAGGATAATGAAGATCTGCTATTCGGATCGGGTCCTTGGTGAGGAATTCTAAAGCGAAACCTAAAATTCCAGGAAGCATCTCCTTTTATTGGCACTTTATGATATTGTTATAAGTAATTAATATCATTTTTGCATTCCTATTGGTGTATATGTTCCTCTTTACTGGTGCTAGTACAAGTATCTGATCTGCTATAGCACAATAGTGAGGTTTTACACTTAGCTTTTTGTGAGTTTATTATTAATTCTCCATTTGTACATTCAATTAACACGGCGAAATATTATAACGCCGAACAACATACCGCTTGCCACTTTCCAAGCACGCGAAAACAGCTGTGTATGTTTGTATGTATCTAGATAAAAGAAAGAAAGAGTAAGCTCGGTTGGAACCAAAAACTAAATACTTTCAATAATGAAAGGCATTAAAATAATATTGAATACATTTTTTTTCGTCGTGGTGGGTTTGCGGGCTAAGATTACCTTAAGATATAGATCGACTTCACAAATTTTGTTGATATATACCATTCGTTCGGTGGTTACCTCTTATGAGGGATGTTATAATCTTTCTTGATGCTTAAATTACCTATAGTACATAAAATTGGCTGAGTGAATTCGAAATTACCTTATATGAAAAGTCGTCGTAGTTGTAGTCAGATTTTGAACATTATTACAGGGTTGAATGGAAAGGTTAAGTACCGATTTTTTTGAGCTCAAAAGCTCTTATGTTTTGAGATATCTTTGGAATTTCAAATAAGAGTGGGTTGAAGTATGAGCAGCTTCTCATTTTTGAACACAGATACCTACCTCACCATCCCCATCTTACAATTAGAAGTCCGAGCTAAGGTTCCCCTTTTTCAGTTTTGATATTTGAAGAACATAGTAAAGATCTGAGTTGATCTAACGAATCGTGTGTTAAAACGTGTCGTATTCATCGATTACTTCGTTCGTCTGTGTATCCCAGCAGGTGCGTGTGTTGATGGTGATTGCAATAAAAAAAAATTAACAAGCAATAACAAAACATTATTTAACAATACTAATAACAATTGCACATGCAATAATAGTCACAAAACGGGCACTAATAATAACGGCAATTGTTCATTGCTAAAAGTAGTATTTACGCAAATCCCCACACCCTCACACGCTCACACAACGAAACTCACTATCGCTAATAATACATATGTATGTGTGTGCGTGTGCAATGGGGATTTGTAGTGTTTGCTGTACATATGAGCGTGATTGCAATTTCGTGTTGTTTATTTGCTTCGAACACATCTCTGCTCGTGCTCTGTGCTGTGTGCGTCCCGAGGCGCTATGACCATCTCTAATTCATTTATACTTGTAGTTAGATTTGTCTACTTAATATGACACTATTCATGTAATATTATAGTTATGTAATTCTATAGTAAAGCAATCGCGACTCTCGTGTGCGAAGAACAAACAATTTCTCCGGTGTATGCACGTAGCTTAGGGAATTTACATTGTAATCTCATGTAATGCAGTTCGTTTAATGGATCTATTGTAATTTAGGTGTATTTTATTTTTAGGTGAACCTTAACCTGTAATTTAGTTTGCTGGGAAGGGTCAAGGTCAGTTTAATATAGAAAAAAAGCTACACATATTTATATTTATTAGAGATCAAGGTGGTTGTATGTAACTCTACGTCGGTTTGTATATAAAGAACGAATGAGCACTCGTGTGAGTCCAGAAAATATAAAAATAGGAACCAAGTTAAGCTTACTATATATATCAGTATATGACAAGACTTCTACTTCTTATTTGAGATGTTTTCTTTCTTTTAATCTGAAAACAGAATCGCTCCAATACAGTGATATGAATGGATAAAAATGTTGGTACACTCCTATGAATAAAACCCTGAATCTGAAATAAACTTTTCCGGTCCATAAGACCTCCCTTCCGCCTTTTTATCTTTTGAATTTCGCGGTTATGTATAAAGCGCTACAGAACTCGTATCTATACGTATATCGTATCAATAATATAGATCTTTGAAAGGCCTCGACATAACCTACAAAACGACGCTAAGCATGATTAGTTTGGATATTGCGTTCAACAGTTATAGACGTGTAAACAGGGATACGAAAACGCCGAAATTCGCGCTATTTTAAAGTTTTCCTTCGTTAAAGGCAAATCCGCTAGACAAACGTTCCGAGAGATTAATGGTGTTTTGGGGATGGTACGCTATCACTTCAAACTGCGGAGGAATGGTTTCGACGATTCAGATCGGATGAAAACGACACAGACAGACAAAAGACAGCCGGAGGAAGACCTGTGACGACGAATACTGATCAACTCATGGAAAACATCGAGTTAGATCGGCATGTGGCATCTCGCGACATCGCCCAGGAGATGAGAGTTAGTCACCAAACCATTTAAGGTACACAAAAAGGCTTGTATTTGGGTGCCGCATGATTTAACGAAAAAAAAACCTTCTGGCCCGAATCAACGCCTGCGATATGCTGCTGAAACAGAACTAACTCGACCCATTTTTGAAGCGGATGGTGACTTGCGACGAAAAATGGATCACATACGACAATATCAAGCGAAAATGGTCGTGGTCGAATGCCGGTGAATCGTCCCAAACAGTGGCCAAGCCGAGATTGATGGCCTTGAAGGTTTTTCTGTGTGTTTGGTGGGATTGCTATGAGCTGCTCCATTTGGCCAGATGCTTAATTCTACCATCTACTGCGAACAACTGGCCAACAGGAAGGGTGTAGTATTTCAACAGGACAACGCCAGACCACACACTTCGTTGATGACTCGTCAGAAGTTACGGGAACTCGGATGTGAGGTTTTTCGCATCCACCATATAGCCCGCACATAGCGCCAAATGATTACTACCTGTTCCTGTCCATGAACGTCCTTGGTGGTGTAAAGTTGAACTCAAAAGAGGCTTGTGAAAAGTGGCTGCCCGAGTTCTTTGCAAATAAGGAGGGGGGCTTCTATAAGGAGGGGTATTCTGAAGTTGTCGTCTAGATGGAAACAAATTATCGAACGAAACGGTGCATATTTGAACTATATAGGATCACTGTAACTATTTGTACAAAGCATTGAATAAAGAGCAAAAAACAGTTTCTTGTTAGATTCCTTTTTAGGAATCTCCGATCTCTAGTTCTGAGATCAAGATTATTTGGCTCTCGAAATACTGAATGAATGCCAGTACGTTTTTGTTGTTGTTGCATTTGGCAAAAAAATACATATGATTTTTAAAGATTTTTGAAAATTTGGGTCTTAAACTGGTTCACCGACTGTCGCGGTGAACGCCAGGAAATATCAATATCGCACAGATAGAGTCAAAATATACGTCGGTTATTATTCTGTCCTATATTGTCAAAGGAAATATATACATATATCTATCAAATTTAAAGCTTTTCACTTTGTGCGCGAGAGCTTTTATAGCACTCATGCTGTTCAAGTTTTCTTTAAAATATAATTTTTCTTCTTAAATAATTTTACAGAAAAATACAAATGATTATTCATTTCATTGCGTCAGAAATCGAATAGAACACAGAAAGTATGAAAATTTTCAGCTAAAAACTTTGATTCCATTACAACAGTTTCTGTGAGTAAGATATCACCCACCAGTAAATTAAATAGAAAATGTAACCGATATCTTGACATCATAATCCAAAGAATTGCTGACGATTTCTAATTAAATGTGAAATGCGCGTCATTAAGAGCATTTCGTGGCGAGTGAATCGCTGAACATATACAGCTAAGTTACATTTATCGCAAAAAGTTTGAATTTCCCCGGAACTCTTTGTTTGCAATGGATATTCTTCTGTTTAATCTTCAATATTTACCGTAAATAATAAATAATGCCTTGTAACTTGCAGCTTTATTGCATCTTTTGAATGGAAAATTTAGAATTAATATCAGTTTTCATGCGCAGTTTGTTGCACCAACATTTTTTTTTTGTTAATTGAATATCCATGCACAAATAGTGAATTGCAAATAAATAGCCTAGATAGCTCGGTAGGAAATTATAGAAAACGGACTGTTTAGTAAACTATAAGGAAATAGTGAAATGAGACCATTTGTAGTCCTACGAAAGCTGGAAGGATCTTGAATTTCTCGGAAAAACAAGAACAATCAGAGGAGAGTTCCTCTTTACTTTCTCTGCGGTTCGTTGCTAAGTCATTCATTGTTTTTTGGTCTACGAAAGCCTTCCCTTAGCAATTATAACTGTGCTTAATACATAACTCAGCCTATTTAACTACAAGAATATCAAAAATTAAATGCGAATTTTTTAGTTTTCCATTAAACTTTATTCGAGATATTGCTTAAACAATTTTCAAGATATTATGCATGTCAAATGAGCACAATCTTGCTTATTATTCTTTTAAACGAAGTGCCATTTCGCACCTTGAAGTGTTAAAAACGACCCTTTCATTTCTCACTTTGCTTATAAAATCATCAAATATTGAAATTTAAACACCAGAGATCGTGACTTTTTCTCAACGATTGTCTGCTATTTTTTACAATTGTCACTTAATTTATATCCGATTATATAATATTTATGGCGAATGACGAATACGAACATACGAATATTTATTTTAGTTAATCTTAAGTCAAGTGTACAGTATACAGATGATAAAAACAACTTTGCTTTAACATTGTGGTTCTTGCTTCTACTGATCTCTTTTTATCCAAGTCGCACACCTAATGACCGATGAAGAAAGAAATTATTAATGAACTGTTATCATAATTCTTAAGTGTTTCAACCCTTGAATAAAATGTTTGTTCTTTCATAACTTTAGATTGCCTGTCAAACTAAGAGCGTCAATAATTAGCTTAATGCACGGAAGAGTGTGTAATACAGAATAGATAATGAGTGCATTATCTCTGAGAATTACCAATATAGTAATCATATCGCTTACGAGCATAAATCTGTTACTCGCTGCCTGTATAACGGTGGTGGTTTTTAGCTGTCGATAGAAGACAACTGCCTCCTGTCAATATTCAATGACTTTCCGTATGTTGTTGCTGATTAGGTAGGCTGAGTAAATGAGAGCGAACGTGACTGGCTATTATGTATGAAAACACTATAGGTTGTTTGAATACTAGGTATATACATATATGTGGTAAAAATTACTGAAAATTTCTAGACACTAGTTAAAGTAAATAACTCTTAAACTCTTTGAAGCTTAAATCGATGATATTTGTATTACTATGGGTCCCAATTTCAGCAAGGATCCTTCCAAGAATATTCGTCAAACTTTTCTTAATTGGACTACGATGAAAACGTTTGAATATGTGTGATCCTGTTCTAGAAAGTCAGGAAGTTTCAACCACATTGGCAGTACAGAGGTCCAAAATGAATATTTATATTAAAAATGCTTTAGTCTATGTTTGCGTATATATGAATATTCTCAGAAATCTGGTGAAAGATCACAGAACAAGGAATGCGGTACTAGATCTGACTGAAAAGAGTTTTAGTAATCTGAGAAGCCAAAAAGCATGTTGATTAGGAAATCTAGAACCTAGAATGATAATATTTTCAAGCCTTCAGGAAAACATTTTCCATAATATTTACAGATTTGCCTAGGGTTTTATCCACTTCTAATAACATCTAAATAAACTACATATATATTTCTAGGACAAAAAACATTTACAAAACTATTTAATGAATTTTACTTCAGCATAGCCTTAACAGTCACTTCATCACAGCTGATTTCTCTTAAATTGACAATGCGCTCTTTGACACCAGCAAGAGAGTGCCTCTTACGTCTACAACTGATATACGCGCTCAAACATACAAATAACCTCATATATCACTACAATACAGCTGAAAACTTTTTGCTTTTTGCTTTCTAAGCGAAGGGCTAGGGGGGGCACACATGGCACGACAAACGCAAACACACTGATATAATAAATGACAAAAAAAAAACAATAAAAAATGAAATAAATCTACACACACCAGTAAACGGTGAAAGAACCCGACAGACAGCTGACGCTCACGCGAATCACCTAAATAAACAGCAAAAGAGCAACGCTGCTGACATCAACAGCAAGCACGGCACAAGCACCAACGGTTTGCCGCCACATTGGGGCGATCAGTTTGCGCTCGTGAATCGTAACGTGCAGGTGGTGGTTGGATCCATTCAACGGCACAAAAATCGTCAAAAATAACGAGTAGTGTGTGAAGAAGCCTTTTTCTTTTTGTATTTTTTTTATACTGAGACGGTCTTTTTCGTTCGAATTTGTGCAGTGAACTTCTCGCTGAAGAAAATATTTCGAATAAAAAGCGAAGAAATAAAGTGTAAAAATAAAATGAAATAAAAATGTATTATGAAGGAGTGCAAAAGTTGAATATGAAGAAATAGTAATTTCACCAAACCATTTAGAGTGTTTGCAAATCGAGTCGTAAAGCCAAGTCAAGCTAAGCCAAGTAAAACACGCGTGCTTGGAACTTTCGAGCGATAACCCATTTAAGTTGTGGTGGTAAAGAGTTATTTGAAAGAAATTTTATTATTAATAATAAAAATAAAATAATAAAAATAAAGCATCAAGTTAAACAAAATGCATTGTGCATATGTGTATATATAGAAAGCAGTTAGGTATATAAGTTTTTTTTGCAAAGTGTATATAAAGTGCTAAACGAGTAGTAGGGCAACGAAGAAGTGGAACACAAAGCAGTGGCTGAAAGAAGAAGCTGCAAAAGTAGTAACTCCACAAATTAAGCTAAAGTGCAGTGTTCGCTAAGAAAACAACAACAACAAAGCAGGCGAGTGAATTGGTGAGTTCGGAAGTGAGAGCAAAAAAACCATAAAAGTTAGATAGGTATTTAGTTTAAGCTCGTATAAAAATAAAATAAAACAAAATAAAATAAAATAAAATAAAATAAAATAAAATAAAATAAAATAAAATAAAATAAAATAAAATAAAATAAAATAAAATAAAATAAAATAAAATAAAATAAAATAAAATAAAATAAAATAAAATAAAATAAAATAAAATAAAATAAAATAAAATAAAATAAAATAAAATAAAATAAAATAAAATAAAATAAAATAAAATAAAATAAAATAAAATAAAATAAAATAAAATAAAATAAAATAAAATAAAATAAATTAAAATTTTAAAATCTAAATTAAACTAAAATATTTAGATATACTATTTGGGCAAAAACGTGGTGAAATTGCTGATTATGAGTCAAATATCTACAATTGGCACATGTGAAGGGAATTTTAAAAATTTTCAACCGAATACAAATACTTATATGTATATATTTATGTATATATAATATATAGAAACAACAAATAACAAAATAAATGAAAAAAGAAATATAATAAATAATCAAAAGTAATCCCCATTAACCAAAAAGAATTGCGCAAAAATTCAGCAAAAAAAGGCTGCCATAAAAAATTGTATACAACAAAAACAAATAAGGAGAAATTTATGTCACATATGACGCATACATACAAACGAAAGTAGAATTTGCTTTAATTAATTTGAGCGTCAACAAAGCGAACTTTATTAATGGAAGCAAAGCCATTAATTGCAATAAAATAAATTTAAAAAAGAATTCAAATAAAAAGTTTTCACATATGTATTATATGTATATAAGAGCAAGGGAAAGAGTGAACCAGTTGTGACACAAAAACAAAAATGCTTAGAGGGATTTTGCAGGCGATTCATCCAGCTGATGATGATCGTTTGCTAGAGGCAAGGCGAAAGTAGAGAAGTGAGGAATTGCTCAAAAAATAAAGAAAAGAAAAATATATTTGTAGAGATTTTTTGTTTGTGTGTAAGAAAATACAAAAAACGAGGAAGGGCGAATTGAAGAACAAAGCTGAGAAAAGAACAGCGTCGAACAACTAAAAAAAAACTGAGGATAATTAATAAAACCAAATTAAAAAATATAGTAAGAAAGGTTGTAGAACGAAGTGTATGGCAAAACTAAATAACTTATCTAGGTTTCTCAGTTGTAAAGATTGCATGAGGTCATTAATCAAATAAATTTTAACTTCAAAATACAAGATCGGTGCGATAAGTCGGTGAATTTTTATGAAATATTCAGACAAAAGCGTTTGATGATTAAAAAATTAAAAAAAAATAATAATTTGTTTGAGTTATTTTTTGTTATTCCAGTGGTTCCCAATTTTTTTAAATTCAAATTATTGTATTTATAATAATTACATTTTTATCTTTATGAAACGTAAATTATCATTTTAATTTTTATTTTTAATAAATATTTTTTTGGATTGAATTTGTTTGAGTTATTTTTTGTTATTCCAGTGGCCCTAACTTTTTTAAAATCTTTTCAATTGTTGTATTTATAATAGTTATATTTTTTATTTTTATGAAACGCAAATTATCATTTTAATTTACTAGTTTTAATAAATATTTTTTTTGTATTAATTCTTAATTTTTTTAGATAATAAAATTTATTTTTCTATTTTTCAGATTTTTGTCATCTAAAATAAAAATCAACTATTCAAGCAACTGCTTTTAAATATGTATAAATAAATTAAAAAATAATATATATAAAAAATAATATTTTTGAAACAAACAAAACAACAACAAGTGAGTTAATTTGTAGTGTTTCATAAAATCTAAAGAAAATAAAAATTTATAAAATATTGCAGAGTGAAAGTGTTAATAAAAAAGTGGTTTTGTGTTAATTTTGTGTACTAAAATTTAAAGCGTCAAATACCAAAAGAATACTTTACTTGGATCAAGAAATTGGAGGCTTGCGGTAAACAGCGAGCAGAAAAGGTACGTTCACAAAAATACATTATATTTAAGAACCACAGCTAGAGTATCCTGAGAACCATGTTCCATCTAGGAACTGCTACAGCGAAAAAATCCAGTATAACTCTTGAAATACCACAACCTCTATATTCAAGTTGCTCTCTAAAGAAGTTAACTTCACTTATTCCAGAGTTTGCTTCTTTGTGAGTGTTACATCGTATTAAAAACTCATTATTCTCTCTTGTACAAGCAAATATTATTATAGTTTAATTTCCTTTAAATATCTGATCAACCATTTCATTAGCTGTCTACACATGTTCGGCGATTTAATGAGCTTCGTCTTTAGTCAGTTTATAGTACATTTAACAAGTTTTTCGTTGTTTTTCATTTTATTATTATTTTTTAATCTCAGAAAAGTCGTTGTTAAACTACGCTATAAAATGAGTTTTATGACTTGCTGAATAACGGTACAACGCTAATGATCGTTAACTGCTAACATGGGTCAATAGCAAACAAATATTAACAATCTCATTGCACTCACACTACGCCCATAATGTGGTACTGCAAAAACAACTCTGTTGTGTTAAACTTGGTAATATATATAATATATGAAAGTGTTAAAAGCATTTCCTGTACAAGCTTCTATGAGATTGGTGACACGCTTTTTCTTGATAATAAAATTCATTTCATTCTGGGAGCTATGAAGTATAGTTTATTTTATAATGAATGATTAAACATTTATTGCAACAGGAAATGTGGTCTGTCTACAAAGAAGTGTTTCTATAAAATATTATACTATCGTTTTGAACATTTTTGTATTGACTCACTCTACTTGTATTTCGATCAGCAAAAGAAATTATAAATGAAAAATAAAATTAAGAGGATAAAACAATTGGGAAACGCTTTAATGAACTAATTGAGACTATTTGAAGATATAAAGTGATTTTCTGTGTATATTTATGATATTCTGTGATATTTATGCTTTCGCGGTTTTCTAATAGATGTCTCTAGGGTCAAGCACTGGTCGATTAAATCGATTTTTTTTATATCGATCTTGGATATTTTTGTCAACATTAACCCAAAAAAATATTTGTAGAGATCTGTTGGCATCCCAAACTTATTCTCAACTGAAAATGTCACTTTTTGAGCCGAATACTCGACATTTGCGGGAAATTTTGCTTTTATTTTTTAATTCCAAGAAAAGTGCGGCTGAGGCACATCGAATGCTTTCGGATACGTATGGTGAGGCTGTCCTAAATGAAAAAAGACTTAAATTTACAAAAAAAAGGGCGAATGCAAATTTGTAGACCTGATACATATGTATATTTATTTAATCCATTTCTGGACTAAAAGAGTTATATTTGATCACCAAGAATAACCGAAAAATGAATGAATGAAACTACAGTTCATAAAAAAACAATCCTACTATTGGAGAGGAAATGAAGTTGCAACTAGGCCTCAGATTTGATGGCTCTAGACAGGTCTCATCCTTTAAGGGGTTATATACAGTTAGACGGCCGAAAAAAAGTGAATTTTTCAGAATTTTTTCTGAGAAAACTTTTTAATTTATTGATCCAAAAATTTATACACATATTATGGTATCTTTTAACTGTATTTTAAGACTTAGTACTAGTAAAAATATTTATTTGAAAAAGTACTACAGCTGATCTCCAGGAGCTCCTCTCAAAAAAGACGTTTTGCGGTGACCACTATACCTCGGAACTGGATCATCCGAAATTAAAAAACCAAACAGATTTCGTTAAAATAATGTTAAATCTAGTAATTAATCGAAGGAATGAGCAAAATAAAATTTTTTGACAAAATGGCGGTTTCTCAAAAAAAAATCGATTCTTCACCGAAATTTCGGCCTTAAATTGTTTATAAAAAAAAATATTTATCGGAGAGAAAAAATCTTCGATTAATAACTAAAAAATATATTTAAGAAGGTCGTGTTAAAATTTGAGACTAATCGGTCTAGCCGTTTTCGAGTAATGTTGGTCACCGACTTTGAAAACACCATTTTGAGAAAAACGCGTTTAAAGTTTGGCCATTTAAAGTTGACCCATTTGTTTCTAAAAAAAAAGAACAAAAGAAAACAATGTTTTTTGTTCATTTCAAAAATAATTTATTTTGGTCCAAGGAGATTTGTTTCAGCTAATATTTAAAAATTAGATCGCGTAAATGGGCACCTTTAGCTTTGACAGCTAAATGCACTCTTTTTTCGACATTTTCCATGACTTTGGCCAATGTTTCGGATGATATGGCGGCTGTTTCACGTCGAATGTTGGCTTTCAGTTGAGCTAAGGTCTTTGGCTTATTAGCGTATACCTTTGATTTCAAATAACCCCACAAATAAAAGTCTGGTGGCGTCAAATCTGGTGATCTCGGTGGCCAGTCAACATCACCATTTTTCGATATCAATCGCCCGGGGAAAATTGGTCGCAATAAATCGAGCTGTATGGCATGTAGCCCCGTCCTGTTGAAACCAGAAGTTATCCATGTCATTTTCGCGAATAATGGGTATCACAAAATCCGTTATCATGGCTCGATAACGCTCACCATTGACTGTTGTCGTGGCTCCATCATCGTCTTCGAAAAAATACGGTCCGATGATCATATTCGCGCAAACACCGCACCAAACTGTTACTTTTTGGTCGTAAAGAGGCTGTTCTTCAATTAATTGAGGATTTTCGGTGGCATAAAATCGGCAATTTTGCTTGTTTACGCCTCCATTCAACGAGAAATGTGCCACGTTGAGTTAACACAATTGAAAAGTTATTTTGAATATAAAGCTGAACAATTTCAGCGCGTTCTTTTGGAGTGTACTGTTCCATGGTATAAATTGTCTTCGAATGACGCTTCTAACGCGGTATGACATTAGCCGATTTGTCAGCGCTGTTAAAAGTTACAGCGTTGCCAGATGGGTCAACTTTAAATGGCCTTCCAAGCACTCTGAAACGCCTTTTCAAATTTTTCATTTGCTTGTAACTTTGAAAATATTCACCGGAACGATATGAAATTTTCTGTGTGTATTCTTAAATATATGTCCATTAAGAAAATTAAATAAAAAAAAATCGATTTTTTGAAAATTCTAACTGTATATAACCCCTTAAATGATATATAATATGGCCAGTGACTCATCATTTTAAACTGAAAACTTGCATAACTAAACGTTTACGACACGTTATAGCACCTATATTTAATCAATTCTATCGAAGCGTGACCTAAAAACCCCCGTAATCTTTTCGCAACGCCACGTGACTTTCTCAAATTTTTTTTGTTTTTTTTTTCAATTTACTGGCATTATGATGTATTACAAATGCTCACAAAATATGTTAATATTATCAGCGCACACATGACGCCGTCGATAATTATGCAAACGCTAGCTTTTTGCACGGACAATTAATTAGACAACGAAACACATTGGTGACACCCGACAGCGCAGCGCCGATCATAAATAAATATGTATGAGAAATATACATATATGTATGAGTACTTGTGGGTATTCGTGCTTGACTTATCACCGTTGTAACTAGCACTTAATAAAGCTGGGTTGGCTACAAAGTTTTTGTTTGCCTCTCGTACTAAGTCGCCACATTTCAATTACTTTAGATTATGCGGTGTGGTTCAACACTTATGAGTATGTAGTTGTGTGTAAATAAGTAATAAAGTTTTCTAAATAGTAATTTGTGCAAAATGCAATCGCCTATTTGCAAAATGTGTAAACAAAAGTGATTTCTTATCTTCGTAGTCTGCGCATTCCACTTGGGCAATGTAATCCATTAAACCGTACCGTGTGCCCCCCGCCTTCGACAGCTTAAGCCACTAACGCCGAGACACAAATACTTAATTGTGAGTGCAAGAGATATGCACAGACAAATATAATATTTATTTGTTTGTATGTATGGTTGTCTGTATGTACCCTTATGCCAACATATGAGCATGCTTGCACGTTTCTTGCCACACACACAGCTAATTGGCATGCCAATCTCTCCAGCGCGTCTTCTTCGTCTATCTTCAGTCACTTCGCACTCATATACATACAAACATGTGTGTGTGTGTGTTTGCTTATTTGTCGGTATGTATTTCACACGTCTAATTGCAACTAATTAAGCTAAAAAGTGCTTTCAGCATGTGCTTACTTAGGACAGGCGTTGAAAAATAATTTGATTTCTTTTTTCTCACCAAATGAAACCAGTTTTCAAGTCTTGTTGTTTTTGTTTTGAAAGTGGCGTAGGGAATTGTGTAATGAGGTTATGATAATAAAAGCAAAAAAAAAGAGTTTTGTATTCTTAACACGTTTTCAAGAATACTGATATTTCACTGATTATACACAGCGCGCATGGGCACAGGGTGTTTGTGTGTATGTAGAATAAAAATTACGGTATCATGTTGTGGTACAATTTAATAGAAAACGAAGTGGGGTATATGAAATTTGCGAAGGTGTAGAAAAGTAATTTAGTACAAACAGATATGTATATGTATATATTTTCCAACTTTCCGATACCATTTTTGTAGTAAAAAGTGTAGAATTTTCTTCAAAATAGCTCTCTGTATCGGTTATTGTCTTCTAGATTTCTTTCCATCTAACAAGTTTCTTGAGATCTGAGTATAGAAAAAAAAAGCTTGGAACCAGATCCGGAGAATACGATGATTTCAACGTTAACTTGGCATTGTTTTCAGTGGAAACACAGAGCTTTCTCAAAATCAAATGTTCAAGGGCATATCAGTGGATCCAAGATCCCAAAACTCCGTGGCTTTTGGTGTAAGAACCGCTGAGAACATTCCTACGCATGCCAGATATTTTAAATCAGATCTCTTACAAGAACTCTCAGAGAATGTCTGGCTTAAAGGATTAGGTTAAAGGGTAAATGTCCGAATACTGCAGAGAATCTCACTTGGACAGTTTCGACTGTCCTTTGTGATACCCGGATACACCTGACGGATCTTTAAGACCCTTATGATACGACACGGCGCTTGGACTCTATTATAAAGTTCTAAAGTCGGCTAATGTCGATTCCAGACACTTCACTGTGTTCTCCGAAGATGTGCCTACCGAGGTGCTTTAGCTTAAATCTGGCGAATGCTGGACATTGAAGGAGGAAGCGCTTGGATGATTCATCTTCGCCTTCCTCCAAACAGCTTTGGCAACTAGCGTATGATTTGATTCCAAGCCTCACCGCGTGTGTGCCTATTGGACAATAATGATTGCCGAGAGATGAGCCTTACTAAGCGACAGCAGCTCTCGAAGGATCGCTTTCGATAAATATACCTAACAAGTGAGACTAGTTAAATAAAAAAATTCAATATATGAAATTCCCGCAGTATTCAGAGTTAACATTTTACTCTAAAGTTAAACAGATTAGATATTATTATGCCACTGACATGAGTTAATAATAAATCACTTGCTTGTCATGGGAGCGAGTAAGTAATTTATATTGCAAATCGCGTAAAGGCGAAGTCATAAAATAAGCGGAAAGTAGTAGAAATATTTGTGGTTTTGAAAAATCAAATTCGTTTTGTATTTTAATTTTTTCTAATAGAGATGGATGTATACTATATATACGTTTTATTTGTCATTTTCTATTACTTTTATATATATTTCATGCAAATCTAATAAGAAATAACTTTAGCATATTGAGATCCAAAATACAGTAATGTAAAACCCAAGTGAATATACACAATATTCTTCTGAAAACTTTCATTTTAAGCTTTTGTCTAAAAAAAGAATTAAAATAAATAATTTATTAAAAAACAAAATGTTCTCAAAAAATATTTTCAACCAATCAGTATACAACTCACATATGCATACAACATTGTATATACCAGAAGTATGAGAAATTATTGCAGTTCCTTAGAAGAATTTCGTTTCATTTGAAATCAAAATTTGAAAAAAAAAGATAAAATCAGTTTCATTTGAATTGCAAATTTATTGCAAAAACACGAATAAGTCAAAAGTAAAAATAAAAAAAAGAGAATAAACGAAATTAAATACAATTGTTTGAGTAAAAAACAAAATAAGATATGCATATGTCACACATTAAAAATGTCAGATAATGCCAAATAACAAACAGCATAAACACAAAAACGAAATGGTGACAAAGCAGCTCCACAAAATTTTTGCTGCCGACCACACAAAGCGTGCTCGCATGGGAGTCTCCCAGAGTCACATATGCTTATGGTAGTCTCATATATTTTGTTGTGTTATCAGAAAATCTCGCTTGTACTCTCACCTTTAGTGCGCCATAATACAATGTCTGTTAATACAATAAACAACGGGGCTTTAAGAAATGTTAGAAGATTTTGAAGCAACAATGAATTGCTATCACTGTGGCATAATCTAGCTATAGGCTGGTGTTGCCAACATATAGAGATAATAAAGATGTGGTTGAAATGAGCCTATATAACAAAACTTCAGTCTCGTCAGTATATAATAAGAACAAACAGCTGAAGTAAAATGTACCGGTCTCGCAACTGGGTACTTTTTGATGAATTTCGTACCAATACTGGAAAATACTTTGAGGATGAAGCATCTAAAAAGTGCCAGCTGACCATTTTTACAATTCTTAATAATTACAACTAACAGTATTTCAAAAAAATATATTTTTTATAGAACTGAACCAAGAAATTGATTTTAAGAGACAAACATTAAGGTTCAGGGTGTTGTTTGTGTTGTTATTGGATTTGTGGTTGAACGAAATCTTAGTTTATTTGTAAACAAGATCATATATTACAAGGGACTCTTTTGAATTCCACCAACAATTGTACTAGTACCGAACAAGTTCTAACTAGTTTGCGGTTTACCTGCAGAATCATCTACAATGTAAGACAGGGTAAGTAAAAGAAATTCGAAAACTTTTAAATGAATAGCATCGGTAGCAATGTACTCATCCACAGTCATACAATGAAATATGTCTCGGGTTAACTTCTTGCAAACTTTTTAATGAAGTTGCCAAACTGAAAAGTTAGTTGAATGGCAGCTGGTACGAAACGGCCATGAATGAAGTCAGCAGACGATATCAAGGCAAACTATTGTTAGCAGTCTATTATTTTGAGACGTCTTAATATATTTCACAAGAAAATATTTTAACAGTGAAATAATCAAGAAACAAAAAATTATTATAAAGAATATTCATATTTTTTATAAAATGATTCAGAACCGGTTTCACAAGAACCATTTATATGAAAAATTAGTGAAAAAAATCATATTTTTATATGAAAAAAATTAACACAGTAACAACTATTGGAATGAAAACTGCTTACGCAATTAAACTTAATGATGATATATGATCTCTAACAACCCGCCTTGCTATCATTCAAACACCATTATTGCTAGATTTATTGCGTAATACACATTTTCACTGAGATCATTAACCGAAAAGTGGAAAATTTTTTTGATTTCGGTTTAGCAATTTGTAGGATATTGACTATTATATCCATATACACACACATCTTCATATACTATATATTGTAATTATATTATGGAACTCATCATCTATTAAATTATTTGCTTCAACTGATTAATTAATTTGCATTTGTATTTATATTCAACAAAAGGCATAAAAATATACAGTTAGCTGCAATTACCCACAAGCATATTTATAATCATGCAATTTCTACCCACAAACGAGTACTGAAACAAAAGAAAAACCGTGTCACGATTAGTTGTGTTACTTAGTTAGCCGCTCAATTAAGCGAGTGCAAAAAGAAAAAGCCGCGTGTTTGGAATTGTACCCTTTGACGACAATGTGATCTTTTGTGCGATAATCTTATCTTCGTGATTTTTCAGTTGCAAAGCAACGTGCATTTATTCATTTAATAAATATTTGCTACGCCGAGACACGTTTTATAAATTTATATTCATTAAATAAGAAGCTGATTTTTAGTAAACTAAGCTTCGTTAAAATGTTTTTCTAACCATAAATCTGCACTTAGTGACTTGTTACAGAGAAAAAAAGTATTCGTAGGCAGTTTATATAGCGTCGGGCCTACAAAACAATGTAAAGTACCGTTACTTTGTATATATGTCTATATATATTTTTCCAATGAAATTCCATGACTATGTTTCTAAAAACACTATCCTTTAGATATCATAGACATATAAAAAAAGTTGTTCCGTTATTTACTATATTCAAGCGTGTTCAAACTGATAACGGTATACAAAACTAATACCATAAAACATAACTGTCATTTATTATTGATACTCATAATACTCATATTTTATATTAATCACTCGCATTTCATGATAAAAAGTACTAAATCACTAGATTAACACTTCATTTGTGTACATTAAAGTAATTGAAGTAACGGTATTATTATATCGGGTATGAGATTATGGAAACATTATGGTATGAAAGTGCTCATAAGCCTAAAAGTAAGTGCAGAGAAGGCATATATTTTAAATATGAGTTCAGTGTTTCTATGATCCCAATTACAAGGGTTCTTAAATAGTCTTAATAAATTCATTCCAGATTTTCCAAATTTTGTTTGTTCTATAAAATGAAATATTTTCTTCAGTTCTCTAAAACATTCAAAACGATCCATAAACAAAGTTTATAATGTAAGTTTCCGTTACTTCTTACTGAATTACAAATTCTCAAGTCGCGCAGTCTGATTGGTGTAAGTTTCTGATAAAGTCCAAGTTAAATTAAGTGAGTCCATTGAAATCTCATCCTGAAATATTTTAAACTGGAAATTTTTTTGGAAGTTTACTCGAAAAGCGATAGAATAATCTCTTTTGTCTCTCTCTTGCGAATGTAATCTATCTTCAGTGAAGGAAAATACTATCACACCCCAAAAGTGCTAGTTAGAATACTATGGATATCACAGTCTAGATATAAGGAAATTCTGTCCTATCTTGAAGTCTTTCGTAGAGCGACGCCCGCTTAAGCTATATCAACTCTTCACTTAGGTATTGTGCGTTTATTAGTTGTTAGATTTGAAGAGATCTTTTGTTATTTTAGAGATTTGCTCATGTCTGGGACAAGCTAATTAGTCGATTTGAATACCTCGTTTCTGATTTGTTCACACTTTTTGGTGATATTTTGTGAACCGGTCGAACTATATCTTCCACTTCAATAATATTAATTTTGAGTTAAATGAGATGACTAACACTTTTATAAACAATATGACTAAGTCTCTTTTGCAGCACAAGACGCCGCACTACACCGCTCGCATACAGAAAACATCCACTTCACCATTCTTGTACGACATATTTTCCATGAAAGCGAAAAGAATGCACACACGAAAGGAATTATACCAACTTGAGAGTTCATTCACAGCGAATCAATGTGTGCCATTGTTAACTTTTATGCAAATAAGCTGGAAAGCTTCCACGCACATAATAAACCAGCCGCAAGAATCAATATTTTCTTGCCGAATCAAACAAGTGTCACTTGCCTTTTTGCACACGTTTAACACGGAATTTTACGGAATTGTTGTTATTGTTTTTTTTCGGCACAGACATTTCAACACGTTTTCGAGACTAGACATATGCCT
Source organism: Zeugodacus tau (assembly GCA_031772095.1). Classification (NCBI taxonomy): domain Eukaryota; kingdom Metazoa; phylum Arthropoda; class Insecta; order Diptera; family Tephritidae; genus Zeugodacus; species Zeugodacus tau. The sequence continues at coordinate 65,921,841 of CM062651.1, read as the reverse complement.
TGACTCCCTGTAAAGTTCGTATGTATTTGTGGCGGTAATGAAGAGAGCAGAGACAAGCAAGAAATGCTAAAGCAAATACATTGCAAAAAATTTCGAAGAAAGCAAGCTGCCAATTATTCATGCATTATTCACACGCTGCTGGCGACTCTAATGAAGTTAAGCGACCACGCGTAGACTGGACTCACGTAGACCTATTGGGTATGGGTGGGTGTGTGTTGGTGAGTTTGCACACGCGTTGTTGCGTTTGTAGAGCAGTTAATCAGACAATGAGTGATTCAATCAGTCAATCAACCAGTCGATCAAATTAAGGTGTTCTGCAGTCAAGCATTCATGTCATTACACATGCATTTTGTTTATGTGTTTGTGTTTGTTGTGCAAATGTGTTTATGGCAAATCAGTCAAGCGGCAATAACCCGGCATCTGGTCAGTTGAAAGTGCTAAATGATACATTTGCATTTATTTATTTGCGCATTGAACTTTGCTTTTAAGTACTTAGTGTGAGGCAAACACTTTAATACATATTTATATACATGCATACATACTTATTTACATTCTTATATACTTATGTATATTAATTTATATATGTATGTATGTGTCTTCAGTGCATGACTAAGTTCTCTCTCCACACTGAATACTTGTTTTTAGGCTTTTAAGTGATATTAATATTGTTTGCGTTTGGTATTATATTTTTCTTGTTTTTTATTTCAATTTCCTCGCACTGACGTCTTCTTTCGCCAAATGCCAAGCAAAGAAGTTGCGAATGTGCGTCATTAGTTTTATTATGAATTTCATTTGAATATCAAGATTAAACGCAGACATATGGGTGAATGTGGTGAATACATATGTTATTTGTTGAAGTTGCCACCTGACCAAAAATATGAATTGTTAAAAAAAAAATTATTGTAGGGCAATTTAGACTAAGTTCTCACCATTTTTTTTTATTTTTCTTAACAGAAATTATTCAAAAAAGTTCTTCAGATCAAGGGGGTCTTCTAGAAGAAGTAGCACGGCGATCTACAACGGCTGAAATCGGGCTCTAGCCGATTCAAAAGCTAAGAATTAAGAAAAAATGTGAAAGGATCGGACTTCACTGAGAGAAGTACAGGTTTTTATTCCAACCATATACCGCAGGGAATACTTCTGGTGAAATTACTAAAATTTCGATCCAAGGCACGTGGAAACCTCGTCTCGTTCTATCAGTGCCATGATCAATATTAAGGAAAGTGTGGAATAAAAGGGAGAGCCTCTACCTGTCGAAGATCTGTATGTATAGTTTTACAGTTCAACGAACGACAGATATTATTTGCTTCCGCTGGTATAAAGGTTGAAAAGACAAAATAATGCGACGTGGGGAACAAATGTGCCTCCTTGAAACCCTGGATCAACAAATATTTCGACTAAATAAAATTGAATATTAAGGAACAACTTTTTAGCAAGTACATCATTACATTGAAAACATCTTGAAAACACAATTTGTGGATTGTGGAACCAAAGTCGTTCTGACCGACATTTTGTGTTTTCGATGCGTTTTCATTGACAATTCACAAATTTATTTGTTTGTTTACATTTGAGCATTTTTATACTCCCGCAACGTGTTGCTAAGAAAGTATCAAAGTTTTGTTCTCATGTTGTTCTCATGTCATAAAACTAAACGATATAGGGTTATAAATATCAAAATGATCTGGATGATGAAACGAGTTAAAATCCGTCTGTCCGTACAAGCGATTACTTGAGTAAAACTTCTGATATTATAATGAAACTTCAGGAATTACACCATTTTTCATATAATGATTTTTGTTTTCTAGTGGAATTTGTGCCCAATACATGAGTCGAGTTGCATGTAATTTTAAAGCGCTTTTGTTAAAAAAATTTTTGAATTTATTCTACCCTGCACTCTAGTTATCAAATTGTCAGTGAGAGATGACCAGCATAATAGGGTGACATTTTTTTGTTCTTTAATCATGTAAAAAATGAAGCACATTCAAAAAGGTAATGCAGCATGTGTATAATGTTGAAATATATAAAGTCCCCATTCGAAAAAAGAAAATGTTCGGTCACGCGCGAACTTAGCCCATTCTTTCTTATTTTTATTTCTGTTTCTCCATTATTTTGACAAAGTAGTGGAATTTGTTTACAATATCAAATGACAATTTAGAGCTGACAAAATATGTCTTCCAATAATATCGACTAATTATATATGTAAATTTTCAAGTACTTTTCAGCGAAAACTGTGATTTCGTTTGACAGATTTTGCATGGATGAAAACACACGTTTTCGTATGAAAGCCCATATTTTCTATGAAAACATGTTTTCAATGTCGGTCCGAACATAGTATAAAACCTAAGAGTGAAATGTGACAGGTAGAGTACTCGTATACCCTGAAACAACAAAGGATCATATGGGAAACTGTGAACATAAACTATGGTGAGTACGAATGTATCTACGCCAACGCAGTCTTCGATCATGCCACTTATCGAAAAAAAAAACATTCTAGCGCTATTACAGTTTTTGATTTCACGCTGATAAAGCTCTAATTACTCTATTTACCTTGGGATATATTTCTTCATGGAAATCAACGCACAATTAATCGTTAGCAGCGGGAGTAGAAAAAACCAAATTTATTTCAGATTTGCTTTTGGTGTCTATATAAACAATAGACGTACTATTTCATCATTGAAGAAGCCAAACAAATTAAAAAAAAAAATAAAATTATTTGTTTAAAAGTATAATTACGTTTTAATGATTAAATTACGGAACAATTTAAAACCGTAAACTGGAAAATTACTAACACTGTGTATCAAAAAACGCCGACGTAAACAAAAACTCATTTCAGGTGTCTTACTTATACAGTTTACATGTGATTCATTGCAGTACAAAATATTTACTTTACAAAACGCTATTTCTATTTGCCCGCATTTACGCATTGCGCTAATCGTCGGTTATGTTAATTGACAAAATATTCAAATATTTTAGTGACCCATTGAAACTGTTATATGCGAAGGTTTTGTGCATACAATTCATATATAACTAGGTAACTGCTGGTGAGGTAGTTGCTAAGTCGAAGGAAGTAAACATTTTAGAGTTTTTCAGTTTACTTAATTTATACCAGATGTTATTTCGATTCGGTAATGACGGTGTTAACTTTATAACTTTGATAAGGGGACCTTTAAGAAAATATTTCAGTTATAAAATGGTCATAAGCTCATTATACCAGTTTCCTGAATTTATACCAGTTATCGATTCGTTATCGGTGTCAAAAGCAAACTATAATTTTTGTACCCGTACCTCCTGGAGAAGATTATAGTAACGTTAACTCATTATACCAGTTAAAAAAATTTATACCAGTTGTTAATTCGATTCGCTACCAATTTTAGTAAATTATGAAATTATTTACTAAGAAATTTATTTTATTTTAATATTTCTATTTTTCCGCTGGCTTTTCATATGCCACAATTTTTAATCGCCGTTCAGAAATATGACTGAGTAATCGCACTGCTGCTATCATACAAAAAAATTCCTTTGTCCCTTTACAATTAATATCTTGAACTTGGTTAAATACATTTTTTATTGCGTAGTCCCTTCTTATGGTGACAAGTAATCACAACGCCATTGAAACCGTAAGAACCACAAGCGATATGCCAAACGAAAGTGATATGAAATATAAAGCAGACCTCAAAAGATATCTTCATCCATATACAAGTGACGGTGTAGAAATAAATAAACGAACATATACGCTCGCTCTAGCAGCTAGACATGGAGATGTTGTGAGATATTGGGCGAGAATTGTCTGTCTAAAATACTAATAAATGAGTATGACTCACAAATGATAACAGTGCTACACAACCATTATGTCTAAAAAAAACATATATATATGTACATAACTGTTATTTACCCGTATATTGTTATTGTTTCATTTGTTTTGCTGTTGAACTGGTTAAGATAAACTGCGTTGACACCAGATAAGCTACGCCGTTAAATGACTAAACTCATTATATGATTAATCATATGTTTGACCTATATCAGTTTGAATACTTTTATGACATGCTGTATGAAAAAAATATTTCATTTGAATTTTATAATCTCATAAACAATTATATTAGAACATTAGTTCCAAAGAACCACATAATTCTAAGTTTTATAGTTGTGACGTCTCAGATTTTTCTTTGCGGTTTTGCTTGCGTCATTTTAGTCAAAAATAAAAAAAAATATTAATTGAAAATTTATTTTTATTTATTCTACATTAAAAAAAGCTCAGGCATTCCCTTCTCACATCACAATGTCAACGACAAGGGCGTGACTTTGTCAAAATATCTCATTTCTTTTGAACCAGTTTATGTAAATTATTTGGGTATTGCTAAGTATTTAAGTTGTTGTTTTTCAACATTTTTTGTTGCGTTCATGGCATTGAACTTATAAATGTCTTCGTAAATTATAAACATTTAAGTGATATTTCTTGTTACAGATTGCATGACAACTTGCTGCTCTTTTCACGCAAAAAATTAAAATAATAAAAAATATATAATATTTATTTAAAATATATCAGATTGAGATATGTAAACATATATGTTGATATACACTAAAAGCTCTTTATTCACGGGGTATATGTTCCATAAATATGCCGCGAATACAGAAACCGTGAATACGGGATGGTAATTTATATGGGATTATAGGGGATATGGTCCTAGGTGAAAAAAAAAAAACAAATAAGTATATAAAAAAATTATTTAATTGAAGTTTTTGAACATTTTAACAAATTATCTTAAGGCTTAGGCAATGGTTTGAAGAATTTTGTAATTTTTTCTTGCTTAGCAGTTTTCAAAAGCTCCTTCAATTCAGACTGATACCCAGCAGTCGCATTAGCAATTTGTCTCTTAAAAATTAGACTTCGTTCCATAGACGGATCAATGTTCATTAAGAAATCGCAGAGTTCATTTGCCATTCTTAAACCTTCACTAAGATTTTTCAATTGAATGTCACGTTTCCAGTGCTTGTTGAAGCCCCTTCTATATGGAAATATTACCAAAAGTTCAAAAATATTGCGAAAATAGTGGAATATTTAACATTTTCTTGTAATAAGATCTATTTTACTTTTTTATTAGTCCATTTGACAAGAATATTGGGTTGGATACCTATTAGAATAATTCTATTATTATGTATGTGCTTATTAGATCCGATATTTTTAGTCGCGAATATAGAAATTGGGTTTTTTGATCCGCGAATAGTGAAAATGCGAATAAAGGAGGCGCGAATAAGGAGCTTTTACTGTATTTGTTTTAACAAAATTGTCTGAAATTAATATTAAATGAAAATTTACTTATATTAGATTATACCAATTTACTGAACTTATACCAGTTTTATTTTCGGAAGGTTCTACAAGGTTTGACGAATATATGCCAGTTTATATTTGATTATACCAGTTTATAAAAGTTATACCAGTTGCTAGTTCGATTGGCCCTTCTCTGGAATTTAACGCATCGAGGGTGGTTTGTGTGAGTTTTTGGTTTTTGCGTCGCGTGCTCATTATTTTCTACTCCGTAGTGAAAAATCATTTATCTTTCGTTTATACATACATACCTTTGTATTTACCTGTTTTCTCTAGTTACTTATCTGTGTTATTGTTTCGGGAGTTGAAAACAATTTTTCGGGCACGTTCCACACTTGATAAACATAAACAATATGAAGTAGGGTAGGATTATGTTCGTGTGGCGCCGCAGTATGAGTTGTTCTATAATCTTGATATAATGATTTAGTACTTAGAGAGTTAATATAGCCATGTAGAACTAAAATGATACATTTAATACCAACAACAAAGTTATATAGCTGATTTTTATATAAATAAGTATAATACTTTAAAGTGGTATAACGGTTTATTAATATATTTTCCTTTATTATACCAGTTTATACCAGTTGCAAGTTCAATTGTTACTTTCCGATATTTTGTGAATTGGAGACAACTACACTTGCATTGATATTTTAAAATATGAGAGGACATCTAATTTGACAGTTATATCTCTAAGAAAATATATACTTAAAAAATCATCCTAAATATTTCGATCAACACTATGAAGCTATCCAAAACAAAACGATTATACCCTTGTGCTACATTTTGCAAAAGCATAAACTCTCTCTTGTATGTGTCCTAAAATTTTATGATGAATGAACAGCCTACAAAATGTGACTACAAAAAACAAAACAAGCCGTGAAAAAAGTACCAAAACAAACGCTGAAAAAAACCAAAAAACAAATTTGTTCATGTTAATGGAAAAATTTCATAACCAAAGTGCGTTTTATGTGCCTAAAATTTATAGCGGTAGCAGTTTGTTGTATAAAATTCAGCTGCAAATCATTATCTTTCCCCTTTGCGTAAAACATATATAAACAAGCACACATAAAATATAAACGCATAACAGTGTTTGTGTAAATATTTGTGTATTTAATTTATTGTACAATTATTTGTTTCGCTTTTTGAACCATTGTAATTGACCAAACGTTGGATCTTCTTATCTACATACATACCTGCTAGTTTATCAAAATATAGTTTGTGTTATCGATAGTATTGTAATCACACTACGTGCTACGAAATCACGGTAATGAGTTTTTTGTTGGAAAAAATTACTGCTGATAATTTTTATACCAAAAGCAACCTTGATCGATTTAACGAAGGTCACTATTACAAGGTGAAATTATTGATAGGTGAATTTGTTTGAAAAAAGCTCAGTATTAGTTTACTGTGTGTGTGTGGTTAATCATTTAGCTAAAATACTGTGTAAATATTTGTTTGAAACAGCTGTTTTGGATGTTTTGAGATTTTTGGAAGTGATCTTTTTGTGTATAAGAGACAAACAGATATATGTTGCTGAAGATCGCTTGATATTATGACAATTGATTTGTCAATCTCTAGTTATACTCTCTGAAGATACCACGTCAAATGCGAAAATTTTCCATACAAGCCATTGATTCCGATCGTTCGGCTTGTATGGCAGCTATATGCTATAGTGAACCGATCTGATTCCGATTTTTCGGAGATTGAATTATATCTATGAGCAATAACTCACACCAAATTTCGTGAAGATATGTAGTAAAATGCGGAAGTTTTCCATACAAGCCCTTGATTCCGATCGTTCAGTTTGTATGGCAGCTATATCATAATAGTGGTCCGATATCGGCAGTTCCGACGAATGAGCTTCTTGAAGAGAAAATAACATCTGCAAAATTTCAAAACGATATCTTAAAAACCTGAAGGACTACTTCGTATATATACAGACAGACAGACGGACATGGCTAAATCGACTCAGTTCAACATACTGATCATTTATATATATACTTTATAGGGCCTCCGACTCTTCCTTCTGGGTGTTACAAAGATCGTAACAAACTTAATATACCCTGTTCAGGGTATAATTAAGATATCTTGACGAAACTTGGTACACATGTTCCATGGAATCGTGGGGAGGTTGGTTTTGAAAATGGACCATTGCCTTGCCCACAAAATGGCGAAAACCGAAAACCTATAAAGTGTCATAATTAAGCCATAAATAAAGCAAGAAAAGTAAAATTTGGAAGGATCGCACTAGGAAGCTGCATTCAGATTAAAAAATATGTAAAATGGGCGTCATCCACTTACGGGTCAAAAACCATATCTCAGAAACTACTATATCGATTTCAATGAAATTCGGTACATAATACTTCCATGAGATACTGATAACACAGATGGTAAATGGGCGAAATCGGTTCACAACCACGACTACTTTCCATTTTACTCAAGTTTGAATTCCATCTGATTCCTTCACTTTATAATATGTACATAAGGAACCAATGAATATAGCGGTATAAAACTTTTTACAAATACTGCATATCATCTGTGGGTTCATTTGTAGAAAAATTGTCAAAACTATAACTTTTTTTTAATTTTTTCAAGGCCCCGGGAATCGAGCATGATGAACTCAGCGCGTAAGAGTATTTTCCCCGAAAATATAGGCAAATCTCTCAGATAATTTAATTTAATTCTTCTAATAGTGAGTATCTGTTACAAAAATTATTAAAATCGGGTCATAACTTCCTCCAGCTCCCATATACCTAATTATATGTTTTTTCAAAAATACGGTGGACTTTATTCCGCTTAAATCGGTTAATATGTGAGATATCTAAGCTAATTTAAGTGAGCGTGGATATAGTGTACCTTTAATGAAATCGGTTCAGGAATCATATCAGCCCTCATACACTATATATTGGTAATTTTCGTTATTCAATTGGACTTTATGCCGAATATAGGGGTCAAATTGTGTGTTATCTTAAGGGAGGAGCCTGATTTAGAGGCTTAAAAAAATCTATATTTTCAAGGATTTTTTTGGAAAGGAAAGAAATGTCTGATTGAAATGAAACTTTTAGGATTTATTCTTATATATTTGAAGAGTCTTCTCAAATTTGTTTATTATTATACATTAGATATTCTTTATGTTTGAAGGCGCCTGTACGGAGGCGCCTTGAGTGTGCAATTTCTGTGTGGTGGGCAAGATGCAGGTCGCAGTTTTCATCAAAAACAAAAAAGCAAAAGAAATATTTAATTTTCAATAGTGTGATTCCTAGGTGAACCAAGAAAATTCAATAAAAAGTGAAAAATTCAACAATTTTTCGCAGATTAAAAAAATGTATTGAAACAAAATTTACTTTAAATCGTTTAAAAACCGGATTAATGTTAACTTTCTTAAGGTATTTTAGGTTCACCTAGAAGAGAATTTAATTCCAAATACAACGCATTTTGATTCGTTTCGATAGGACGTTTACTTTTTTTCCTATCTTGCCCGCCAATTTGAAAAAATCATAAAAATGGAAATCCGAGAAATCGCGTGTCAATGTTTTCGTTCACAAAAAATCGTAAATTTCTTGAACTTACCCTATTAATATGCTAATCAGCGATTCCTGCTCCATATAACTGTCCTTCGGACTCTTTAAAAAATTGGTTTAGGAAGTGATTTACGCAAAAAAAAATCGATGTTTTGAAGCCTCTAAAGCAGGCTCCCCCCTTAATAATATTATATCAATAAATTGCGAGTATAAAATATTCAGTTGCACCCGAACTTAGCCTTTCCTTACTTGTTTTTGTTGTTTTTATTCTACATCCAGAATTAATGCTGTGCTTGTGGATTTTTTCTCTATTTTGACAATCACTTCCTATATTTTTTAGCTCGAAAATATTTGCATCGGCTTTCTATATAATTCTCTTGTCTTATCGAGTGCCTTTTATAAAAACTTTTGCGAATTTCTGAGTTTTTTATTTTAGTTCTGATGAAAGTTTAATTCTTCATTTATCCATAAACAGTTTTTTTTATTATTTATGCTCCTTTATAGAAATTTGAATTAAATAACATATCCTTATGTTTTAGTCAAATGACTGTATACATATAAATAATTCAAAACAACAAAAAACAAAGGCAAATTTGCATAATCAAAATATCCGAAATCGTGTTATGCATGTAATTAAATATTAAGTCTATAATAAATATACAAGCAAATTAAGTACATATGCACTGGAGTGTGAAGAAGTTGCTGAATGCCATGGCGTATACGTAACTACAAATCACTGACGAATGCATTAAAATGCAGAACTCAACAAAAGTTTGAGTAAGCAAAAAAACCAGAAGCAAAAACATAAAACACAATAATGATCGCTATTTCAAAGCAACAACAATAACAATAACAACATATAGTGGGTAGAGATTCGCTCTAAATCATCAACCGTCCGCTTGATTGACTGATCAAGTATGCGTGCACCCAAACAGGCAACTCCCGCCACTGACACTGACATCTGCCGGCTTGGCCTGTTGTCTATGTAGTCTAAATGCGTTTGCCAAGTTTATATATTTACTATTTGCTTCCTCCTACACGATTGCCGGTTAGTTTAAATTGTTTTCCAATTTTGTTTGCTTTGTCGGCGTGCGGGCGGCGCAATTTTATCAGCAGTAAAGTCATGTGCGTGTTTATACGCATTGCATTCGTAAACAATTTTTGATTATGACTATCCATTTACTAACTTTTTGCACAGCGCACTTAGTGGCGTACTAAGCGCGTGTTATGTATGCAGCGCAGCGCTTTGGCGTTTATTGAATACTGAGAATGCAAAAACGTGTAGGAGATTAATAAAAAAATGGATAAAAAAATACTAAAAAATCTAAAAAAAACTAAAAATAAAAATAAATAAAAATTCTTAAAAATAATAAAAATACGAAAAAAAATTTAAAAAAATTAAAAAAAATATTAATAAAAAACATAAAAAAATTGATAATAATAAAAAATACGAAAAAAAAATAAAAAAAAAGATTAATAAAAATATAGAATAATAAAAATAAAGCGCGTTTAAGGAACTAACTAAACGTATATAGCTAAACAGGCGTTTTTTATACTGCAGCGCTCGTGATTGTTTTTCGGTAATAAATTATTCTGAGTATTTATGTTGTTGTTGTTATTGCAAATATGTAGTATAAGCATGTATGCTTGTCAATTATGAAATTTATTGTTTATTTCCACTTGTTGACTTGGGCTTTTTCGCTGCGCATTTATACCCTGCACACTATATGTCGCTGACACACGCTTACTAGTATAAATAATGCTTAGTTAACTGCTTCAACTCATACATTTAATTCATTATTATTTACTTTGTTTGCTTTTTCTGTGGTTTTTCGGCGAATTTTATGCTTTTTAGGCGCTCAAGCGGTACTGTATGTATTGTTAATCTCATAAAAAAATATATAAATATATTTACCTATGCATTACTGTCAAATATTTACTGCTCTTTTAGTGTTTCTGCCTTTCGCATATACCATATAATTTCATGCCTTTTTACTTTATGCCTTGTGCCCACTCAGTCGTATAATTATTTGGCAATTGCCTTGTGTCGCGCGCGCTTTGTTACAAGCGGCGTAAATTTAGTAAAAATCTATGCGAAAATCACCGAAAATATTTACTATAAAACAATTACCAACCGAATGACATTCAATAGTCGACTTCAAAGCGGGTAAAAGTGATTTGTGTGTTTGTCGAAAATAGTGTGTTATACAAGCAAGCAAAAACAACATTTCATGGGCAACCAAGCGGTTCACTAGCCACAAAAGAGCGCCAAGCACAACAACAGTTTATAAATACTTTTGGCATTCAAAAGGTGATTAGTGTCAATTTCTGTTCGGAAGCGAGTGATTTTGGCGCAGTTTTTCTTGTTTATTGGGTGCATGTGTACTTTGATTTTAAAATTTATTTATTTTTATTTTCGAATTAGAAACAAGTTTTTCGAAATTATATTGTAAAATAAAACATATTTTTATAAAAATAAAGTTTGATTAAATAATATTTTTTATCAAAAAATTATATTTAAAATAATATTGTTTTTATTTTTTTATAAGAAATTATTTTAATAAAAAAAAAATATTTTTATAAAAAAGAAATTGTTTAAATAATATTTATGTAAAAATAATTGTGTTTAAAATAATATTTTTTTTTAATTTTTTATAAGAAATTATTTGAAAAAAAATATTTTTATCAAAAACAAATTTTTATCAAAAAAATTGTACTTAAAATAATATCTTTTTTAATTTATTATAAGAAATTATTTAAAAAATAACAATTTTTATCAAAAACAAATTTTTTTTAAATAATATATTTTTTTAATTTTTTATAAGAAATTATTTAAAAACAAACGTTTTTATCAAAAACAAATTTTTTTTAAATAATATTTTTATCCAAAAAATTGTACTTATAATAATATTTTTTTTAATTTTTTATAAGAAATTATTTAAAAAATAACAATTTTTATCAAAAACAATTTTTTTTTTAAATAATATTTTTATCAAAAAAATTGTACCTAAAATAATATTTTTTTATTCTTTTATAAGAAATTATTTAAGAAATAACAATTTTTATCAAAAAAAAATTTGTTTAAATAATATGTTTATCAAAAAATTGTATTTAAAATAATATATTTTTTATTTTTTTATATTAAATTATTTAAAAAATAATATCTATTTTTATAAAAATAATTTTGTTTAAATAATATTTTTATCAAAAAAATTATGTTTGAATAATATTTTTATAAAAAATTTTATTCAAAATATTATAATATTTTTATAAAAGAAAATTTATTATTTCTTGTTGACTTATCATAATTTCATAAATAATAATTTATATCAATATTCATATGAAAAAATTACTTATTTATTTCTGCTTAGAAAAAATTAACATTATTAATATAAAAATCATAGTAATTGCCTGATAATTACTTCATTCACATTCCATTATACGGAACATTACTTGCATTCTTCATAAACAATTTCTGTATAACCACTTAGTAGCACTTTGATTGATTTGGCGCCACATATTGTTGTTGTATACTAAATAATACAACAAAAATTCCATACATTATTCATTAATTGTGTTATTATTTTACTCCATTATGAAATTTATTGTTGTTTGGCGTCACTATGACAATCGCATTCTAATCAGAAGCTAAGAAAATACTTAAACATATATATATATATATACATACATATGTACTTTCCACGCAGATTAAATTTATATATATAATATTATAATTTTTTTTATTTATTTTTTATTATTCATTATTAATAAAAGCACTTCTATTAATTTCTTTGTAGTTAAAGTCACATTCCTGAATAAGTTGAATTTCTTCAATTTAATTTAAAATGTGAATATTTGCAGAATTTAATCTTAATATATTAAAAACATGACAATCGTGATTAGGTTTATTAAAAAAATATATTCATATGATTATGAAATTGTCTATTTTATTATAAAATACTATATAATTAATATATTGTTCCAGAGATAAGCTCTAAGTTGTAATATATTCTGAACGAAAGACAACTAGCTTTGTAATCGATCGATTAAATCATAACTGTTATTGAATATAAAATCAGCAAACTGTTATTGAGCAAAAAAAATCGAAATGAAGTAATTTTTTTTATAAAAAAGTTCGTTGAAGCTCGCTAGCTTCTAGTAATTTCTAAGCTACAATAATACTGATTAATTTTTCGCTCGATTTTCTTATTAAAACTTACTTAAGTACCACTTCATTTGTGATAAAATCAGACAATTTGACACATTATAGAAAATAATTGTTTGCTTTTTTAATAATCTACTCAATAAAAAAATATATATTATTTATTTAACAGTTTATTAGTAATCTCCATTCTTATTATTGATATTTAGCTACTAGATCTTTTGTTTTGCCTCTACATTTGACTAATTAACAAGCCTTCTGTTTGCCATACAAAAAGGCGCAAAGCTGAGTGCTAATCGTTTTTATCGTTGATTGCCTTCATTCTTTATCTAAATGAAGTGTTATTTCTTTATTTTTGCGGTAAACAAAACTGTTAACCCAAGATAATGCGTCATTTAAGACTAATAACAGTAATAAGTAACAATTAAAATGAGTAAGGATGACAATGTTTATGGTTGTGTTGAAATTATATTTTTTGGAAATCAGCTTTTGAATATATTTTTTATCAGAATGTTCTTACGTTTCGTTTTAATAATATTTGGATAGTGACGAATCGAACAAACAAGACTAACAATTATTTCTATACAAGTCAGTATAGCCGTTCTCGATTCGCTAAAATTCGGAATGTAGTGTATCGAACAAACAACTCGCTTAAAGCAAACGAGCTGGTATAAGAAAATATTGATAAAATCGCAAAAGTTTATAGGGACACCTTATATACTCTCTTGCATTGAGTACAACTGTATAATTTTACAAGAGAGAAGCGTAAACCTACCTTGTTCGGAAATGGTGGATTGAAGATTTAGTATTTTTATCTCAATCGGTTCGTTTCAACCACTAAGCTGTTAAGATAACCTTGCAAAATATCTAGGCAATATGTGCTTTAATGTGTGAAAGCTTACTGCGGCAGTATGAAAGCTTGCGCTGATTGAGCTTTATAAGGAAGTGTTTTACACTCTCTTAAAAATATACGGAAAATTACTTTTAATTACAGAAAAGAACAAAATTAATTACAAAAAAAATAGTTAAATTGCGAACTAAAATGTTTATTTATTCTATAAATATCATCCACCCGATGAAAGCTCAGAAAAAGCTCACATCTATACCAAATATTATTTAAAACACATTTAAAAAATAAAAATAAATCATTATTAAACTACAGCACTGCTGAAAACTACACCAAAACAAGCCTTTAACGTACAAACGAACTCATTATATGCCCAAGCAAGCGAAACCAAAAACAATAAACACAAAATTAATTAAGCGAAAAACACAAATATGTTAAAATACTAGCAACACTCTATATGATGCTTGTCAGCGCCAAGCTGCAACGAAAAAAAAACAGAACACCCCACTATTTTATAATTATGCACACAGTTGTAGGAAATATTATATACTCTACAGTATATGGACAAAAACATATGCTCATTAGTGAGCGGAATTTTATGACACACATGCGTACAGCTGCTTGTTAGACTTTATACTTCTTACAACAACAAGTTGTGATAATTAATTGGTTTTTGTTTTCAATTTTACTTGTTGTTGCTTTTGTGTTCATTTTTTTGTCGCGGCATTTCCTTCCTGTCACGCACACAAATCAATGTCTGGTGGAGATGAAAAACAGATAGTTGATATGAAATGAGTGAAGAGAAGTTACGGTACAAAAAATATGTATAGATAACATCGTGCAGATATAGATAGATAAAGAGTATATCTATATAAGTGTACAGTTATGATGAAAGTGAGAGTAGTGCAGAGAACTGCATAAATTATCTCAAGCCTTATTTTTTTCTACTGCAGTGTCTCTGTCTAGTTTAATTCACATACCAATCTCCGAGTCACTTCGAAGGGATTCTTCGAGTCTATTAAAAAAAAAAATAATACAGATAAAATTTAGTCAGATAAAAACTCATGTTCGAGATAAGAAAATATGATTGTGTTGCTGTCCGCAATTTTTTCTTGAGAATACTTTGAATTTTCGTTGTTTCTAAGGTGTTGAACTGGTCAATTTAATTGAGTGATTAACAAAAGAAAAAATAATAATAATTGGAAACAGAAATTATTAATTTAATTAACTAAGAAACATTGTTTTTAATTGATTTTATTTAAAAAATATTATTTTGTAGAGTTGCCAGCTGGTTTTAAACAAAATTTTCATAAATATATCCAAAAAATAAAAAAAATTCAAAACATTTGTAGTAAAGACTTCTTTAGAAAGCATAATTTTATATACATATTGGTTTGGAGTTCCCACCTACAACAAAATTATGAATAAAATTTAATCTGAAAATTGTTTAGTCTTTTCAATATCGGTAAAAAAAATATGTTTTCCTTCATCTTCTTTTGTTTTCTATATAAAGTATATCGAATATCAATAAAATCGGAGAACAAATATGACTTTTGGCAATAATTTAAGGGGGGGGTGTTTAAGGTTTGACGACTTTTTGTTCATTTTTTTAATATTTTTTTTCTGAACCATCAACGTCTCAAGAATATTGTGTTAAAGTTTTAGGTCATTCGGAGAAAAACTAACGAAGTTACAGCAGGTTGAATAACGGTACCTCCAGCTACCTGCGCTGAATGTACAAAACTTTGAATCGATTTTCCCATATGTCATTTTTAAAGTCGGTGACCAGCCTACAGAAAAAACTACTGCATCGATCGTTTTGAAATTTTGAACAAATATTCTACATATATATAGCTTTCAAATGACGTCGTGTTTTTCCAAAAATTTTAATTACTAACAATATTACAATAACAAATAGGTCGATTTTTTCGTCTAAAATCGTCATTTTGGCTTGAAAATGGTACCAAAAATTGAAAAATTAAAAAAAAAACTCGACGTCAATTGAAAGATAAACTAATAAACTAAAGAAAGCATTTTGATTTTTTGGTTTCGGAACAAACCGTTAAATTTGCTTGAAGGTATAGCTTTCTTCTTTCTAACAATATGGCATAGTTCGAATATGAAACTGATTAATTCTTTCAGAATTTTTTTCAGAATTATTATTTTGATTTAAAAAAAATATATTTCTCTTCTAAATAAATAAATAAAAAATAATTATTAACAGGAAAAAGTTATTTTTTCCGGTTGAATTCTGAGAATACTTTCGATTTTTTTTACCAGAAAAAAATTATAATTTTTAATCTTCAGCTTTATCAAACCGAAAGTATATATATAACTATATATTAAGTGTGGCCAAACAAAAAAATAATAATTTTTATTAAGTATTTACCCAAGTGTAGCCATACATTTTAACATATATAAAATACATAAATAATATAATTTGCTCTGTTGTATCAGCACACACATAACGTCCAGCGCAGTACGCAATTGTGTTATGCCAACGCGCCGACCTTGACTTTTATCTCAATTGAAACCAAACGTGAGCTAACAAAATACAATTTTTTTCCTTCTATATACTACATACAACAAAGCCGTTGATTGCATGAACAAGTGCATATGAATACATATATGTATAAGTACATATGTACTCTTATAAATTATTTTGTGTACAAACAAAGCTAGAGTGCGTAGTATTGCCGCCGCCACTCACTATCATAGCAGCAGCGACTGTGACAGCGACAGCAAGCATTGGTCATTGAACTGCAGCGCTGCTGGGCACTGAACGGCGCTTGCGTGTGCACATATAAGTGGGCTGCAGCGCTCTGTGCTCCCTATTGGATAAACAATCTCCGCTGTGAGTGAGCGTGTGCAAGTGCATTCGAATGTATTGACTAGCTGCTAAGTTGACGGACAAGCGTCAGTGATTGCGTATTATACCCGCATTAAGGCGCACTTGTCGCAACAACGTGTACACACACGTGCATGAGCATTAGGGTGGGTGAGGTTTTTATAAATATTTTTTTTTCGATAAATAATTTCGTGCATGAGCATTAGGGTAGGTGGGTTTTTTAATATATTTTTTTTCGATAAATAAAATGGATTAAATAGTTATTATTTTGCTGGTTAAACACTTTGTTAATTAAAATTTTTTTTGCATGTCAACATTGTCAGCGATTTTTCAAAAAAATATAATTTGACTAAGAATTGTAACTTAATACACTCTAATGTGTTATTGTCTAAATACTAACACTAATACTAAATACTAAAATTTTAATAAAAAATAAATTTTCAAAATTTTTTTCTGAAAAAAAATTAATCACCCTAATACTGAACTGGCATATTATTGTGATTACCTGTAGTATATAAATTTATAACTTTTCGACATCATTATACTTTCAGATAATACTTTTTATAAACCACCAGCAATCATACCACCCTAATTTTCCACAAATTACAGCCATATATACATCTACAACTGTTTACTCTTATATACTTTTGTATTGCCTACAACAATGAATTCATAACAATTTCAATTAATAAGCTGCTCCACCAGCGCATTTATTTTATTGTGTCAAGAAGATGAGAAAGTCTTTATGAATAAAAAAAAAACTGTATAGCCGCGTATGTGGGGTACATATGTACTCATGTGTACATATATATACATACATATGTATGTACACAGCTTACGCCAATTATCAATACACAATCTACTACGCCATATTCCGTTTTGTTATTAATTTTTAAATTGTTTGGTCACTTCTCTGCATACCATTGCGTAATGTTGTGATGTGTTGTGTTTCGAGTAATTTTTTATTCATTCATTAATTAAAATGTGCGCGCTATTTTTCAAATGCTGTGTGAGTTTGTGTGGGTTAAGTAAATATTGGAGACCGTGTTGTAAGTGTCTCTTTTGTGAGCGCTCTTCAACAGAAATGCGTCTTCATAACAATTAAACGCCAATCAATTGACTTATATATGAATCCAATTTGAAGTTAATTTTGAAATTTTAAAGGGTTTAGAGGCAGTTTTGAGAGTGTTAAAAGAGGTTGCCATATAATTTAATTGTAAAATTTTAATTAACCTAGTAATATTAGGTTGTCAAATATCTCCCTTCTGCCTTTTTGTCTTTCACGGCTATGTATAAAGCGCTACAGAGCTCATATCAGGCAATACTATAGATCTTTGAAAGGTCTTGACATAACCTAAAAAACGACGCTATGCATGATTAGTTTGGATATTGCGTTCAACAGTTATAGACGCGTAAACATGGAGTTCACTAACGGCAAAATTCGAGCGATTTTAAAGTTCTCCTTCGTTAAAGGCAAATCCGCTAGAGAAACGTTCCGAGAGATTAATGGTGTTTTGGGGGATGGTACGCTATCACTTCGAAATGCGGAGGAATGGTTTCGACGATTCAGAGTGGGTGAAAACGACACCATGGATAAGCCAACCGGCGGAAGATCTGTGACGACGAATACCAAACAAATCATGGAAAACATCGAGTTAGACCCACATGTGGTTTCTTGTGACGTCGCCCAGGAGATGAGAGTTAGTCACCACACCATTTTAAACCATCTGCAGAAGGCTGGATACACAAAACAGCTTGATATTTGGGAGCCGCATGATTTGACGCAAAAAAACCTTCTGGACCGAATCAACGCCTGCGATATGTTGCTGAAACGGAACGAACTCGAGCCATTTTTGAAGCGGATGACAACTGGTGACGTAAAATGGATCACATACGACAACATAAAGCGAAAATGGTCGTGGTCGAAGGCCGGTGAATCGTCCCAAACAGTGGCCAAGCCAAGATCTACTGCGAACAAATGGACCGCTTGAAGCAGGTGATCGACTAGAAGCGTCCAGAATTGGCCAACAGGAAGGCTGTAGTGTTCCACCAGCACAACGCCAGACCACACACTTCGTTGATGACTCTTCAGAAGCTACGGGAGCTCGGATGGGATGTTTTATCGCATCCACTGTATAGCCCGGACATGGCGTCAAGTGATTACCACCTGGTGCTCTTCATGGCGAACGCCCTTGATGGTGTAAAGTATTATGAAGTTGCGTCTAGATTGAAACATATTATCGAACGAAACGGCTCGTATTTGAACTAAATCCGACGACTGTAACACCTTTATAAACCATTGGATAAAGAGCAAAAAAACGGAAGGGAGATATTTGACAACCAATATAATAAAAATAGCTTTTCAATATGTCAGTAATTAAAGAGATATTCGAACAGCCCTCATTAAAAAAATTTATTTTAAAGAGTTGCCACTTAATTTGAAATATTTATTTTGAAAAACAAAAAATGTGAAACATTTGCAATAAAATGTAACCTTAAATAGATTCCAAATATATTCCAAGTGTTCACATTAATTTTATGAGAAATAGTGTTGCCACCCTTCTTGAAAAACGTAACTTTTCAAAATAAAAAAGCATTAAGTCTTATTGTTTTTATACTTTTATTTTTATAATTATAAATCTACATATTTTAAATAAAATCAAATACTAAATTCTATTTTTTTTTAATTACAGTTTCTACATTGATTATTGAAACAGCATCACACTGGCTTCACCAAATAGTACAGCACCGCCAGTGCTATGGCGCGCGCGTCGTAAAATTGGTAAGTCTCAATTTAAAATTCAACAATTTTAGTAGAAGAACATATATTATTTTTTATATAAGGTAAATTAAAAATTATTTTTAATAACACAAGTAATTAAAATTACAACAATACCAATTATTTCTTGCGATTTACGAATATCTTGAGTCGCGGCGGTGTTTTCGGCTGTCTTGGTGGCTCTGGGCGCGTGCTCGGATCGGGTGTCTCGGCTTCGAGGCGCTTAATATCATCGCTCATTTTAGCTAAAATTGCCTCTAAAGTCTCTATATGTTTAGTCAAACTAATATTTTTAAAAGAGATTATCAGTTAGCCCCTCAAAACATTAAAAAAAGAACCTACTTGTCTATTTGCTCGGCGTCACGTTTGTTCTTGATAGCTTCAAAGTAGCTACAAATAATTCAAATTTAATTAAGACCATAAGAAAATTAATTTAATAATCAGCAGTTCATTACTTTTGTAGTATCTCATTCCGTGGCACGCGCATCTTCTTCTCCGGTCTTGGTGATGGTGGAAATGGCGGCTCATTTTGATCGTTCATTTCGCGAGTTGGTTCCGTATTTCGCTTCGTATTCGAACGTTTACACAGTCCTATTTTATTGAGTGCTCGCTTACCGCCATCTTTGCCCTTATCCCAGTACTTTTTAAAGAATTGTGGCAACTGTTTTCTCTCCGGTGGTATTTCGTATTTTTTTATATCGCGAAAGGTGTCGTAAATGATGGCCAAAAACATATTCTGTGGGAGAGGTTACGATCTCTTAATACATAATATAATATTAGCATTAAGGCCTTACTTACAATTAGTATGAAATATACAATTATTATGAAGGAGAAAAAGTATATTGGTGCCAAGACGGGATTGGCCTGTTCCACGCCCACATAATCAAAATCGGCCAATACCATACGCATAACGCTCCAAAATGCAATGGGGAAAACGAAAAAATCCTCGTGCGCATGACCGAACAGTAACATGCCGAGCATGGCATATGAGAGAAAGATGATCAGAAATATGAGTACAAAGCTGAGCAGATCTCTATAGCACTGAAAGCAAAAATTGAAATTTTATTTCATTTATAGTATACCTTTAGGCGCAATACGTAAAAGTTTTAAGCGAGAACACACGCTTACACACTTACCCTTACGAACGTCGCATTTAACTGTATCGATGTCTTATTGAAAGTGAAAATTTGAAATATTTTAATCCAAACTAAGAACGCCATTACCGCTATTAAATTCATATAATGCGAGTTCAACCAACAAATCACATCCAGACTATGGTATTCCGCTGGTGCGGCTGTAGCGCTTTTCAGATAATAATGCAAATAGACCGGATGGAAAATGTTATAGCTGAAGGAGAGGAAAACAAGCTGGAAATGTCGAGAAAATTCAATACATGATAATTCAAAGTGTGTACTCGACTTACTATCAGTATAACTAAGTCTGCTAAGGTCCAAAAACTTTTTAAATATCGTTTGGTACCACGCTTGCGCCATTCCAAGATTTCCATAACGAGATAGTACATTGCAATAATATAGAATAAAATAGCTGAGAGTATGATCCATATGCTACCAGTCCAGACGGCATGTTTTTGCACCGCCTGCACTTGTATATATAAGAAGACGCCACCAGTGACTGGCACTTCGCCGATAATTCTTGAAAAAAAGTTGTTGGAATTATTTAGATGAGCTAGAAGGGAAAAAGTTTGTATTTGCGCCCAAATGTAGGCAACAGTTATAATTTATTTAGTCATAATGAACTATTCAGGGGTGTATGGTAGATTATTTAGATCTTAAAATCAATTTTATTCGAGCGTTTTAGTAAGAAAGAGCTACGTTTCTATAAATATTTGTGATTTTAGTTTGGTTTTCTCAAATAACTTCAAAATGTATTGCCTACATTTAGGATGTTGAGCGTAAATATCACTTACTTTACATTATTGAGAAGATCTGTATTTTTATTGTAGAGCGTAAATTCGAAAGCCATAAGCCGCGTGCCACGATCCAACCATTCCAATTGATCCAAAGATTCTATCAGTGGCCACGTTACATTTATATTTCGATCCAAATTCTGCACAAACCCACCACCCCAATAGGTGTGTATGCGTCCGTCGATCGGCATCGTACTCAAAGTGTAATATGATTCATATTTGGCCCTGCAAATTGAATTTTTTTAGAAATTTCTAAGCAAACTTCACATACACAGAAAATCAAGCGGTCTCACCCTATATGCTCACCCGTGGTTTTCTGATCGGCATATGAATACTCTGGATAGCAAATGAAATGAAAGTGCTTCACAAAAGCACGACTGCCGCTGCAATTCGTCTCCAGTACGCGCAGCTGACGTAAACGTGGTGTTCCCAGTAGTATATTCTCTTCCAATTTTATAAGTTTGTCACCAGCGGTGCTTGAATTACTTGGATTTTCGTTAGCCGCACTCTCATTGCTCGCTTGTGGCGGCATCAGCACATCCGGCACAAAATAGTTTGCCACTTCCGACCACCATTCATTGTAGGTCACCAACCGTTCGTTGATCAGGAAGTGCCGTTTAATGGCGTGATTGAAGTAGTACATGTAGTGATGGCGCGCGGCGACGGCAACTATAAAAGTTGCAAGGCGTTGAAAATCCTTTTTTTCTAGAAATTCTTTCGGTTACTCACCTATAGTAGTCATTACTATGAAGACACAATAAAGTAATATGGTCCGCAGCGCTTTCTTGATATTTGATTCAGTATCATATTTAACGCGTGATTCGAAATTCATTTTTGGTTCTCAAGAAACATGAAAATGTATTGAGAAGAATATTTATTTGAAATTTTGAATTTATTCTTTTGTCAATTGTCAAATTCTGAGAGTGTTGAGAAGTATATTTCTTTGTAGTTATAGTGTTTCGTAATTAATATATTGAAAATTCAAAATCAAGAGAAAGTGAAACTTTTCATTCTGAGTTTTCGCAATATGGCAAAAGGAAAAGTCTGAAAATATTTTTCGAAATCCATCGTTCAAAAACGTTTTTATACTCTCGCAACAAATGTTGCTAAAGAGAGTATTATAGTTTTGTTCACATAACGGTTGTTTGTAACACCCAAAACTAAACGAGTTAGATATAGGGTTATATATACCAAAGTGATCAGGGTGAAGAGTGGAGTTCAAATCCGAATGTCTGTCTGTCCGTCCGTCCGTCCGTCCGTCCGTCCGTCCGTCCGTCTGTGCAAGCTGTAACTTGAGTAAAAATTAAGATATCTTGATGAAACTTGGCACACTTATTTCTTGGCACCATAGGAAGGTTGCTTTCGAAAATGAGCAAAATCGGACCACTGCCACGCCCACAAAATGGCGAAAACCGAAAACACATAAAGTGCCATAACTAAGCCATAAATAAAGTTATGAAAATGAAATTTGGAACATAGGATCCCATTAGGGAGGGGCACATTTGGATGTAATTTTTTTGTGGAAGTGGGCGTGGCCCCGCCCCCTACTAAGTTTTTTGTACATATCTCGCAAACCAATAGAGCTATATAAACCAAACTTTCTGGAGTCGTTTTTTTAGCCACTTCCTAATACAGTTCAAAAATGAAAGAAATCGGATAATAACCACGCCCACCTCCCATACAAAAGTTAGGTTGAAAATTACTAAAAGTGGGTTAACTCACTAACGAAAAACGCCAGAAACACTAAATTTCACATAAGAAATGGCAGATGAAAGCTGCACTCAGATTTTTTTACAAAATGGAAAATGGGCGTGGCGTCGCCCACTTATGGGTCAAAAACCATATCTCAGGAACTACTCGACCGATTTCAATGAAACTTGGTTTGTAATAGTTTCCTTACATTCCAATGATATGTTGTGAAAATAGGCCAAATCGCTTCACAACCACGCCTACTTCCTATATGCCAGAACTTTGAAGACGATCTGAATCGTTTGCTTTACAATATATAAAGTAAGCACTAGTGAAGATATCGGTGCAGAACTTTGCACAAATACTACGTTAATAGTGTGGCAGCCCCATTCTAAAAATCGCCGAAATCCGACCATAGGTTTTTAAGGCCCCATATATCGAACACGAGGACCTCGGTGCTTCCAATCTAATACTATGGTTTCCAACTTTCAATGGACTTTATACAATATATAAGACGAATATGTGGGTCAAATTGTGTATTATATAATATAAATAAAGTTAAATAAATAAATTGCGAGAGTATAAAATGTTCGGTTACACCCGAACATAGCCCTTCCTTACTTGTTAAATTTGTTTTTAAAATGTGGTATTGAAGTAAATTACAGCATTTAAATTGTTTTGGCGGTTCTGACTGTTCTCACTTCCTTCAAATTGATTTTGTTTTCTAATACCAAAAATCAATATTTTAAAAAATTTCTATACCGTTAGTATTTTTGAAAATTTTGCATAAGTGGCAACACTTTTCGGAGAATATATATAACTGTAATCTTTTATAAATTTCCTAATTTGAATATTTATATATTTTTCCTAGTCCCTATGCGGTTACTTTGTATATCGCGAGCGTGACGAAATTTTGTTGCGTAACACAATTTCGTTGCATTGCGTTTATTTATGATATAAAAAAATATATATCTTATTATGTGTACCTATATGCCTATGAACGCCAAACAATAACAACATTTTCATTGACAAATGTGTTTACATAATAACAATAATTTCCTGAATATAAAACACTGAAAGCGACACGTAATGCAAACATATTTTATTTGTTTAACAAATTTTTAACACAACAATTTAGTCGTATGTCGAGCAAACAGCTGTTACATAAATCATAATGAGGTAAATAAACAAATGTGTGTGACTTCAAGTGCACGCAGCTAAGCACAAGCACACTAGTGCACATACATAGATATATTTATGTATAGAGAGAGCATTTAGATTTGTCTGTAAAGAGTAAGAAACATCTTTATTTTCTAAAAATCAAAATAAATTTATTTATTGAAAATCAAAACAACTTTCGAAAGCACACAAAATCACGTTTGCCTACAACAAACACACACAAATGCACAAACAAAAACTTTTGACGGTCACTTCCGTTTTCTCCATTCTAAAGGCTATCAACACGCTACATTTCCGCTAAACTTCTACATAGCTTTAGTAAGTTTTTTGCTCTCTCTCTTTTCTGTAACGCTTTTAACCCGCTGTTTGTTTTGTGTGACTAATTCGTGCTTTTTACCGGCATTTCAAATCACTTGTATACGTTACACACACCGAATTTAACTGCAAAAGCTTTTATTTCTCACTCAAATGAGCGAAAAAGCGAGTGAAAGCTCCGAAAGTTTATTCTAGGTGGTTATATCTTAATTTTGAGTGTAGCTTAACAACAACATTGCGAGCTTTTTTGCAAATACACACATATAAATATGCAAATTTATATACATACATACATGCATATGAGCGCTGTTCTTCGTAATTTATCATGTGGTTGGTAACAGTCCGCTTTTGAACGTGACTCTGTTGCGTGTAATATGAATAAAAGTCTTCAACAACAACAACAGCAGCAGTTGTTGCTTTATAAACTAAAATGTGTTGAAATTATTTTTATGTAGAAATAGAGCTCTTTTAAGAAGTGAAACCCTTTTCGATTCGATTTATGAATAGAGCTTTTGACCTTTTCATTTTTGATTTGGCAAAGAAATCATTCTGTTTCGAAACTGTCGGCAATCGATGCATAAATTGAAGATAATGTGCTCTGGAGAAGTCAGGATCTTGAGATCTCCAGTTTCGGAGTTCATTCTGACAGCTGGTACTCTATCTCCTATGATTCCAATGATAGATCGCTTAAAAGTAAGATTCAACTTTGTGTTTTCTGTGATACTGATTTGTATTACAGAGTTGGGTC
Source organism: Zeugodacus tau (assembly GCA_031772095.1). NCBI lineage: Eukaryota > Metazoa > Arthropoda > Insecta > Diptera > Tephritidae > Zeugodacus > Zeugodacus tau. The sequence continues at coordinate 65,896,503 of CM062651.1, read as the reverse complement.
TAAATTGCTTCTATGAGAAAAACTAAATCAGTATATAAGAGGGACCTTGATTATTTGCTAGGTATTAATAGTTCTAAACTATTTGGAGGGATCTTGTTAAAAAGTTATTTTCTCTTCTTAGACTTACTGAATAAGTAATCCAAGAAGTACAGTCTGGTCTAGAGTAAGCTAATAGCGGTTTTAGACAGGAGCTAATTGATCAATCAACCGGCCTCTGCTTATTAGATCGATTTACCATACAAAATAAAATCTACATTTATTTCTAATTGAATTTTAATCAACTTGAAAATCAAATGTTTGCGATTGGCTGAATTTTTTGATAAAAAAAGCTACGGTAGATGTCGCTGCTAAAATATATTAATCAGCTGATGAAATTTATCAACTTCTTATGAAAAGCAAAAACAAAAATGTATAGCAGCTGATCGGTTATCGAGTAGCCAGCAGAATAAAAGGCAAAAAAGGGTTTCTCAATAAAAATTTTGATTAAACAATTAATTTGGCTGTTTAAAAACGCTAAGAGTTTCTTCCAAACATTAAGAGCTTTTTAAAAGCTTTTGAGGCGCTTTCATCAGAATAACTTGATCACTTGATGATTATCGTGAAGTTCAGAATATTCTACTATATTCATTTCTTGTTTGTATGACCGATTATGTGATGAACTTCGACGCTAATAAGAGGGGTCTATCCTAAGCAGTTTAGAGGGTAAAATTGTGGCCAATAGATGGTGTGTTGTGCTTCAGAACTCTTATAACTTTTTAATAAAAAAATTATCGTTGCTTGAATGGTGATATAGTTTAAAAAGGAATCCATCTGGGTCTCATGAAAGTTTGAGATGCGATACTCCTTAATATATACCGATCTTCCTATATATGTACATCTCTTCTAAATTCGACATATTACTGGTTGGACCAATTCTGATTTCCAGAGTTTTTCTTATTCGAAATATTTTCTTTAAAAACATAGTCAGTTAGTCACAATTGGAAAGCGATTGGCAACGCTAGAGTATAAATCTACATGTGGCATATGAAACGATCACAAAACGAAAACACAAAAATAAATATAAAAACAAAAACTCAAAAACCCATATGCAAAAGAACACGTAAAGACAAATAAAAAGACTGCAAAACAAAAACAAAAAGCAAAAAACAACAAAATAAAAGCAGCAAACACAACAAACGCAGAGCGCAGAAGTTCATTAAACGCCGACACAACGGCCAAAGCAGCTGGCGGCACAACACAACAGCCATAGTACAAAGCAGAATAAAGAAAGGTAAGCAATAAGAATAAAAGTGTGAAACAAAGAAGTAAATATAATGAGTTACCAAATAAAAGAAGAAGGCGAAGAGTGTGTGCAAAAAGAAGTAGCCAACAAAAGATAAACAAACGAAAACCAGAACAAAAAGCAAACACACTTATGGCAGTGCGGCAAACTCGACAGCGCTCAAACTGTTGCATTGGCGAAACCCGATTGAGTGTGAGTGAGTGCACAAGTGGAGTGCATTCCAAGCAGCGGCGACTCAAGCGCTGCGCGTGTATCTGTGAGTTGTGGTGCATGTCTGCGTACGCCCGGTGGTGACTCAACGCGTGCGGTGTGCGGCTGCACTTTCGTAGATAACGCGGCGAATTGGCAGCGCTCACTTTATTGTTGTTTTTATGCTCGCTTTTTTGCCTTTTCGTTTGAGCGTGTGTTTGTATGTATAAAATATATGTAAGCAGTAGAGCAAGAATGCCACTGAAGTGCTAGATAAATTCGCCGCAGCTAAAGCAGATAGCGGATAGCGGCTATACAATTTCTTGCATTTGTCTGCGTGCATCTGTGCCGTTGACTTTTTCGGCAGCTCGCTATGCTCGGCACTTCGTGCCTACAATATCAACTGTGTGTGTGTGTGTTGTTGCTTTTGTTGTTGTTGTTTTGCGCTGTTTTATACTCGTATTGGGCACAACACTGCTGGCTCGCCGTGCGCTGTATGCCTGTCGATGCTCATAGATTTCAGTATCGCAGAGATATTCGACGTGAACGGTTCGTTGGTGCGACGATTTGCTGCGACACAACGGTATTTGCTTAGATACGAAGCGCGTAGCGAAAAGCGGCGCCGCGTGTGAAGTGAAGTGTTACAACGAGTGTACGGATATATGTAGCAAACATTAGATAGGCTATATAACAGCAATAACAACAACAATATAGAGTAAATTTATATAAAATATTTAAGCATATAATAAGCAGAGCCGCGACGACGATAGTGTTGAAGTGACAACAGTCAAGTGAAATATTATAAATAAATAAATAATATTAAATTATCTACATTCATGCATGTACTAAATATGTGTGTGTGAAAACAAAAAAATTGCTAAGTATGTTTGTAAGCAAGTGGAAATCAAAGAAATTCCAAAGTACGATTTTTCATAATTTATTTCACAGCTAAATTAAAATATATAAAATACTTATATAGACAGATATATGTACATATGAGTATATCTGCCGATTCGTGCACATGTAAGTGCGTGTGTGTGTGCACGTGCGCGTACCGCTACCGTAAACAGCAGCGGTGATCAGCGATCAGCAGCAGCAGCAGCAGCAGCATCGTGAGTGCTTGTAAATATCATTTATATACATAAATACATATATACAGATGTTTTTATGTATATATGCTAGATATGTATGTTTTCGGTGTGTTTGTGTAAATTTGGCTTCAGCGCAAAAAGTAAGGCGAAAGAACATACGTAAAGCGAGAATAATATTCGAAAAATGTTTATAAAATTCAAAAGGCTTAAATACATACTATGTATATAATCAAATAATACGAAACATAAGTGGAATTTCCGTAAATATGAAAATTATAAATTGTACGCAAAAAACAATAGAAACAACAGCTGCTGCCTGTATTAGTTGTTTATATTGACAGTGTTAAAAAAATAATTATTTTTGTTGTAGTGCAATTAATTTGTGATTTTCGTGTGTTACTAAAATAATAATTTAATTTATTTAAAAAATAAAAATTATTATTAAAATATTTTCCAACAAATTCTGCATTCGAAAACCAGTTCTTGTAAACGGGTTAAAGGCAAAAAGTCACTAGTAAGCGAAAAAACAACAAAAATTATTTTAAATGTGTGCAAAAGTGCAACGGTGCTGCCGAAAAAACTTGTATCGGCATTACGAAAGTGCGTGATAAAGGCGAAGTACCGAAAAAACGGAAACCATATGATCGCTGTGGCGTGATTACATTAAAATAAATTTAAAATTATATAAAAATAAAAATAAATTTCAAGGAAATATGTGTTACAAACAAAGTGAACTACGAAATGTGAATTTAATAAGAAACAATTTTAAAGTGAATATAAAAAACATAAAATAAATAAATAAATAAAATCTAAATAATATTTAAAAAATTCAGCGTTAGAATTAACAAATTTTCGTTCTTTTTTCAAATTTTCATTATTTTAGGAAAATGAAAATATTATTAAAACTAAGAATTTTATTAAATTTAAATTAAATTAAAAAGATTAAATAAATCAAAAATATATTTTTTTAAATACTTATTTTCATATAAGTTTTTTCCAAAAATTTAATTGAAATATATTTTTGCTGAATTATTGCTGAATTTCAAGTCATTGGGCTCATTTTTAGCATCATAGGAGTCAGCTTTTAAGTTATACATACAAAATGAAGTATCACATTTTGAATTTAATAAAAATAAATTTGAAAGTAAATATTAAAAGCATAAAAAAATAAATAAAATCTAAATAATTTTAAAAAATTAAAATTCAGCGTTAAAATTAAAAAAATTTCGTTCTGTAGCAATTTCTAACTATTTTTGTAAAATAAAAATATGATTAAATTTCGGAATTTTATTAAAATTAAATTAAATTAAATTAAAAAAAAAATAAATAAATCAAAAATTTATATTTTTAATAAATATTTTTATATAAATTTTTTGCAAAATTTTAATTAAAATATATTTTTGCTGAATTTTTGCTAATTTAAATTCATGGTGCTCATTTTTAGCACCATAGGAGTCAGCTTTAAGATTAATATAATTTGCTTATGTCAATGCTTTAACGATAGATTTTGTTTATTTACATTTTATTTGAGTTGGTATGTTAAATAACGGTATTAAATGTAATATGTGGTTTAAAAAAATTTGATGTAATAAATAAATATTTTCAATTGAAAAAAATATATTACTAAATATCAAAACAATATAAGCTACTCCCGTAAATAACAAAACTCAAAACAAAAGTGTTAAAAAAGTGCTAAATAACATTCAATAACTACACTAATTATTCTACTTCGAAAAGTCCGATGAAATTTCGCAGAAAATTACTTCATTATTTGTGTTATTAAGTGTATTTAGTGCCATATTAATTTGCGCTGTGTGTGTGTGTACCACCAATAAGTGAATAATTAGCAATTATGTAACAGCAGTAATCGCAAATAAAGGGGATCAGCGAGTTTTGAAAGGTTCACATCAAAAAAAATTATATAGAAATAAGTTTTAGTTAAACATAGGAAACACTCGTAGATAGACAGTGTTTACAAACAATATCTGTATATGTACAAATAACTAGTTATATATATATATATATATATGTATGTATATAGGTAATGTTTTAAGTGCGAGCGATAAGCTAAATTAACTTACAAACAGCAAGCCGAAACAACAAGTTAAAATGAAAAAAAAAATAATAATAAAGCAGGCGTGTCAATATTATTCATGCGAAATGCTTAGAGAACTTATACGGAATCGAGAACTTGAAAATATTGCGTAAATTATTAAGTTAATATAAAAAACTATGGTAATGGTGGTTAAAATTTATGGAAAACAACTGAGCATAATTAGAAAGCTGATTTTTCAATTTATAAATTTCGCTATTTTAGTTAAATTATTTTCTTAATTTTCTAAATTATTTTATTTTTTTTTTATTTTTCTCAAACTATTTTTTTCATAGAATTTCGCAAATACTGTTTTGTGCTATTTGAAAACTTCGAAAAAAATAATATTTTTTTTTGCTGTTTTTCCAAATATTTTATTGTTATATCTTCCAATAAAAATTTTTTCGTATATCCTAGCCTCCAAAATATTAATAATTTCCATATGTTAATATTGTATTTGTCTTCAGCCATCTATATATCACGTTTATACATAGTATATACGATTATATGTGGTGATCGTATCAGCACCAAAGCAATAAAAAATTATAATCAAAACAACCACATTGTTTACTGATTGCCAAACAAAAAAAGAGAAATGAAAGATTAATAATAAGCTTGTACTAAAACAAATGAATATTATATATTCTGAAATAATCTGAAATATATTTGTTCAAAAAGTATATATTTTTTAAATAATTAATTTTTTAAAATGATATTTATTAAAAAAAAATTAGCATGAAATTAAATTTACTTAAGTATACATTAACAAATATTGGCTATTAAAATCATTGACAGCTCCCCACGACGATTTTTTGTTGGTCGAATTTTATATCTGATACCAGGCACTCAAGAATTGTGTTCTCTGCATACTATTTTGAACATATCATGAGTTATATGCAAGTGTTTTAATTTTCTAAGCCATGTGTTCTAAGTATTTTTTCTAAGTCATAGAAAATGATTTTTGCTATTAAATGTATTTCAATTAAAAACCACTAAATTAAAGCAATTATGCAAAATTAAACAATTTAACATCTAATTATTCTAATTTCAACATTGAAATAGAGCAATTATCATATTACTAAATTAGTAATTAGTTGACAATAAAGAGGTGGGAATTAATTGATAACAAAGAACAAGTAATTAATTGGCAATAAAGTGTTCAATTAGAAGAGAATATTGCAATTTAATGGGAAAACGAAATGACATCAAAATAAATATTAGAAAACCAAAAATATTTTGCTGTAATGCTCCGTTTTTTCTTAGAAGTTCTATTTGCTAATTTTCTAATTAGATATTTATCTTTTTTTAATTTAAGTGAGTAATTTATTTCTTAATTGCCTAATAACAGAGCTTTTTTAAACATGCTATAAAGGGAGCTACAACCTTTTCTCAATTTGTGAATTATATTAAGGAGAGTAGGCTATCATTCTTAACTTTAAAAATAAGGTTATTGGTCTTCATTTTGAGTTAATTAAAACTTTAATTGAACACTTAATATGCAATTTAATACAAATTAAATATTTAAAAGGATATTTGCTACTTTCAAGCCCTTAGATATATCCTTAAAAAGTAAGATCGATATGAAATTGAGAATCTTACCAAAAAATTTTCGAAAAAATTACCTATTAATGTCTGTTTAAGTGACAAGCTTCTTAATTGAGTCAATTAACAATTTTTCACTGTCTATATAAATACAGCTGTAGACGGTTTGCTAATTGAATAAATTAAATGGCGTCTGTAAGCTATTAGCATATGCCTGTGAACACCAAAAATGACGTATCTAGTAAATTTTTTAACTAATTAAAGTGTCTATGTGAACATTAGGGTATTTACATAGTGTATATTCCGTATGTACTTATCAGTTTAAGTTCAAATTATTATTTTTGCATTTTCCAGCATGAAATTGTTTTGCTAAAACTGTCAGATTTATATTTTGATTTCCTTTATGAGATAATATTAAAAAAAATCAACAAAACATAACCTCAATTTTCGTAATTTTTTTAATTCACTCAACTCTTTCGCATCGTTCCTGCTTTATTAATTTATTTGCTTTGTTTTATTTCGTTCTCATTTTTCGCAAAACAGCAAAAAAAGTCGATCGCTGATCACGTTTATCGCTACGAAATCACACAATCACTTACATACTTCTATATGTATGTATATGGGTTTGTTTGTGCCTGAATTCGCTTGATTTTCTGCGCGTGCACTTCGCTATTTGCTTTGCATTTGGTTTATCAGCGAATTTTCGTTTACATACAACAACAGTTATTTTTAAGTAAGACGTGTGGTTTTTTCAATTTTATAATTTTTTTTTAATATAAATTGTTTGCTGAGCATTCTTAGTGTCAATTTGTTGTTGCTTTAAATTGCAGTGAGCTCATGTCTTTCCTTGCAAATTTTAAGGGATTTAAAATTTCATAGAAACTACTATGTGATTGTGCCTATACATATACACGTAAGTGGGGGAAAACGGCGAAAACCGCAACAAAGTTTCCATCGCCTCGTACTTATATTCTTATTATATGCACTTTTGATTATTCCCTTTTCGCACACAACTACAGTAAAGTACATATACATACATACATATATGAACTTATGAAACACATATGCCTTTATTCGCTGAGTGCATTTATACTCGTCTCATCTCGCCTTGTATGCGGCGAATTCACCAGTGCAATGTTGGGCGCAGCAATGCACTCGCCTCTGCATTTGTTCTTGTTTTTGTTTTTGCTTTTGCTGCTGACAATTTTTTTCGTTTCGTTTCCTTTTGATATTTGCTTTCATTATTATTTTCTTGATTTTTATTTTTGTTGTGTTTATTTGCTTTACCGCTGCTTGCTGCATACACATGAATTCGCTGCGTCTGAAGTTGCTGGCTTGCCATTGCAACGACGTGTGTCTATATGTGTGTGTGTTTGTTGGCTTACATATTCGACATTCTTCAAATAATTACAAAGTAGTTCCGAGGAAGTCTAACTAGAAAAGGCGTGTGTTATGTCGTCTGTGTTTCGGCGCACAGCTGACTGTCAATGGTGCATTTGTGTATAAATGTTGTGCATGTCTCACAACTGATTGAGTTTGTAAATGACATTTGCTACTTCACTCAAACGGGTTTTTCTTATGTACAAGAAATGTGATATACATATGTATTTGCTTGTATATATATGCATATGTGTTGTCTTACAAGAATGCTGTAGTCAGTTTTTTCAATGAAGAAATTTGTATGGAGTTAAATGAATATTGAAGAAGATATTGCTGAGTATGTGGGTTATAAAGAGATCGTTGCACGATTTATAAAAATATCAAGAAATCCATGTTTGAAAAGTCTTCTTCATTTTACTCTTTACTAGATTTTGAAAATATATAATTTATTTATTCTTATTTGAACTACTGCTCCAGCTCAATATTTTATAGATCATGCAGTGAGAGGAAGTTCTAAGGAATATTATTCGATTTAGACTATAATTTTTGAGTTCGAATAACTATTCTCTTAACTATATACTGGTTTTTATTTTTCTTCTTTAGATTTCCTTGATACTCTCAGTGAACGTTTTCAAAGATTCATCTATGCTATATATTTCATTTTCGAAAATATTTTTTCTCAGCTAATGATTTCAAAGAATCGTGCAACCTATAGATTTTATGTTCGAAAATATTTTTATAATTCGAAAATTTTTATATTCGAAAATTTTTATATTCGAAAATTTTTATATTCGAAAATATTTTGATAACTCGAAAAGGCTCTCAAAACTTTCCAAAAATAGTTAGCTGCTTAATTTGAATTGATTCTCTCAGCTAACGGTTTCAAAGAATCATCCAAGTTATATAATTTATATTCGAGAAAAAATGTAATTTGAAAAATTTCCCGAAACTGTTGAAAATACTTAGATCTTTCATTTTTTCAGCTAACGGTTTCGAAATATGCATTTATAAATTTTTGTTAATATAGATTTCATATTAAACAAGTAAGGAAGGGCTAAGTTCGGGTGTAACCGAACATTTTATACTCTCGCAATTTATTTATTTAACTTAATTAATATTATATAATACACAATTTGACCTACATATTCGTCATATATATTGTATAAAGTCCATTGAAAGTTGGAAACCCTAATATTAGGTTAGAAGCACCGAGGTCCTCATGTTCGATATATGGGGCCTTGAAAACCTATGGTCCGATTTCGGCGATTTTTAGAAATGGGCTGCCACACTATAAATACAATATTTGTGCAAAGTTTTGCACCGATATCTTCACTAGTGCTTACTTTATATATTGTAAAGTAAACGATTCAGATCATCTTCTAAGTTCTGGTATATAGGAAGTAGGCGTGGCTGTGAAGCAATTTGACCAATTTTCACAACATATTATTGGGAGGTAAGGAAACTATTACAAACCAAGTTTCATTGAAATCGGTCGAGTAGTTCCTGAGATATGGTTTTTGACCTATAAGTGGGCGACGCCACGCCCATTTTCAATTTTGTAAAAAAATCTGAGTGCAGCTTCCATCTGCCATTCCTTATGTGAAATTTAGTGTTTCTGGCGTTTTTCGTTAATGAGTTAACCCACTTTTAGTAATTTTCAACCTAACCTTTGTATGGGAGGTGGGCGTGGTTAATATCCGATTTCTTTCATTTTTGGACTGTATTAAGAAGTGGTTAAAAAAAACGACTGCAGAAAGTTTGGTTTATATAGCTTCATTGGTTTGCGAGATATATATAAATAACCGATTTAGGGGCGGGACCACGCCCACTTCCCCAAAACAATTACATCCAGATATGCCCCTTCCTGGTGCGATCCTTCATTCCAAATTTTACTATTATAACTTTATTTATGGCTTAGTTATGACACTTTATGTGTTTTTGGTTTTCGCCATTTTGTGGGCGTGGCAGTGGACCGATTTTGCCCATTTTCGAAAGCAACCCTCTCACGGTCCCAAGGAACATGTGTTCCAAGTTTCATTAAGATATCTCAATTTTTAGTCAAGTTACAGCTTGCACGGACGGACGGACGGACAGACATCCGGATTTCAACTCCACTCGTCATCCTGATCATTTATATATATATAACCCCATATCTAACTCTTTTATTTCTTGGTGACACAAACAACCGTTATGTGAACAAAACTATGATACTCTGTGCAACAGGTTGCGAGAGTATAAAAATGGTTTTGTAATTCGAAAACAGTTCTAAATTCTCCCAAAACAGTCAGTTCTTTAATTTTACTTGATTCTTTAGCTATGGGTTTCAAAGAATTACCGAGGCTATGATTCTTTGTAGATTTTCAAACAGAAATGCAGCTCAAACTCGATTTTTTGAATTTCAAAATATTTTTTAAATATTTTCAACCAGTTTTTCCTCCCAAAAATTTTCTCAGAACATCTATTTCAAACCAAATTTTTTCTCAAAACACCTATTTTATCTCAAAATTTTTCTCAGCACACATAACTTACGATCTTTCGACGCTTTTTGCATAAAATAAAAATTAGTCAACACTTTTTTGCCCTTGGCCTTTTTGAAACAATTTTGTCTAGAAATGTTTTTTTCGTATTTTCCGTACCTCTTTATGGTCATTCGTCTTGCCAACAGAGAACAAAGCCAAATATCTATATAATAAATACAGCTACACATGCAAATATAATATAAAATTTATATAAATAAATAAACAAAACTCAACAAGTTGTATGCAGATAAGGCGGGCAGGTGTTTTGTTATGCGCTCCACATGATTAACTGGCGACAGCCTACCGCCACACGCTGGACCGTCACACCTTAGCATATAATGGGGGTAACCCAACGGCGTCTCGCATACTTTGTTGTTATTGTTGTTATAATTTTAAGTTCTTACATTTACATTTTACAACAGTTTCGCACACTTTTGCTCCCTTGCTTTATTTATTCTCTTTTGGCTTTTGCTTTGCGGTATTTCTTTATAAGTCGTTATCTCCACCCTTTGCTTGTACTTTGTAGAGACGATGTCGTATATGGTGTGTTGTGCGCCGCCCTTACCGTTATACTGTGTACACCCTTACCATGTTGCACAACCACCTCCGGCTGCCGGCTGTTCACCGCTGTCGCCCAGAGTAACCAGCTGTTTTTGTTGTTGTTTGTTGCATTTGGTTGTGGCGTTTTTTGCTCGCTACTGTGCGGTTCACTGCCATTTTTTTAAAGCCACCAACATACTTCTTATTGTCGTTGTTTTTGCGGTCAGCGTCGCCGACACTATGCGTCTGTTATGCAAATACTAGACGACAGTTTTTTGTTGTTGTTGTTATTACTATTGTTATTGTTTTTGTTAATATTATTGTTGTTGTTGTAGTGGTGGTGTTCGCTATTGCATTACTTTTGCGGATATTGCGGTTAGCCGTTCAACGCAATGCTGAAATATTTGACTAAAATAGTGTTTATTGTTGTTTTCTAGTGCTTATTTCGGCTTTGTTGTTTGTTTTTCTTTCTGTCGAGGCGTCGCAAATGATGTTGCCCTATTTTGAACTCGTCAGCGGTTTTTGTTCCCAATTTCCTTTTCTTTTGTCTGCTGTCTGTCGACAAAAAGTAAATATGTTGCAAATTTTGAATATTATACGCTTACACTGTGTGCTAAAAGTACGCAGAATTAATAAATTTGCGTTTAAAACAAGAAAATCTAAATTAGAGATAAGAAAGTGAAACGAGTCGTGATGAACTTCATTTACCAACAATTTCCATAGTTTATATAATATTTTCTAATAAAATTATCGATAGCAATTAAAAACGATATTGTTTTTAAATATTCTCACAATTGTTTATTAAATTGTTATGGATTAAATATAGTTTTTTGTCTGTCTCGGAGAAATTTTCGATAAATTTCCAAAATAATCGATATTTGTGATTGAATTTTTGTATGTATATTATGTATTATTTATTCGTACTGAGCAAAACATACAATAAGGTATTCTGAATTTGTGTTTTTTTTAATTTTGCATAGTAAAATTTTACATATCGATTTTAATCGATTGAGTTGATATCACAAAATATCCACTAATATCAATAAAATTACAAAAATTTCAAAGAAATTATTGTGTTTTAGTAACATTTAATTGATAGAAATCGATAACTTTTATCGAATTTAATCGACATCGAAATCGAATTTATATACGGATCAAAAATATGCACTATATCTTCTTTCTAGTCCTTTGAACCAAATGAAATTTAAAAGACGTCAAATTCTTTAATAAAGTAAAACTATGATGCTTTAAAGTGAAAATGTAAATATCGATATTTATCGTTATTAAAAATCGAACATTATCGATAAATATTGATAATAAGACAAAAATGTCAAAGGAATAATGGAATAAATAAGACATTAGTAATAAAACGTATCGAAATTTATCGATTAATTTAACAAAATTTCCCAAAGTTTTTCAGAAATATATAATGTTATTAATAACATTTATGGAAGTATAGTTAAATACGGCTTGTCTTAGTTTGTAGAGTTACATATACTTTCATATGTGTATATATATAGTAATATATGCAAATATTATTTTGCTTCAAGCAATTTGCGCAACATTTGCTGCTGCACTCACAGAAGTATGTAAATCTGTTGCATGTATATATTAAAAAACATTCTCATTGCCAACCTGTGGGCAAATGTTAAAATAATTGTTGTTTTTATTGCTTTTATTCAATATCAATTTTCCTGCGTAGCGCAGAAGGTCATGACACAGGAGACTGATATTGACTGGAAGGCCAACGCGCGCTGTGAAGCCGCCAGTGCTTATCCCTGTGGAGATGTACAGTTGTACGCGTACTAACTGTCATGCCATCAAACAAATGCCTTCGGAGCACGAACTGTGTGCATTTGCTCTGCTGTCTGTGCTGTATTTGTTTAACAGAAGGTTAACGTCTGTGTTTTTCTGTTTTGCTTTTACTGTTTTTTTTCACTTTTTTATTCGTCAAATGCAAACGTTGTGTCTGCAGCTGCTTTTTGCATACGCTTTATGGCATAAATACATGGAACCCTTCTATGGTTTTGTGTGCTGTTCTTGGGAAAGGTGTTAAAAATAGCACAATGCTTGAAGTTCATTAGTTTTTATTAACATACATATTTTTTTTGTTGTAAATTTAAAGTGACAATCTTTAATGTTTTTTGCCATATCAGTCAACAATATCGCTCTTATCTTAAGTAGTTTGGGCAAACATTTTCTGCGAACTGTATCTGGATTCTTAGATTTTGCTTGTGAGGTATTTAACTGTGTCATGATTTCACGCTACTATCTGATTTCGTTGATTTTTTGCTATCTTTTACTGTAATAATACTGTAAATCATATTACTGTAAATACTTAATTCTCATATAGTTGTTCAAGGAATGACATATATTCCAAGAAAAAGCTATATATGATTTTCTAATAATATTTTTCTTGAAATTCATTAAATCGAAAATCATTAAAATGTCATATGTAGAATTACTTTGTTCTTCATAATAGCTGTGTTGTTGCCCAGTACCATCGTTAAAATTGGTCATAAAAATTGTGAAGCCTTATAGCAATCAACAAATATTGTCTCATCTTCAAACTTTGTTGGAAGAATGCATATAGGAAATGTATAAATATACTTATAGGTATATAAATCGGCACATATAAGCTTCTATATATAAATATATGTACAAATATGTCTCTAAAAATTTTCTAAGAAAACTTGGGTATATAAGGAACCGGCATCTAGCACGTATATATACCAGTATATACATATATAGTTGTCTCCCATACCTCTGCCAGCTACTCTACTATCTTTAATAAGCAGCAACAGCTTTAATACTTGTGGCTTAAGCTATAATTTTCTTTTGTAGTGTGGAAAAATGACACTTTCCATCATAGCAACATGGCCAAAACATACTTTATATACATACATATGTAGATATGCATAAAAAGCTGCTTGTATGTATTTAGTAGTATATATTTCCATATGTATGTACATGGCAAATTGGCGTCATTATTTAGCGGTTTTATACTTTCCTGATTTGCGGTTTTTATTTCTGTTTAACACATTTCCTTAATTACGCTTTAAAAATCTCACAACAATTAACAGCTGCGACTGAAATTGACAATGCGCTGATGTATCTATATAATAATGACAGATTTTATGGCAAAAAGGTACATATATATTTCAAGGAATAAATATATACTATATCATTTACATGAATAGTGTCACAACTCAAAAAAGTCGATAACTCAAGGAATTTGTATATTTGAGAGAGCTAAGAGGGTGTAAAGCGTATACCAATTAAATATATTTTTGTAAATTTTGAGTTTTATCGTAATTTTTCGAAGTTCCGTTATTTATTTTTTATGAAAATTAATAATATTTCGGGGCTTCTGTGATATTCTCAAGTTAGTGGAATATGGCTTAATCAGGGTTGTTGTGGAATCTGATAGTTGTCGGAATCAGAATTCAAACCGACAAAAAATTCTGGTTCGTGTCATAAATTCTGATATTATTGGTTTGATGTTCGAATCAGAAATTCTATTCATTTTAGGTGTCATGGAAACCAATTTTATCGGTTGAACTATCAGAAACAAACCAAGAGCTTTAGGGCTGACAGATTTGAGACAAATTTTGATTTGCCGTTAAAACGCTTTGGAAAAAATATAATTATTATTAAAAAATAAGATAATAACGCTAAATGACGTAATTATTGAATTCAACGGAAAAAAATAAAATATTCTAAGAATTTTACAAAATAAGTAATTCAGATTAGATCATGGAAATATCTAACTTTTTATATAAAAGTTAAACAATATACAGTGGAACTTCCATAACTCGAAGATCTCCATTACTTGAACTTTTAAATTGGTAATAGCGTTTAAAAATCAAATTTCCTTCCATAACTCGAAGTTCTCCATAACTCGAACTCTTGAAGTGGCATTGAAAGGCAATTCCATACAAATTTCCTCGAAGTTTTTTTGTGGATTATGGTGATTCGTGTTAGAGAAGTTCCACTGTATATATACACTTAAATATGTACATTTTTACATAAAAATAATTACAATTTTTGACTTCCTTTGAACATAAAGCGAATTACTGTGATTCCTTAAAACTTTCATTTTTTCGCGCTACTTTCATTGCCAAATAAAATAAAAGCTGAAATAATTTCTCTTTTTACTTATATTTTTTAGGTTTAATGAATATTTGGAACTAATTATATGATTACAATTCCAAAAATATGTCTTGCTAATTTTTCCCCATGAATAAATAGCAGAACAGCTGATTCGAATATTGGTTTGCTTATATTCGAAAAGACGAAAATCCAATCAGATTCTGTGACACCAATGAAAATCAGAATTGGTTTGTCATTCTGACATTCAGCAAATCTGTCTTGGATTCCACAACACCCCTGAATATGAAAAATTATTACAAATTGTTTGTAGAAATACTTAAAAAATATTTTTTTTTGTGTTATACTCACATATTTTTCTATTTTATCACTTATTATATTATATAGAAAAAAAAATTAAATAAATAAATTTCATTATCGCCTCCATAGTAGTTTTATGCGCCTTTATGGTGTTTACACAATTTATTGCCTGCCTACAATGCATTATTATCATTAATATCGAAAAGAGATAAAACAAAAAATATAAAATGATATCGATTAATGTATATCTATGGTGTTTGCATACAAAATACTAAGCAAATATTAAAATATTAGCTGATGAATATGTAAATATTGTCATGACTGCAGAGTTGTCCACGCAAAATAGCATTATATTGCTATTGTTGTTATTGTTGTAGTGGCCGAAAATATTATTCGACTAAGTTGCAGTACTCTTGTTGTGTTGTAACAGTCCTAGGCTGTATAAAAATAATAAAAATAATATAAATATAACAACGGTCAGTATGTTGCTCATACGCCATGGTCACTTTGACAATGAGTGGCTTGATATTGTAAAAATTTTGTGGAAGGTGTATAATGAAGTTACAATTGCACTTTTTAAAAGTTGTTAATCAAATAAAATATAATAAAAAATTAGAAAAAAATTTAAAAAATATTAAAAAATTAACCCTTTCATGCCCAATGTTGCGTATATGCAACATTGTACATATCGGCTCCTAATTCTCGTTATTTAAATTTTTTTAACCAGCGGTTTTTTCAATTATGTAGACTTATGTGTTAAGCAAGCTTACAGTTACTTTTTCTGATTTGAGCTGTGCACGTGTTCACTCAGTAAGAGTTCTTAGCAGAGAGAAACTGGCAAAAATCGTTTCGCGAAAAAAGTTATACAAAAGTTGTTATACAAAAATGGTTCAAAAACATAAAAATAATTGTTTTATTTTAAAACAAAGTGAACTATATAAATAAGTAAGGATAAGAGAGTTATTTACTAAAAAAATTTCATGAAAAAAGTGTTTAGTTTATTTATAATAATTTAATTTGTGCCTATAAGCAACATCACATAGCTAATGAACCAGGTAACATAGGACTTTGAAATTTTTATCACTTCATATTTGAGCTAAGACTAATGTATATCTGTCCTAAAAAAGCTGTTAGCTCCGCCCATTTTAATTCGGGCATGAGAGGGTTAAAAAAATATGATAACCCTTTCTAAGCCATCCGGCAACCCAACTCACCGCCAGACAGTCACCATTATGCCAGCTGTTTGGTATCTTTATTTATGATACTTGAACTTAATTGACGCGCTAGCTAAACAGTTGCATCAAATGCTATTTGCTGTATGGGGTCGGCTGAGCGGCGCATGCATTGTGTACGCTTTCAATTGGCTTCAGTGTGTCTCTACTATGTTGGCTACTGTGTGTGGGCGCGTGTTCTAAGGTGCTTGAACTTCGGCAAGGCCATTTGTATAGATAACGCACACACTGGCACTCATAAATATACAAGCACATCTACACATTGTTGGTATTAAGCCGTGCTATTATTCGAGCCTTTGTATCGCCGTAATTGCCAGTCTATTTATTTAACTGCAAATTTGTATATGTCTTGTGTGTGTATGTGTGTAATTCTGAAGATTTGGGCGAATCCACAAGTGTTGTAGCGATGTAGCGTTATAGATAATAAGGCATAATGGCGTGCTGATGTTGCTAATACGACACTCAATGGCGTGGCACTTTGTAATATAAAGCCGTAAAAAAGAATCTCGGTTTGTATGCCAAAACAAAGTCAAAGTTCAATGGCCTGTAGGCATCTACGAGTATGTGGGTGCTGGCAAAGTGATGCTAAGGAAGTTAAATCTGTAATTTTTTTGATTTTTGCAAAGTGATGCTAAGGAAGTTACGTAGTTGATTATTTTGCTTTCTTGCTTTGTTTAACTCTTTCTTTCTCTCTCATATATGAATGTATCAAATATTTAGCGTTGTTATAAAATAATTTTTTTTTTAATTTTTTTTAATAATATTTTCGTAAAAATTTCCGCTCACCTGCCTTGTCCATAGCATATTTGGTGTCAATTAACGCTTTTGATTGTCCTAACTGAAATTTGCATTTTGTCATTTCATTACGGCCAATGGAATATTTCTTCTTTACATTCATTTCTTCGATAAATAATTCACACCAAACAAAGCCTACGTGCTTTTGATCGGTTTCTTATTCAAAGAAAGGCGGGTCTTCTGTGATTCATTCTTAACTGAAATGAACTAAACTAGCTGTTTGTTGCTAAATATTTCTAATTTTATGCTGAAAAATTCCACATCAAAGTTTACATGTCTTTTAAAATGTATTGTTTCACTGGAATAGCGACTTTTTATAAGACGTGAGCCACCCTGATTATTTAGTCCGTACAAATTCTAATCAAAATATATGCATACAACACTTAATTCCCTCAACCATAACACAGAAAAAAATCTAAGCTGCTTGGGAGCTTGAGTGTACTTAAATAATTACTTTGTTTAATGCCTGCTTAATATTATTTATGATTCATTTGTTGTTCTTGTTAGAATATAATAAATTCTACTGATTGCCATACTAAATTCAACTAAATACCCAACACAGCAAACCACAGTCAAACACTTACATATATACAAACAGCTACTCTCGTAAGAACTCATGAATATGATCACCGGCTATTGAGGAATTTTCCATGACTCTATGAACGCCAACGGCAATGGCGACAACGAGCGTATGAGCGTATTTAATTCGTCGTAGCTTGCAGAATATTCGTACTTGACTTATAAAAGCGGCAGCCGGTCATAGCTGTGGTGTTGTGGTTGTGCTGCTTTGTTTTTTTTTTGTCTTCTATCAGTTCAAGTGAAGCGCGCGCAGAGATTAGCCGCAATCCGTAAAGCACTTTGGAGAGAGTGATCGCTTAGAACATACATGAACACAGTTACTTGTATTAGACTGTGTTTGTGAGTTTAGAGAAATGACGAATTATGAATTTGAAACATAAACTTAAAGAAACTTTAACGAAATGTAAAAATAAGTTAGAATAAAATACATTTTAAATTGAGTAAAATTAATTAAATGTAATTAAAAACTTAATTTAACTTAACCAAACTTAACTTAACTTAACATAACACAACTTAAATGAACGTAATTTAACTTAACTTAATTTAACATAACTTAACTGAACTTAACGTAATTGAACATATCTTAACATAACTTAAAGTAAATTAAGTTAAATTAAATAAAATGACATTGAGTTAAAATAAATCAAAGGAAATCTATGATAATTCAACTTAACTTAACTTAACATAACATAACATAACTTAACTTAACTTAACTTGACATAACACAACACAACTTAAATGAGCGTTAACTTAACTTTATTTAACAAAACTTAACTGAACTTAACGTAATTGAACTTAACTTAACATAAATTAATCTATCTCTATGATCTATGATAACTCAAATTAACATAACATAACATAACTCAACTTAACTTAACATAACTTAAAGTAACTTTAACTAAATTAAATAAAATGACATTTTGTAAAAATAAATTAAAGGAAATCTATGATAACTCAAATTAACATAACATAACATAACTCAACTTAACTTAACATAACTTAACTTAACATAAATTAACTTAACTAGATTTAACATAACTTAAATTGAATTTAGTTAAATTATACAAAATAAAATTGACTTAAACTAAATTAAACGAAATTAACTTAACGTAAAGTAAATTAAATCGAAATATATTAAATCCGTTAAATTAAGTACAACATTTATTGTACATACATACATATTTTTCATGTGAATTTGTTTGCGCTTACTTCTTAATAACAACGACAATTTGCTACCGTACTGATATCATCAATTACAATGAATCAGCTGTGCCGTACCTCTGGAGAATTCGCCACTCCTACTGCTGGCTGTACATAATATTAATTTGTATATATTTTTTATGTTAATGTATTATACACTTTAAGTGAGCGAATACTCGAGTATAGAAACCACATGTGTACACATATATATACTATATATGTATAAATGTTTACCGCAGCGAGGCGGGATTAGAATTATAATCGCTGAACGATCAATGCCTTATGTTTAACATACTCGTACTCGTGGACAAGTTTAGATCACTATATGAAACCTATTTTTTTAGGGACTATTTATTTGCTTAAGGTCCAGAGGTAAGAAAAAAAATCAGTCTAAGAGTCTAACAATTTCCTACAGGGCTTGCCTATAAAGAAGTATATAACTATGTGCTGGTGCGTGATTTCATAGTTGTGAAGCAAAGTGATCTGATCGTCGAGCAAATTCATTTCATTAATTAATTTATTGATTTATTTGACACAATGTGACATGAGCGGTTCGTATGAATTGTAAATTTAATTGTGATTAAATATTTACATTGCAAAGATAAATGAATGAGAATGTGGGTAAATACGAAATTAAAAAATTAAAAATAATGAAAAATTAATAGTAAAATAAAATAAAATACAATAAAAAATAATAAATAAAATAAAATAAAATAAAATAAAATAAAATAAAATAAAATAAAATAAAATAAAATAAAATAAAATAAAATAAAATAAAATAAAATAAAATAAAATAAAATAAAATAAAATAAAATAAAATAAAATAAAATAAAATAAAATAAAATAAAATAAAATAAAATAAAATAAAATAAAATAAAATTAAATAAAATAAAATTAAATTAAATTAAATTAAATTAAATTAAATAAAATTAAATTAAATAAAAAAAATTAAATAAAATAAAATAAAATAAAATTAAATTAAATTCAATAAAATTAAATTAAATAAAAAAAATTAAATAAAATAAATTAAATTAAATTAAAAAATAAAATTAAATTATGAAAACCGCAATATCGTAAAGAAAAAATAATAATTAAAATATAAAATAAGTCCAAATATTTTCAGCTTGTTTAGATAAACTTTGCCTTATTCAAGTCACTATCTTTTGTGTACCTCACACAATAAAATACGCACTTATGCCATAAAATCACGCCCCCTAGACCTGCCTCTGCCACTACTTACTTACTTTCATTAATTTTATGATAACACCGCAGTTGTTGTTGTTGTAGTAACTGACTTGAAACTTCTTGCTGCATATGACCGTTATATTTATTTATATATCCGTATGTCATTGTCAACACACTTGAGAGATTAGAGCACAAGTGTATAGAATAGAGTAGAAAATGCGAGTAGACATTGCTCAGGGTTCATAAGAGCTATCGCTTTAGTGTTAGCGGATATATGGCGACAAAGACGACGCTCTGGTAGGTGCCTTAGTTGAGACAAGTGCAAGAGCGTGAAGTGTGTGTGTGGCTTTTATCTAATCAATTGTTATGCTTGGGGTGACAATGTGTTGGCTAGGGAGTGTAATGGAAGTAAATACCTAATCTCTTTTAGTACTTATTTGGATGGTTGGTAGTTACAACTAGATTGAGGGGGATTTACTATTGGAAGAAATATAAAAGAATTTCGATTGTGTGAGTAGTTTATAATTTTTGTGAAAACACAGACAACCTTTTTGATCCCTTCATTTAAATTTTCAGCGTTTTATAAAGGGTTGACCCCAAGAAGACCAAGAAGAAACTCTTTTTTTTTTGATTTTTTTCAACATCTAGTTTCCACATTCCTCACTAAAACTCTTTAAAAATATATTTCCGCATTATTCATACAAACGCCATTCTTTTCCTGCCCCACCTAACCCCTTCTCCCATTTTACTCTCTCTCGAGGCACTCGCACAATCCACATTATTAACATCTCGCCTCAAAAGCATACTATCAGCGGCAATCAACGTTGCTGCCCTCGCTTGTGCAAAGTTGTCAGTGTGACTGACATGTTTCGCACGCTCTTGTTAAGAAAATATACAAAATCATAAAAAACAAAAAAAAATAGGAAAAATAATTGAAAAAAATATGGAAAAAATAGAGCGCAGCAATGTTGAGGCGCCTGTGGCTAAGTGAATGAACTCGGCTGCCATATACCAAGAAAATTGCATAAATACAAAGCAACGGAAAATATGAAAAGAAAACGAAGAAGTATAACGCAACAACAACAACAACAACGACAAAAAGGCGTCAATGTGAGGCAAAAAAATAAAATTTCAATAATGCAAGGCTTAACTGTAAGCGTGTGCAATGCGTTTGGTTGGGTATGTAGCAAGCAGTGTCTAGCTCTCGCCTCTGTTCCCTTTGTCGCCCTGCTTCGGCGCGTGTGTTGTATCGCTTTGCGCTGACGTCGCAAAAAGAAATGCAGAATGCAATCAGAAATGTTTGTCAATAAGGGAAGTGAAAAGCGTGTGGAAATGAGAAACGACTGGTTTGTCTCCCTTTATTGATTTTAAAATTGCGAATTGTATTGAAGTTGGAATTGTAGAAAAAATGCATTTTTTCGTTTGTTATGCTTTGTAATGATCAGCTAATTTTTTTAAAACTCAGAACGAGAAGTTAGGTTAGATTCTATGGGTCATCTTCAATGGTAAGGACTGAATTGTTTGGACTGTTTAAGACAAGCCATTTCAGAAGCCAAAATCAAAATGGATCATATGTAATCAAATCAAAATGGACAAAGTGCTTTTCGCTTTCTATTACCCATATCTCGCTTGTTAGGCTAAAGATGAGAGATCCAAGGAGGTTCAGCTTTGAACTCGTAAATGTATTTCTGTCTCGTCTTCTACCAAAAAAAAAAGCTTCCTATATACTGTACTATTCTTTATAGTAATTTCCATCAATGTTATAATTTGCTATTTTCTTGCACATTTTTGCTACAACTATTATGATTCTTGACAAAAAGTAGTGCCTTAGTAGATAATAATCAATGTCCTCACACTACAATGGAGGTGACTTTGGATATTTTCGGAAATAAAATAGTTATTTCATTCGTACAGTAGTTTATGGTTGTAATTCTCAAATGGTTAATATAAAAAATATTATAAATCAGTTGAGAGATCACTGGAAGACTGCTTTATAAATAAACAGATCTTGGCAAGAACAAATACGGCGAGCGATTGTGTATATTGAGATCGGGACAGCTTATATACTGGTTATTAAAGATGCGGCAAAGTTTTGCGTAAGCTGATCGGGTAAAGTTCTTGATGGTTTAAAGTGACTATGACAGATCGTGTTCTAAGTCAAGATCGGATCGAATTGATTTCAATTAATGGCAGAAATGGATATTATGACTTTTTTATTTCATTTCATAGAAAACTACATCCCTGGTAATGAAGAAAGGTTTTGTCATCATCACAGCGCTATTTGTTCTGCCGAATTTGTATGTGTAGAAGCTTCTATATAAAAGCTGAGGTCCTATACTGCCTTGTTGCCTTTTTCAAAGAATTATACATCTATTTGCTCGGCGTTTAATTAGTTCAGTTTCGTGTTTCTTGGGTTCATGCTTATTTTATCTTTTCCAGGCTATAATGAACCCTTAAATCACTGCCTGTATGATTCATAAGCGTACTGTATAATCACGCATACTTATTTGCTTTCATTGTCTATATTGATTTATATAAAATATTCGTAAAAATTTCCTTATGCACAAATATTTACCGTTAATATTGATTGAGTAAATTTTTTCTACAGCACATCATTCATAGCATTTGTAACGCTTACATTTCCGTATAATAAATATATTTGCACTGGCTATTTAACTATCTCAATATTTACAATGATACTTATTTGAAATGCAAACAACGACAGCCAGATGGCCATTTCCTTATAATATACCTATAGAATAGAGAAAAATCAAAAAAAAAAGTTTAAAAGTCGGGCGACAAGTGAATTACAACGCGTTTATTTTATTTATTCTATTTACCCGTTTGAGCATAATATGATTTTGTTTTTGTGCATTGCGCCAAATAATGCAAATCACTATGGCAAATAGTTGGGGCGCAGTAGAATTTCCTAGATGGAAATTTTCGACTTTAATCAAGACAAATAAACACACACACTCGCTGGAATTCATGAAAACAATAACAAATTGCCAGCTTGCAAGTCCAAGCGTTCAATCAGTTATTTATTTACATATTAAATATAAAATATCACGAAAATTTTTCTCAATAAAATCAACAAACAACAACACAAAGTGGGTGGGTGGCTGTAACAACAACAACAACTCTGCCAACTGTTGATACCAGCTGCTGCCAATCTGAGGCAATAAAAGAAGTTTATCGCTTGCGTAGTCACATCTGTAGCAACTCTTCTTCTTGTTCTTCTTCTTCCTTTTCACTGCTTCAACCAACTTGTTTTGTGCGACTATCAAGTCGGTCATCATCTGCTTGCTGACACGCTTATTTGCACAACTTTTGCAAAGTGAATGTGCGTTTTTTGTTGTTGTTTTTATCATTTTGTTCCACTGTTTCACTTGCGTCTTACGCAGTTTGTGCTTACGTATTTCCGTTTCAATTCGCAATTAAAAGTTTTGCCATGTTTTTTCTGCGTGCATTTCAACTGCGCGCCAACTGTTGCAAGTGCAAGACAATGCCCGGCTTATCAGCGCGAAGAATGGCAATTGTCTGCAAGTTGTTCGGTTGCTGCAAGTAGCTTGTATGTAAGAGGGATACTGGCATATTTGTGTGGCAGCTTTGGTAATAGAGTCATTCAGTGGCTCACTCAGCATAATTGGAATTGAAAACATTGAGACAGCACTAACTTACTCAGTTAATTTGGTTTAAGGCGCATGAAGACAATGCGAGTTGGTAGAAATGGGGTGCGCCAGGATTATGCATTCGAAAATGATTCGTTTTAAGTGAGATTATAGTAAGAAAGGAAGTTGAAAACTGCAGTAGATATTTTAGATATTGAAATGGAATGAAGTGCCTCAGATTATTACTTCTTTTTTCTAGGGATATATGTATGTAAATATGATCTTCAAAAGTAAGATCCGAAGAAGAAAATTTGAACTCTGTACCTCCGAGTTAAGAAAATGAAAGCAGATATCTACAAAACTTGATTTGATAATGACTAGCAGCATCCAAAGGCATGTTTTTTTAGTAATACGTGCCAAAATTGCAGCCTAAAATTTAAATAAGTTAAGTAAACTGTAGACTCTCCGGCATAATATTTGTCTAATGTCTGCAACTTGGCAATCTAAGCGCAAATTAACACTTTATTAGTGGCGTTGAATGCAAAACGAAATTAGAAAACATGAAAGGTAAACAAAAAACCTGATAAGCGAAGAAAAAATTACGAAATAAAAAAAAAATACTAAAAGAGACAATATACAAAAAAAATAAAAAATTCAAAAAAAAAATAAAAAAAAATAAAAAAAAAAAATTAAAAAAATAAAAATAATAAATATTTAAAAAGAAGAAAAAAAATTAAAAAAAAAATAAAAAAATTAAAAAAAATTAAAAAAAAAAATAATAATAAATGTTTAAAAAGAAGAAGAAAGCACAAACTAAGAGAGCAAACTTTAAAATTTTTGTAGAAGCTTTTAGAATTAGTATTCATACGTTAAAATAACGCTTTAAAGTACTGCTTAGCGCGAACACACTTGGCTTTGGCGCTCCACAAATTTAGTCGACAAATATCGGCGAAATTTCGCCGTCGCCTATTGAGGAAATATAAATATATGCGCAGCTCAAACACACGTGCTCTATATGGACTATACAGATACTTGAATACTAGTGCACATAGCACACAGTACACTTCAACACACATATGTAAGTGAGCTAATTCAACGACATGTTGTCTAGGCCAACAGTCAGCCGCCGGCAGCCATTAGCGTAAAGCGTAACGCTACTTACGACTAACCTGCTAGTTGCTCGTATCACACAACGACAGACACTTTGCAACTAACGTCCTTTGTTTGTTTGCCGAAAGCT
Source organism: Zeugodacus tau (assembly GCA_031772095.1). Classification (NCBI taxonomy): domain Eukaryota; kingdom Metazoa; phylum Arthropoda; class Insecta; order Diptera; family Tephritidae; genus Zeugodacus; species Zeugodacus tau. The sequence goes on along the minus strand of CM062651.1, from coordinate 65,871,616 downwards.
CATTAAAGCGGAGGCCCATCACGCTTTGGTGCGAGAAGTGTGGCTTTCCGGCGCACTATTTATATACGGACATATATACACACATATGTATGTATATTTATATACAATATATGGTAGTTAGTAGCGCGTTTTAGCGTATTAGCTTGCGGGTGAAATGGACTAGAAATAAATGGCGCAAATTTTTAGTTTTATTTCTTAACATTTAAGCGTTTTCTCTTATTTTTTTCTGCGTTAAGCGTTTTGCGCTTTAAGCAGGCGGACTTTGTGCGGTTTATATTGAATAGGTAAATTCGTCACTTAAATTGTTTAAACAAATAATTTTTGGTTAATATTAAATGTGGGATATATATAGACTGTAGCTGAGTTGAAGTTGACGACGTTGATAGTTGCTGGCTTGATTTTGATAGCAAGTAGTGTATAAATAGAAATTATGTTTTCCAATTGGATGTTTTATAAACTGGAGAGAGGGGGAAAAGTAGAAGGATAGAGAGCGAGAAATAAATTGTGAGAGATATATAGAGTAAATGAGAGATTTTTAGATTGAGATAGAAGGAAAAGAAGGAGTTTGAGAGATATAAAGAGATCGGGGGGAAGAGAGATCGATAGATATAGATAGATAGATAGATCTATATACAGAAAGAAAGAAGAAGAGTTAAGTAGAAATATAGAAAAAACGTAGCTGTGAATCGTAAAAATGTTGACCTTTCTGTTTTTGAATAATCATGAAGTTCTTCTTTTAAATATACCGTATCGAAAATTATTCATTGTAGAACGATGATTTATCAGAGAAGTAGTACAACAAAAAAATCGTATTTCAGATTATATTTCTTTTCCGATGGTTCCTTTACATAGTTCCTGAACGAGATCCTGTCTTTTAGAGAATAATAATTTAAAAGGAATTCAATGAATTCTGGAACTATATATGGTATATAACAAAGTTGGATGTTGACCGAAACAAAGACTGAAATAAGATGCTTGGAGTAAAGAGTCTGGATACTAGTTTGTCGACTTCGTAAATACACACTCCTGTAGGACCCCCAGAGGTGATCTAGTTATTGATGACCATAGTATACTGAGTTTGTGGAGGGAACACTTCTCCAGCCTGCTGAATGGCAGTGAAAGTACAACAACAGGAGATGGCAAACCCGGTTCCCCAATCGACGACGATGGAGCAGATGTTCCATTGCCCGACCGTGAAGAAATTCGAATAGCAATTACCCGCTTGAAGAACTATAGGGCGGCGGGGGCCGATGGATTACCGGCCGAGCTATTCAAATACGGCGGCGAAGAGCTGATAAGATGCTTGCATCAGCTTCTTTGCAGAATATGGTCAGAAGAAAGCATGCCTGACGATTGGAATCTCAGTGTACTCTGCCCAATACACAAAAAGGGAGACCCCACAATTTGCGCCAATTACCGTGGGATAAGCCTCCTCAACATCGCGTATAAGGTTGATATCGATATCATTGGAAACAACACCCAGAAGCGAAGCGTATGGGTCTGGTGGTGAACGAGGACAAGACGAAATACTGTCATCAAACAAACAGTCAGCGCATTCGCGTCTTGGCTCCCACGTCACTGTTGACAGTCATAACTTTGAAGTTGTAGATAATTTCGTCTACCTGGGAATCCAACGCAGAATCACTTTTGTCAACAGGTGCTACTATGGACTAAGTAGGCAATTGAAAAGTTAAGTCCTCTCTCGACGAACAAAAACCAAACTCTACAAGTCCCTCATCATTCCCGTCCTACTTTACCGTGCAGAAGCGTGGACGATGTCAACATCCGATGAGACGGCACTAGGAGTTTTCGAGAGAAAGGTTTTGCGGAAGATTTATGGTCCCTTAAACATTGGCAACGGCGAATACCGCAGACGATGGAACGATGAGCTGTATGTGTTATTCGACGACATAGACATAGTCCAGCGAATAAAAAAACAGCGGCTACGTTGGCTAGGTCATATTGTTCGAATGGATGAAAGTGCTCCAGCTTTGAAAGTATTCGATGCAGTACCCGCTGGTGGAAGCCGAGGAAGAGGGAGACCTCCACTCCGATGGAACGACCAGGTGGAGAGGGACTTGGCTTCGCTTGGTATAACCATTTGGCGCCAAACTGCCAGAAGGAGGGATACGTGGCGCGCTGTTTTGGACTCGGCTATAACCGCGTAAGCGGTGTCTACGCCAGTCAAGAAGAAGAAATACTAAACAATACGTATAAAGAGCGCATGTAAAAGTATCTATATTTGTTACTGTATTCTTCAAAGTGTTTGTTTCTTGCTCGGATTCTCTAAAATGTGCGTTATTGAACAGAAAACTGTAGTTACGTCTGAGTATCAAACATGTTGACTATCTATTGTAATTTTTGGACTACTTGCGAGATTTTTCTGCAGAGTGAGTGAAATTTTTAGTCTAATTTTTTCTCGAAATACATTAATCCATAAAATCGAATGCTGGAGTAGTTATCTGGATTGTTGTACCTACGTATGTTGGATTCTATTGGCACAAATCGCTATGTTTTGATTTCGATAGGATTGGTTTTCAAAAAATTATTTCAAATAATATTAATAGCAGTGTTTCAAAAAATCATTCAATGATAAATAACATCAAAAATAATGATCATTTAGTTTATAATTTTTTTTTATTTAAAATTTGCTGTGTCATTTCATCGTTTACAATTAGAAAAAAGTTCAAACATTAATCGAAATAAGTGTGAATTATGATAAAGTTTAGAAGTATAATGTAAATATACGAACTGCCAAATCATATTGGGGTGCTACATTTAACGCTTCTAATTTCAAAAAAATGCCACTAATGAGAAATATCAATTGCTCTGCACCAGCTGTTACGCGTTATTACCACCTATAACCCCTTACGCGCAGACACCCTTTTGCTGCGCTTGAGCTGGGCTATATAATTGCGGCTATATGCTTGTTTAATTCTTCATACATATGCATATTTGTCTAATATATTTATATAAAATATATATATTCAATATATATCTGTAATTACATATATACTTAACCAAAGTATATATATTATATGCTAATTTTTGTACTGTGGCCTCAAAAAAAATTTTTTATTGATATCGCCTCGGTATGCGTCCGCGAGTTGTGTGTGACGTCAATGACGCTTTGCATTTGCCGATAAAAAGAAAAATAAATTATTAACCAAATATAAAGCACTTATTTCGCGTATCTTATTTGATATGGTTTATTACTTTTACACTTTCTACGCTACGCTTGCTCTCGCTGTGTGTGTGTGTGTGTGTATAAGCGCGTGTGCTTTCTGACACTGTGTGTGTGTTGTTTATATATTCGCCAGTGTGTTTGTGCAAAAGTGTTATGTTGCACGTCAGTAGCGGATCGTTTGCATTAATTTTGCCGCCTTTGCCGCTATTGCCGTTTGCTTTTGAACATCAATTTTGCTTAAATCAGCGTGTTTAAAAGTCAACACCTTTCTTGTTATGGAAATTAGTTGAAAAAATTATACAATTTAATTGACTGCTCGTAAACCGCCATATATATATATGTATATAGTGTGTATACTTTGTATATGATTTGTGAAATTTGATCCCCAGCAAACATTTCTATTCAAACTGAGCTTAATGTGAGAATTTATATATATACACATATGTATATTGGATAGACTATGCTAAATACTTGTTTTTTAGAACAACAAGCTTGCATAAAGCATTGTTGTTGTTTATTGATTTCTTTATTTGTTTAAATATTGCTGAGAAAAACGCTTTGAGAGTAGAGGTTGTTGTTTAACTTTTTGGATTTTTTTTTATATTTTTATTTGTAGGAGTGTTATTTTAATGTTCCAACACCAATTTAATTTTTATGTATAATTTTTGTTATCAATAAATAAGCTGAAATTTGATGAAAATGCATTTTTCGACAGTTTTCTTTAGACAAAATGTAAAAAAGTTTATATTTTTTATATTCTATTATACCCGTCAGTCGCCTCATTCCAAGGTCTAAATTTATCTTATTTACTAGTCAATATTGTTTATATTAGCTCTTCGTTCGATTTTCCGCACACCAAAGTCTAACTTTAACCGATTATACCAAATTAATATTATTTATACCAGTATTTCGTTCGATTCGCCACACTATGAAGTCTAATTTTATACGTTTATACCAGTATATAGTATTTATACCAGTTTTTCGTTCGATTCGACACACTCTGAAATCTAATTTTATGCGATTATACCAGTCTATAGTGCTTATACCAGTTTTCCGTTCAATTTGCTACACATCAATTTTTACAATTTAACCGATTATACGAATTTATACTATTTATGCCAGTATTTCGTTCGATTCGCCACACTATGAAGTCTAATTTTATACAATTATACCAGTATATAGAATTTATGTCAGTTCGTTGCTCGATTTGCCGCACACCAAAGACTAAGTTTAACCGATTATACCAATTTATACTATTTATACCAGTTTTTCGTTCGATTCGCCACACTCTGAAGTCTAATTTTATACGATTATTCCAGTATATAGTATTTATACCAGTTTTCGTTTGATTTGTCACACTCTGAAATCTAATTTTATGCGATTATACCAGTCTATAGTGCTTATACCAGTGTTCCGTTTAATTTGCTACACATCAAGGTTTACAATTTATCCGATTATACCAATTTTTATTATTTATACCAGTTTTTCGTACGATTCATCACACTCTAAAGTCTGACAAATCGAGCACATATGAATAATATTTTCTCCGGTTAGAAATAGCTTTGCGGTGACCAAACCCCATAAAACTTTTATGAAGAAATTAATATTTATTCTCAAGCAATTTCTGGAAAAGCAAATATTTTGAGTGTAACGCCATAATCTATTTCGCCACGAACCATTTCCCACACAATAATTAATGGAAAATTTTTGCTGTCATAAATTTGCATATATTCAACCAAAAGCATTACTCATACGCCACGGCAAGCGATTGCGGGGACCTCACACTCTTCCAAGTATCTATATGTTTGTATATGTGTGTGGCACAAAATTTCAATTGCATGATTAGTTTTCACTACAGCAACACTATTTTTAAATGCTTACGCATATTCATACAAATTCATTCCAAGAATCAACATTGTGTTTGACTTTTTCTACTTGTGTTGTTGGGAAAATTGTGTTGTGCTGTAATTGTAACGAAGAAGTTCAAGCGTCTCATTTCGCCGAAATGCATTTCAACTAATCATTGCTATTGACGTAGCTAGCTAGCTGTTTTGTAGTTGTTGTTGTTGCATATTTCATTGTGCAAATACGGTATAAAAGTGGTTGAATATCTGCATGAGTGCAATTTGACTGTTGGTGACGCAAATAATTTGCATATTCTCGCCTTATTTTCGGCGATTTCTATTTGCAGCTTCCTTATGCACATATTTTCGTCAGGTTTTTTACGATTTTCGGTGGGTGTGTTTGCCTTGTGGCATATAAATAGGTTTTTGTGTAGTAAAGTATGAAAATAAGCTTTTTTTGGCACAACGCACGACTTTCGCCGCGTCTCATCATATTTTAAGCGGTTGGTTGGGTAGAGTGAGTGAGAGGAGAAAAATGTGGGAGGCGGTCATACACGACGTATGACAAATTAATTACTTTTGTAAATTTTTTGTATGAGATTTTGATGAAATAGATTTTTTGGAAGTAAAAAAATTTTTTCTTTTTTTTTTTTGTAAATGGAGTAAGTCAATATTTTACTATTTTGAGATTTTTTGTAATGTTTTTGTTTTTTTTTGCTAATTTAACATTTCCAGATCTACAAATTCGGTTGAACTGAAAAAATAAAATGTTTATTAATTATTTTTCAGAAAAGCACATAACTCAAATTGATTTTTTTTTATTCTTTAAGATTTTCAGATATTGTTTTGACATTTTCTTTCACATTTTTCCTTCTCTAATCCATACATTTGGTTTAGCTTAGAAAAATTGTTGGTTTATTGTTTTTTTTTCGAAAAGAACATAACTCTAGTTTTAATTTTTTGATTTTTTTTTAATTTCTAGACTTTTTTTCAAATTTTTTCTTACTTACTTATGTTTATATAACGTTGCCGATAGTTTTTTAGTATCATTAGTAGAATAGTTGGAATTTTTATATTTCAAAAAGGTCTTATAAAAAAATATTTTTTTATATAAAATAAGCTAATTAGCGCCTCCGAAAATTTTTTTCCTTGTTCAAAGAAAAAATAAATTATTTCTCCTTATTTAGTATTATTAGTAGAATAGTTGGAATTTTTATATTTCAAAAATGTCTTGTAAAAAAAATATTTTTTTATATAAAATAAGCTAATTAGCGCCTCTGAAAATTGTTTTCTTTGTTCAAAGAAAAAATAAATTATTTTCTCCTTGGAACCACAGGTGGCTGTTTGTACAGTCTTAAATATAAATACAATTGAAAATCGTAGAAAAACACAATATCAACATGAAATCCATTATATTCACACAAAACAAAAACATTAAAAAATCATAAAAATTTAGACAGTAGCAGTCGTGTAGTAGTAAAACGAAATAAAAATTTTATTATTGTTAAGATTTAATTGTCTGTTTTTTTCATTTCTTATTCCTTTTTTAATATTTTTTAATTTTTTGAAATTCTGTTTTGATATTTTTTTTTTTAATTTTTTTCATATTTAGTTTGTTTACACATTTTCACTAGTATAAACGTGCACGCTGTGTGCGTGGGCGTCGAATTTTTTGCTAATAAAAAAACCGCAAACAAACAAAAAGCTTATAAAAAACGATAAATGAAAGAGAATATGAGAAACAGTTTTCAAAAAAAATAATTAAAAAAATTTATTAAAAATGTCTAGTATTTATTGTGGGCGTGGTGTACGCGTTAACAGGCACGTAAGTCCAGTCGCTTGATGTTTACAATTTGTTTTGCTTATAAATTTGTCTAATATATGTACAAAAATCAATATTCTGTATATATGTACATATATCTAAATGCAGCCAGTAAGCATGCAAACGCCTTCCCCAGACTCAGCACCTTCTCCACCCTCCATTTTTATACGCGCGCTCGAGCGTAATTTGTCATTTTTTATTAACTGTTGCTGCAATTTATTTCCATGCATACTTGCGTGTGGCACATGCCACACACGTCGCATGAGTGACAATAATTGCTGTGGCATTTGTCAGTGACAAATGCAGCAGCGCACATACACCTATACCTATATAGCATATAGGTACACTGGCGTGTATTAGGCGCGCAGTCATGCATTTTTGTCAATTTGCATTTACTTTCCCGCTGTGTGAAATCACTCACGTGCCAAATTGACATTTAGTCACTCTAGCACACATATTCTATCTCGAGTAAGCCAACGCACACCCACTCGTGCAATGGCATGTTGTAATTATAATTTAAGTGTCATTTGGCGATGTTGCGTGATTACTCATACGCACTGTTGCACTGCGACGAGCAAACACGTCTTTATTGATGACTGTCGGTGCCGTTATTGTTGTGGTTGTTGTTGTTGTTGTTGGTTTGTTGCTCGCTGGTACGTTGACAATGCAGTTAATTATTTAACTACGAGTAGGTTTGTTGCAGCTTATTTTAGCTGTCTTATTGTTATTGGTGCGGTCTTTTGGAAGTAGAAAAATGCATTTGTCTGCAAGAATTGTGGTGGATATATATTTTTCTGATTTAAATTTAATAAAAATTAAAAAATTTGTTGTAAAAATATTTTTTTTAAGACACCTTAGTTCAATTTACTTGGAAAAATTATTGTTGAAAATTATAACGGTACAATTTTATTGTTGTAGTCGTGTTGAGTTATGCGTAAATCGTCGTAAATACGATTAATTACGCGAAAACTGCACTCTAAAGCAATTTATTATGCAAAAAATTATTGAATTTCTTTCTGCGCGCCGAAATGTAGGCAACAAATGTTTATAGCTCAAGAAAAAATTCAGTCGAGAGCATAAAAATATTGCCGGCAGCGCATATTTTTGCGCATAACATTTCAACATTGATAATTTACTCAAATAAAATTGCATCAACTTTGCTTTTGGCTGGAATTAATATTTTCCGACTCAATAAATAAATGCAAGCTTTATTGCAATATTTTCAATTTGCAATTCACAATTCATTGAACATTAATAATTATTTGAGAGCTTAATAAATTTTTATTATAAATTCAAAGCACACCTCATGGTCTTTATAATAAAATATAAAAATTACTGAAATTAAAATTATTAATTTTTTTTTATTACTTTCTGCCATTCCTCTACTACACATAAGACCACACCTTTACATTTCAGTAGCTGTCAATTTCAGCAATTCACATTTGTCATTACAGGCAACGCCTTCAAATTAGCCATGCAGCAACGAGCAAGGCGATCTCGCGTGAGCAATTCGTTCAATTTTAATAAACATTACAGCACTTCTGTACATTTCCGGTTATTTAATAATTTTCCGGTGCTTAGAACATGTGATATTCAGTATTAAATATTATTGTAGACAACATTATTTTGTATTTGATATAAATATTTGTGGATTTTTGCTGAGAAATTTCCACTTCCCCCTTCCACTTGCTATCTTCGACAAACTTTTATAAATAATTTGCCAAAAATCGTTTGTTAATTTCTGTACAATCTATTTTTGCCACTACCTCAGCTGCATATATTACGCTGCCATTAGCAAGTAGTGCACTTAAGAATGAATGCCAGCAGATAAAAACGAAGCAGCGAATCAGCTGTTTATTTGCGCTTTCGCGACGTATTAATGAGCTGCAACTGCTGAATAATTCGTGTACTTTCGCTTCGTGTCTTGTGAAATTTGGCAAATTCGTTACGACAGTGGCGTGCATAAATACTTATGTAAATGTACAGCTACCTATATATAACACATAAATTTATAACAGAATAAAACACGCCATTCAACGCTTGTACTACCACAAAGTAGAGAGGAAAAGTGTCAAGCGACATGGCAACATTGCAACGGTATATTTAAAATAAGAAAGCCAAAATTGTCGAGCATGAAATTGCGGTTTGTTGCGCTGGTTTTTACTTAATTTTCCCATCTAACATACATAAAAACACTTGTGTGTGTGTTGTTTTTGTTGTCACTGTTGCCTAAAAGTCTACTTGTCTACTAGCGTTTGGCTGACTAACGGTTTTGGTGTGCCAATTCTCGGCAATCAGCACGGCTACACGTGCATTCGTGTAACATATGATGTTCGCCATCGTAAAACACCGTTAAATATACAAAGTGTAGCGCAGCGAAGTGTATTTGTTTTGCAACGTTGTAACCTTCACATATCGTATGCACACTTATACCCGGAGTATATATTAAACTTTCGATCGCTCAATCGCACCAACAACTAGTTTCCGTTGGCATGTGGGTGGCTACGACAAACAAACAGTTATTTGCACACATGTGCGTCCCCCCTTTCACGTGGTACAAGGTCTATTTTTGCCTTCGTATGCATTTGTACCGCCAGCAATCAGCAATCAAGTCGTTGTTTGGCCTACAAATGGCTTTTCTGAGTACCCTTCTGTTGGGTACACGTAACTCTATGGTATGTCGGTATATAGCGCAAAAATAGCGCTATAGTTTCGCGTATTTTCAACGAATTGCCGTTTATCGAATGATTCTGATTGCCACTTCAATAGCAGAATTAGCATTTTTACGCACGCTCGGCGAAGGTAAAAGTACAGTTATTTGAGTAACGACTGTTTGCTTGAAATCGCATGTGTTGTTTCGGTGCAAATAATTGAGGCTGCGAAGGAGAACAGCTTCTTTTTTTTAATTGTCAAAATGTAGTGAAAATAAATTCTATATGTTAAATCTTACTGAAATGTTGCCTACATATAGGCGCAGTGATATAAAAACGTGACAATAAGCTTAAGCGCTGCCTTATTTCAAGTAATTGACGTGCAACAGTGGTTAAGTTATACTTACTATTCCTTAAAGTATTGCACAGTTTATTAAAAAATTCTATAAGATTAAAATTATACATATAAACGTTGCCTACATTTTGGCGCAATTATGAAAAAATACAAATTTTTGTAGTACCACGGTTTTTTAGAGTATTTGGTAACAGTTTTAATTGAAAATATTTATTTGCACGTAGTATGGTCTCTTTTTGGACCAAATTTCCAAAACGAGTCAGATTTTTTCTGATTAGTTCGAGTAGTTATTGCTATATATCTAGCCTTTAACAATGAAAGCTCGACCGGATGTTACGATAAATATTTCCATAGGCTCACATGTGTATAAATCACTGCTATTGTATATAAGTCATTAACATTTCGTTTCCGTTAAGCTAATTAACTCTTTTGTTGCCAATCGCAGTGATCTCAACTGATTCAACTGACCTTCAAGCAATTGTTATAAATTCAAAACAAATTTTTCGCAATTTTGTAAAACAAAATTAAAATATTATGCAAAAAAGTGTTGAAAGGTGTTTCCTGCTACTTAACACTGCTGACACCGTTACAACGCTCGCTCCTCCCTCGCTCCCTCGCTCCCTCGCTCTCTGGCTTATCTTGCTTGATCTACATATTCGTGTAAATTTATGAATAACTCAATGAATGAATATGAACTGTGCGAAGGTGAGTAGGCCGAACAAATACAATTTTTTTATATTTTTTTTGTTGTTTTTACAACACAGTTCTTCAATGAAATCATATTATTGTTGGCCAATACCAAATACGCTGATGTCATTGCGGATGCTTTGTCCAATACAAAAGTTGACTGCCTCATGACCGGTTGGCCAATTGACGGCGGCTGTTGCACTAGAGTCACACAGTCTCATACTTACTTATACATAAGTGTATAACTGTCTTTATGTACCTTAAGTGTTAGCTGATATTACCTTTTGTTCGGTTCAAGCGTATATATTTGAATGAGCGCTGCCGTGGCGCTGGATGCTGGCGTCTACGGCGTCGTTTGAATGACGTCAAGTCATGACACCCGTCGCTTGACAAATAACCGGCAATACAGTGGCGTGCTTGCTTATTACAACAAAAGCAACAACATAAAATGAAATAGAAATAAAAATAAAAAGTCGCTAAGCAAAAACACTTTCCTTTCAAGCGTGTTTCAGTGCTGCCGAACGAGCTGCAGTGCGCGGGCGTGTTCGCTACATTGTGTCTGTATTGTCAAATAGTGAAAATTAATCTCAATTCTTTGTATTCTTTTTTTTCTTCGCTTGGTTTTACTACTTTACGTGTGGGTGGCGTAGTAAAATTTTCACCATCAACTCAGAGTGTGTGTGAACTTGAGCGCGTAAATGCAACTATTTATTTGAATGCAAATGACGTCAATCGCTGCTGTGTGTGTGTGTGTGGCTGTATACAAATTAATTGAAGTCAATATTTGAGTTACAATTAAAATATTGATTAATGTGTTACAATGCGAATTGGAGTGATGAAATGGGGGCGCAAAATTAGCAGTATCTAGTGTTAAATGTTGCGCACCTTGAAAGTGTGATGAAATGACTAATTGTTTTCGAAATAGTTTTGCATTGGACCGAGTTGCGCATATAATACGTTTTTGTTTAACTGTTGATACAGCTTAGTATGTGGTATATATTTGAGGAACTTCAGAATTTTTGCTAGGAAACTATGTTAGTTTACTAAACCGGTGAAATTTTAGTTGTATAATTCGCGTTATAGCTCAAGAGCTCCTTCAATTTCTTAATGATTTCTCTCCTCAAATAAAAATTCTGAATATAACACATTTTTGTTCCTGAAACTGGAAAAAAAATATAAAAAAAAAAAATCGAAAAGACCTATTTCAACTTTCACCGGATGCTTTCTTAAAACAACTACAACAGCATTCCTTTTCCAATAAATTCTGTTACACAACGCAATTTCTTTATGTTGGAAAAATTGAAGAATTCCTTGAATTATATGCAAAATGCTTTAAAATTAAGTTTTTTGACGTATCAAGTAAGAGAGCGACTAAAAAGTGGATACATTAACTTCTATAGACACCAAACATTTTATTTACTGGTCGCTCAGTTTCGCTTTGTAAAGTAATCATAGATTTTTCTTGGTATAGTTTAAAAATTAGTATGTTAAGCATACTTTTAGGCGGTCTACAGTATCGGAGAATTGTATTTTTTTACGAATCGGACAATAATATTAATGTTTTATGAATTAGCTTAGTTTCTGTTATGATTAATCACCGAAGTATGCAATTATATCCGAACTGCTGCGTTACTTGAAACACTAAGTATACATTTAGGCGTTTCCCAGCAACAGAAAAGTACGTTTTGCAACAAATCAGAAGATAATATGGCATTTAATTTCTATTATGGCTTATTCACTGACTTCTACCGCTATACATAACCTTTTTGTGTTACTGATTGTGTTAAGCATACTTCTAGGCTATTCAAAGCATCATATAAGTGCCTTTTTCTAAAATTTGTTAATAGTGTTGATATTTTTCGAATTCGTTTAAACTCACTGATTGATTATTCGACAATTTCTATAAGTAAACCAGAGATTTCGATGATATTTCAAATAGTAAGCATACTTTTAGGCGACTTACAGCTTTATATAATTTCCTTACAAAAGGAAAGAGTATTGTTACTTTAATTTTTTTTTACCAGTAAATAGAACCAACATCTGAGCCTAACTAATAATCCAGTTAAAACTTTTTCTAGCCTCACATTGCCTTCGAAGCAATGACACTACCTCCGCCTGCCATTTGCTAAAAAGTTCATTGCACCAACAGCTGACAGCTGTGCTCTTTGGTAATATACTCGTGCTATTGCACACAGACAAATGCATATACTTAAGCACAAAAATAAATACCATTGTTTGTGTGTATGCGTGTTCGAATGGCCAAATTAAGTTTAATTTGCCAAACTTGGTTGACGTCTTTGGCGCGCGCTATTTTCTGCCTTCTTCGAACGTTCTAATTTCATTTGTTACACTCGCCTTGTAGCTTATTTTCGTATCATTACATACTAACAGTATTTTTCACTTACTATTTATTAGTCAGCGTCGCAGTCAGCTTACAGCAATTTACTCGCTTAACTGTATGCGTTTAACTGTCATTGACATTGAACCGTTTTACTACGCGTTTGAAACAATGGCATTAGCTTGATTGCTTATACTCGGCATGCTTTAAATTGTTTTGGTCTTTAATACGTCACTTATTCAGACGGTCACCGAGTCATTCAGTCAGTCACTCACTCGGTCAGTTAATCAGTCGTTTACTTGGTCAGTTAATCAGTCATTTACTCGGACAGTCAGTCACTCCGTCAGTTACTCCGTGATTTTACACAATTCACTCGGTCAGTTAGTCAGTCACTCAGTTAGCTAGCTAGTCAGTATGTGTTGGCGCCAATCAGCAACTGATAACAAGGGGTTTTCAACTCAACCATCTATTTGCCCGCTCACAGCTGCTAGTCGCATGCAAATACATTTGTATATATATTTAAATATCTGTATATTGTATATATTGCCTGCCATCGACGCTGCTGCTGTGGGGGTATCGCATGTTTTCAATAAACATTATCTTGCCATTTTTATGGTAATTTTCCGTAACAAATATGTGCTCGTCCGATCGGAAACTTACATACTTCGTCATTTGTGGTGGCACAGTATGCAGACAACAACAAAACCAAAGAACACGACATTGACATATTGTGCCACAACACTTTAAATCATACATACATACTTACATACGCGCAATTTGTTTGACGTAAATATATATGTATATGCATATCCAAAAAGCCTATTTGTTAAGATAACAAATGTTTATGTACAAAATTTTGTTTATTTGCACTTAACTAACTAATATTAGTTGTTCGTAGACACGCTAATGTGGCTTCAATCAAGGGTTATTGAAAAAGTTAGTCAAAAAAAAAATATGTTTATACTTGTTATGAAAAATTATGGAGAGAGAGAGACATATATCTATCTCATAAATACATATATCATTCCCACACATATTTATATTATATATATTACATGTATTTAATGGAAATTTTGTGCCTTGAATTGCGCATATCTGCTGCTTATCACGCACCTTATTTTATGAAATAACATATTTTAAATTGCTTAAAACAACAACAATGTGCTACCGCATACTTGTAGTTGTGATATCAATAACCAGTAATCAGCTACCATAAATTTTACTACCGCTGCAGTGTGCGCCTATATAGTACGACAGGGCGTAGTTTTACTACACTCATTCATTGAGAAAAGTGTCCATTCATTGTGCTCGATTATAAAACAGGCCACTACTTAGCTGAGCTTTTATTGTTATCAGTTCGGTTTAGTAGCATTTTATTACCTAAGGTTGCTTGTTGTGGAACGGGCGTGCCTTTGGGGTTTTTCCAAACCACCGTATTTTGTTTTGCTGTCAGATTTTATAGATTGTTTAGCTATTTTCTTTGGAAAATATTTTTTTTTTATAATTTAAAATATATGTATTTTTTATTGCTGAGCACGCAAAACCTTTTATTAATTGCGCACCCCGTTTTGTTTTGTGAATTAATCGTTGATTTTTTCTGATAAAGCTTAAAAATCAGCATTGCTTGTTACGTTAAGCATACTTTTAGGCTATTCACAGTATCAGAAAATGAGTTTTCTAACTAATCAGAAAATTTTATTCACACTTTATGGCATCTCACAATTTTCGGCTTTATTTGAAACATTTAATATACTTTTAGGCGTTTATGAGCATCGGTGAAGTATATTTTGCAACAAATCAGAAAATAGTCTATCATTTTACGAATTTACATCATTTCTTTTATGTCTTCTAAAAGTTTACTTGAAAATTCGGTGTTTCTGTTTGAGTTAAGCATACTTTTAGGCTATTCTTCGCATAATATTAGTCTCTTATACTACAAATAAATAAAATAGTAAATATTATTGAGTTTTTACGAATTCTTTTAAGATCACAAATGGATTATTAGACGATTTCTGTAGGTTAAGCAGAAATTCCGCTGCTACTTGTAATAAAAAGCATACTTTTAGGCGGTTTGCGTTATTCTTTCTGACTAATTGAATTTGAAAAAATACAAATTTCTAACGTGGTACTTTTCCTTACCTATGTATATTCAAGAAAGGTGGTCAGAATTGGTCACTTAATAGAGATTAGATAAATACGAGATGTTGTATTGGAAGAATATAATTAGTCATTATATGAGGTCAACACAATCCGGAAATTCGAAAGAAATTTTGTGGGAACGTTTTTTATTATTGAGGTATATGATATTTGAGATATAAGGCTACACATATCAGTAATACAGATATATGTATTATAGTAAATGCCCTCTACTGGCTGTCAGTGAAATTTTGGTGTATGGTGAAACGAACGAACAACTGGCATAAATACAAGAGACTTACATGATCATATGCCGAAAGAAAAGCAAGTATTTTTACCACCTTAATGAGGTAACAAAATACTCTCTTGCATAAAACATAACATTCGAAGTTTGCTGTCACTCTCCAATGTAAATATTTTTGATAAAAGAGCGAAGTTCAAAATATTCCTTGCCCTACATTTTTTACTCAAAAAAAGAAAACAAATTCTCCACATATAAAAGTACGCATTTCTTTCGTGCAATCTCTTAATTAGTATTTATGTTTTGTTCTCTGTATACACGAATATTTTGTTTACACTACTATCTAGCCAAACATGGTCACGATGTTGACAATGCGACAGCACCTCTTATCTGCTATATGCTGTCATACAAATTTTGTGATATCTGCTTTTTTGTACAACGCGCATATATCTCCGGTTCTTTCTCTTGCCATATTCGGCTGGGATTCAAGAACATTTTCAATTTATCTTCCTTATCTACATCAGATATGTATATGTCCATTCAATTTAATTAAGTGCATTTAAACATATGTCACAAACGGTATTAGCAACTGTCGATTAAGTTATTAAATTAGGCAAATGCTTGTCCAGGATGTTAAGAGCGATAACTCGTTAACAATGAAGTGCTAGTAAAAAATAAAAAAAGCAAAAAAACAAAATAATAACAATTGAAAGACAAAAAGTAGATTAAAAAGAAATTGAAAAGAAAATTTACTATAAATATTAGCGTAGCTTTGAAGAAGTACTCAGTACGTTTTGAACAGTGTAATGTGTGGCATCTCTAGCAAAGTTTTCGGGAAAAAATGGTTGTACATCACCGTTTGTCAGTGAGATGGTCGTTGAGGAGGCGTACTGGTGAGAGCTTTGAGTATAGTTTATTTTTATATAAGTAGTTTATAAGATTTCTTTATTAGAACTCTGGCTTTTCAGCCTTTCTTTTACAGAAAAGCTTTTTTGCTTATATATCAAGTTGTTTTTATACTAGTTTCTTTTATACTAACAATATAAATCAATTAATATTTCCATCCTATAGAAAAGAATATCAGACAATTTTTTTATTTTTCTCGTGTCGAAAGATGTCTGTGTAAAAGCAACAACAGTGTTATTCCAATACCAAAGTATATGGGAAAACATTATTAAAGCGTTATAACCGCTAGTTATCATATTTTGTACGTTTATACCAGTTCACAAAATTTATACCAGTTGATTTTTTTTATTTCCTAATATCCAAAGCTTGAAGAATCAACGCTATATGTGATTTTTTCAGTTAATTTGTAATTATACCAGTTTACACCATTTATACCAGTTGTCTGCTCGTTTCGCTTTTTTTCAATGGTTTGATAAATGGATGACTTCAAATATTGTTATTGCAGTAAAAGCTTGCTATTTTCATATATTGCTCAAAATATAAGTAAAATAAAACTTCTTACTTTGCAATCTTAAGTTAGCTCATCAATTATGATGCTTGCACGCAAAAAAGTAATATCCATTAATTCAATACCCATATACCTTTGAATATATAACTACTTCTTGTACTAAAATGTATTTTGTAAATACATGTATGTACATATTCCGCGCGCGCCATTCCGTGACTTTACCACACATAACACAGCTATCTATTAACTTCTTGAAAATCATATATACTATACATATGTACATATACACCGGCGTCTATGTCGTTGCGCTGCCGCTACAAGTGTTGTCTGTAGCTTTATTATTTTGGTAAATAAATAATAAATCTTATTATCACATGTTGCTCGTGCTTTTTAGATTACACACACACAAACACATGTTTTTCTATACATACCATTGGCATACTGAACTTAAACGGTATACATAGCTACAAATACAGTAATCTTGTGAACTGCGCAGCTGACATTGGCATTAAACAGCGTCGCCGCTGTTAGCGGCTGTAGCGTGCGCAGCAGTAATTTAGGCGGCAGCGCCAGCGGTTTGCTCTTTCCGCTCTTGATAGTGATAGTGTTACGACGTACATTAGGCGTGCTCGTGAGTGTGTGAAATGTTAAAATATTTGTTTTTGTTTTTCTGTTTTTTTTTCTTCTTCTTTCGATCACATGAACTCACTATGCGCCTTACTCGGTTTGTTTGTTTGTTAGTTTCTGTCACAATAATGTATGCTTATTTTATTCTATTGCTTTTGCCATGATCTTGAGTGCCGAGGTGTATATATTATATATATTTGTATACAAATGAACTGAAGTATTATCTCTTAACGACAGCAAGCACACTTCAACCTCTGCTCATTGCCATAATTTAACTGTCTTCATTTCAGCTACGTCCACGTTATTAGTTTGATTGACATTGCATGAAGAGAAAATTAAAAAATAAAATTGCTTAATCATATTTAAGACAAGAGACACAGTAGATTTATGTATATATAATGAATAATATATTATTTATTTTTATTTAAATGTATGTATGTATATATGTATGTTAGTAGAGTGTGTTTTGTGATTACTCATGCAGTTTGAATATTCGACTCTCGGGTATAACATCAAATCCAATTGTGGGTCGCTGATATAATTCAAATGACGAGTATTTAATAACGGGAATGTACAAATGCATTCGTAGATAGGAAATTAAAGTTGCTGGCATGTTGAAGAATCACTCTAAATGAAATTTTATTAATTAACAGTTAATTATTGCAGCTAGAGATGCCACCTATTGCAAGAGAATGATACTTTATTAATTAAAACAAAAATTATTTAATACAATCTTTAAAAAAAATTATTTAAATTTAAAAAATTTAAATCTAGCATTTAAAATAATTAAAAATATTTGTTTTCATTGAAATTTAAAAACTAACGGTATTTTTCCAGTTTACCGAAATTCACATAAAAACACTTAAGATTACACTCCTTTGTTAGCGTAAAATGTGCGTTTCATCTCCTTTTCCCTCCTCTTTTTTCATCGTCTCTGTGTCAGCGCCACTTGAGAAGATTGTTCATTATTCATTTGCTAATTATTTATTACACCAGCTACTTGTAAAGTAAGTTATTTATTGTCCTGGGTGTACAAAGGCGTAAAGTTGTGATTTACGAGGGGGTGTTAAATTGCTGCGTTGGAAGATGAAGAGCTAGAAAGTCGCATGATTGTTGAAAATGTGTGGAGAAAAGGCGCTTTTATAGTAAATTCGAAAATCTTTTTGATGGAGGTATTGAAATTAGATATTGTCACAAAAGAACAAAGAAGAAAGGAGTTATTATGAGCTCGAGCTTAGAAGTGAGATAAAAGACGTCGTGTGATAGTTTGGATGGTAAAAAATATAAATGATTGAAAATAAAATAAAATAAAATAAAATAAAATAAAATAAAATAAAATAAAATAAAATAAAATAAAATAAAATAAAATAAAATAAAATAAAATAAAATAAAATAAAATAAAATAAAATAAAATAAAATAAAATAAAATAAAATAAATTAAAATAAATTAAATTAAAATGAAATAAAATAAATTAAAATAAAATAAAATAAAAATAAAATAAAATAAAATAAAATAAATCAAAACAAAATAAAATAAAAGAAATTAAAATAAATTAAAATAAAAAAAATTAAAATAAAATAAAAATAAAATAAAATAAAATAAAATAAAATAAAATAAAATGCAATAAAATAAAATAAAAAAATAAAATAAAATACAATACAATAAAAAACAATAAAATAAAATAAAAAAAAAAAAATAAAATAAAATAAAATAAAATAAAATAAAATAAAATAAAATAAAATAAAATAAAATAAAATAAAATAAAATAAAATAAAATAAAATAAAATAAAATAAAATAAAATAAAATAAAATAAAATAAAAAATAAAATATAATAAAATAAAATAAAATTAAATTAAAAATAAATAAAATAAACATAAATTAAACTAAAAATAAAAATAAATAAAATTAAAATAAATTAAAAATAAATAAAATTAAATTAAATTAAATTAAAAATAAAATAAAATAAAATAAAATAAAATAAAATAAAATAAAATTAAATTAAATTAAATTAAATTAAATTAAATTAAATAAAATATAATAAAATAAAGAAACTAAAATAAAATAAAATAAAATAAAATAAAATAAAATAAAATAAAAATAAAAATAAAAATAAAAATAAAAATAAAAATAAAAATAAACATAAAAATAAAAAATAAAATAAAATAAATTTAACATAAACTAAAATAAAATAAATTTAACATAAACTAAAATAATGGAAAAGTAAAAAAATTAAATCGCCTTATTGCCTCTACCAGAAAATAATTCTTATGATTTATTCGCTGCAATTATCATTTCACTTTCGCATAAAATTTAATGTTTGCAATTGCATTTTATCACTTTAGTTCAGCTTCAAAGTAAATATATCATTTGCATACACAATTGCATTAATGGCTAACCGTTTCGCAAATGAATGCACTTAATTGCAGGCTGCAATGCCATAAATTACGAATGTGATAGGCAAATTAGGAAGAATTTGAAATTTCAATTTCACAAAATCACATAGCATTAGCATAAATTTGAAATAAACTGAGAGAAGCGCTCTTGCACTATGGTAATAAGCAATAATTTGTGCATAGGCATGTATATCTGTATATACATACATAAACTCATACGCATATATACAGATATTGAATTGTGGTGAAAGCGTTGCATTCCGTGTGAGGTTGAAGTGCAATGTCGCTGAGCTACATCTGAGATTTAATCAATTCAAATATGGAATTTCATACTCATGCAAGTTCGTGGATCACGCACCGGTGGAAAATGCATATCAGATCCCTTTATCGCAGTTTTATAATAAGAATTGCAAGTAATTTTTACTGCAGGCATGAAATTCTTCGGCACTTCAAGCACTGCTGAAACCAAATTATTGATGACAGAAGTGCTTTGCCTGCATTACTGCATAGGAATTCATGTATCAGTCCATACACATATACACAAGTGAGCTTTCGCCAATAAAAACTGAGATTCCTCTAGAGAAATGAGAAATGCAGAGATTCCTCCAGTGAAATGATTAATGCTGAGATTCTTCTAGTGAAATGCCACGTTCCCGTTGATTGCTGCAAAAATTGCAAAATTCCACGCCCAAGTGTCACCTCACACACCCCCTGCTCCCAGAATTCTCATTTAAGTATTTGCAACCCCGCGTTGTTGTGTGTTAATGATGAATTCGTGGATGGCTTGATTATTGTTTAGTCTCTTCGTCGCATCTCGTTTGACATTCACTCACGCAACACATTTCTCTTGGCAGTCATACCTAATTTGTATACCATTTATTGTGAACATTTGAAATTCTAGCGAAAAAGCAAATATTTTATGTGCTAATTGAGACGCGGTGGGGCTTTGAATATTTCTTTTTTGGACAATTATTATTTTTCTATAAAAAAAGCTACTAGTCGGAGGTAGAGACACATGTCATCGATATTTGATGAGTATGTGTTTATATATTATTATTGGAAATCATGATTTGCGAACTAATATTTAACTTTTTTTAATTTTTAAATGTTTTCAAAAGATTTATTTCGTTTATCTCACTTTTATTATTTTCTAGATTTGATAATTTTAAAAATTTTTATAATAAAATTTAGCATAATTATGCCTTTAGACCTTTAACATTAACTTAAATTTATTTTTAAATGCAGGGTTGCCATTATTACTTTATTTTCCTTGCGATTTTCCACTCTGGAGAGATTTTCTATTATAAAAAAATATATAATAAACAAAATAAACTTTAATTTTTGAATAGGTTTACCAACAATATTTTAATTAAGATGAAATAGTTGGCAACCCTATCTAAGAATCAACATTGTTTTGTATATTTGCTTTTAGAATTGACGACATTTTATTATAGAAGATTTGTACAGCAATATTTTAAAATTTTAATTAAAAAATGATTGGCAACCCTATTCAAAAGTGTTTCAGAGTTAATGCAAAGTTTATAAAATTATTATCAAAAAATTAAATTAAATAGAAATGCATGCGAACTTGCATACTCCTAAACTCATGCTTTAAAGTAAAGGTCGTTGGCTTTTAAGTCTCAAGAAAACAGAAATTTACTGCACTTCCTTCCTTCCTTTCCTCAACATAGCCAAACACTGAAAACTTTTCTCATTACGCGTCTTGCAAACCACATGTATAGTAGACTGCACAGCAGTGCCTGGGCGCTGTAACACTTAATCAACTCCATAGTCTGGCAACGCGTGCAAGTAACCGCTATGTATAGCGTAAAATTTTCCACAATCCAATTGTATGGATGCAAAAAAAACGAAACGAAAACAATAGCAACAAGTATGCAGAAACTTTCCTTTCACCTGAAAGATGCTTAACGTCCATTTGAATACACTTTGCACGCCACTTTCTGCGCCACTTTGTGCGCTCTGGCCCGCCATCCACACCAGTGCAACACAGACATTTCACGGCTACTTATTGCACCGGAGGGGTGACAGCTGGCGTGTTGGCATATCGCTTTGTCGCGTCGTGGAAAAGTTGCCTGCCTCCGACGCGCATTACTTACTTATGCTTGAACTAACTTGAATGTCGCTGACTCGCCGCCGGCTGGTCCTCGGTGGCCGTGAGCACTCAGCAAAAGTGCAGCAGAAGTTTCCTTTTTTGGTTTTTTTGTTTGTTTATGCTTTGCATTTATTCGCTTTTCATTTTAATTTAATTTCTTCAGCACATTTTCATGCTAATAAAGCGCTTTTTAATGTGTCTGTGCTGCGTTGGTGTGAATTAATTCGAAAGCAGTTTGCCGGCGGCGGCCAAATGCGAAAAGCGCAAACTTGTAGTGAGTATGATCTAGCATGTTGCGTGAACGGCCAGACGCCATCAACAGTAGGCACATCAAATATTTAATTCGACGTTTTTGTTAATTGTTGCGCTTAAACTGTTGCTCTGGGGGTCGTTGTTTGACTGCTTGCTCTCTGGTGACTACTTAATTTCTTTGCTGAATCGATAATTAAGCTACAGTCTTAAGTCTGGCGATACATTTGGCCAGGTTATTGATCCATACGCTGGAACAAATCTTATCGACTGCATTTTTATACCCTGAACAGGGTATATTAAGTTTGTCACGAAGTTTGTAACACCCAGAAGGAAGCGTCGGAGGCCCTATAAAGTATATATATAAATGATCAGTATGTTGAACTGAGTCGATTTAGCCATGGCCGTCTGTCTGTCCGTCTGTATATATACGAACTAGTCCTTCAGTTTTTAAGATATCGTTTTTAATTTTGCAGATGTTATTTTCTCTTCATTTATCGGAACTGCCGATATCGGGCCACTATATCATATAGCTGCCATACAAACTGAACTATCGGAATCAAGGGCTTGTATGGAAAATTTCCGCATTTTACTACATATCTTCACGAAATTTGGTATGAGTTATTGTTCATAGAAATAATTTAATCTCCGAAAAAATTGTTCAGATCGGAATCAAGGGCTTGTATGGAAAACTTCCGCATTTTACTACATATCTTCACGAAAGTTGGTGTGAGTTATTGTTCATAGAAATAATTTAATCTCTGAAAAAATTGTTCAGATCGGTTCACTATAGCATATAGCTGCCATACAAACTGAACGATCGGAATCAAGGGCTTGTATGGAAAACTTCCGCATTTTACTACATATCTTAACGAAAGTTGGTGTGAGTTATTGTACATAGAAATAATTTAATCTCCGAAAAAAATTGTTCAGATCGGTTCACTATAGCATATAGCTGCCATACAAACTGAACGATCGGAATCAAGGGCTTGTATGGAAAACTTCCGCATTTTACCACATATCTTCACGAAATTTGGTGTGAGTTATTGTTAATAGAAATAATTTGATCTCCGAAAAAATTGTTCAGATCGGTTCACTATAGCATATAGCTGCCATACAAACTGAACGATCGGAATCAATGGCTTGTATGGAAAAATTTCGCATTTGCCGTGGTATCTTCACGAAATTTGACATGGATTACTGCTTAAGGTAATAATATAATCTCCGAAGAAATTGTTCAGATCGGTTAACTATATAACCTTAATGTTTCTAGCAAACAACCCGGCTAAAAAGAATTAGTAAAATGTTTTCTTTTGTTTTACTTACTTTTTCTTACGTCTTTAGATTTGCTTAAACACATAGTTACTAAAAGAAATGCACCTGTGAAGGGTATATTAGCTTCGGTACAGTCGAAGTTAACGTTTTTTCTTGTTTGAAATCGTAATGGACTATTCGCAATTTTTTACTGCGATACCTAAGTGACTAAGTGGTGATATCGTTATAGGTGGGAGAAAATTGTTTTCAAAAATGGGGGATTCCTCAAAATTTATATTTATGAGTGATATCAATTTATTTCAATGACTCAATTTATAATGCATTACATTCATTGGCATCATTTTCTTGATAAAAGACGTATGTTTCCATTGTTGATTTGAAGGTTTTCTGTATATAAACTAACGTTTATCGCTCAATTATATAGAGTGTTTACTTGCTGGCTTTGAATATGGAATATATCTCTTGCTAAATGTAAGAAAATAAAAATACAATTTTTTAAAGAGATTTTACTCTGAAGAGAGCTTTCATAGCAAAGTTCAAAAAGCTTTTACGCAGCTTTCAGCAATGAAATTAAAATTTTTTGAAAGAAAAAACATTAACTAGAGTAAAGCTTTCATACAAAAGTTCAAAAAGCTTTCAGTCAGCTTTTATTATTATTATATATTTCATACACTTACTAGACCTCACTTGTTAATATATATTTTTTTAATTTGAGTCTGAGTAAAGCTTTCGCACTATTTCAAAAAGCTTTCATGTAGCTTTAAAAAAGTTCAAGGAGCTTTCATAAAAAATATGTATAATACATATTATTAATAATACTAATATAAGCTCAATTTTTTCTCTTTTTCAAATAATAATGCAATTCTCATAAAATATTTACTCACTTTAACCACCAATCTTTAAAGCTTTCATACTCTTAAATACCTTTGCTTGCTTTAACAGGAAATTCATGGTTTCTTGGTTTCTCCACGCTGTGATTCACTTATCGTTAGGATACCGACACAAAACCTCTGTTGGCTTTTACGCTTTTTCTTTGTAGCTTCCATTTTTACCGACTTTCCGGCTTGCCACGCATCCGCTCAATTCATCCAAGCTGCACCGGTACAGCACTACGGCTGCAAATTGAATTCACGCAAATCATATGCATATTTGCTGACAGTGAAGCACACTTTTAGCTGGAAATGCATTTTCCGGTGAGTGGTACATCAATACGATGGTTTGCATAAGTTTCTGAATGTATGTATGTATGTATGTGCGCCTACGTCACGCCTCTTCGCTCTTGCTGTTAGTTGAGCTTTATCATAATCTTGGGTACTTGGCAGTGTATTATGTGGAAAGATGTTCAGGCAGCGGTATAAGCTGTTGTTAAATCACACATATATGGATTTGTTGTTATGTAAATTGGCCGAAACAAAGTTATGTAAAACGAGATGTAGATTTCTTGTTTACTGTCTCAGTAAAGTCAGCAATGCGCCAAATGTCAATGTCTTGAATGCATATTTATGACATGTGCTCTTAAGCTGAAAAGAAAATTAATGTATTTCCTGTGAAATGCAATTTGTGGTTGCTTGCTGGCATGAGGTAGTAACTGATATTTGGGTGATTTGTGAGTGGACTTGATTGCTTGTATATATATTTTTTGTAATTAACTAAAAATTTACATATCAAACACTGTAGACGGAATATTGTAGATTAAATATTCCACAAAAAAAAATGTAAAAATCAAAAATGTCATAAAATATTGTGATCCTGCGTGTGGCCGACATTCCATTAAAATTGGAATTTTTAAAACGAAAAATAAAATTATAAAAGGCCAACAGCCGGCTTCGTTGATTGACTGCTCTTCACTGTCAACTGTCTTGAGCGAGAAGGTGCCTGTGTGCAGTGAGACGGCTAACTTGCTATATATACATACAAGCCGTATTTAAAGAAGTACCCTCTAGTCAAATCAACTAGTTCAAACTACTCTAGAACTGTGTAGTTTCAGTATCGAATATCAAGCTAAAATATATATTTTCCAGGAAAAATTTAATTTTTTACCTTTCCAGTGTCTTAAAAGATATAAATTTTTTAGACTTCGGGTAGAAGCAAACTAATTTTAAATTA
Source organism: Zeugodacus tau (assembly GCA_031772095.1). Lineage (NCBI taxonomy): Eukaryota > Metazoa > Arthropoda > Insecta > Diptera > Tephritidae > Zeugodacus > Zeugodacus tau. Next base: position 65,846,176 of record CM062651.1, on the reverse strand, counting down.
GCTCAGATAGATCTCTATCTAACTGTCTATTGCAATTCATGTGCTCTGGAATAATTTTAATTTTCTTTAAATTCTGCTTTTTTATTGAAAAAATACTGTATCACAAATGTAATTAAGCACTCTTCTTGATCCAAGATTGTATCATTTCCAGCAAAAATAAAACCAAATCCAATGCTTTCTTCACTAGTTCACTTTTAGTCTGCAAATACTAGTTGTCACCAGTAACTCATCCCGACACACTCACTCTTTCACTACAGTTTGCACGCTAGCACTCATAAAAGCCATGTGCTTCACACTTCATACACTCATTCATCTCGCCTGCGTTGTACGCCGACTCTTGCATTCGCCGTTTACCATTTTTGTTTATCTTTTAGATATTCTATTTATTTAAGAAATTGCCATATTTATTTTGCCAATTTCTTGTTTGTTTTAAAATTTATAAAGCCAGTGCGGATTAATCGCATTATTGTAATGCAATACACACACACACTCACTTATGTGTGTTTATGCATGTGTGAGTGCATTGTAGGCGTGTGTGTGTGTGAATTGTATGCTCGCCAACGCCATCACGCTTTTGCGCTTCGCTACTTTGCACTAAATTTCTGCGTAAATATTATCATTGTTAATTGACTCGTCGTCGTCGTCGTTGGCGGCTGGTGCTGCCGCAGCGCGCACTGATGCTCACTGTAAAAAAAAAAGATGTGTGTGTGTTTGAATATGTAAATAAGATATGCTCATTTACGCAGCGCATAATATTCACATAAAAATGCCAGAAATCTTATGAATAAATTATATATACATACATATGTATGTATGTGAGGTGAAGCTTTAAATTCAAATTCGTCGTTGGTGGCAAATGATGTGCGATCTGCATTTGCGCGCATTTTTTTATTTTTTATCACTTTCTGTTATCTGCGGCTACGTTTTTAACATATTCTTGGATTCTTTATTGTGCATTTGGGTTGACTTATTTTTTTCTTTTTTAAATGTGGAGAGTGCAATGTGATGCGATGTTTCACTTTCTAACTGCATATATACACAAATTTAGTCAATTAAGAGAGTTTTTAGTTCCGATTTATATCATCTAGAAGGTCTAAAATTAATATAATTCTTTTAAAAAACTTATCTATCGCTAAATATCTTCAAATGCGAGACGCCAGCTCGACTCGACAAAAAAAAAATTCGTCTAGCAATAATTTCAAAACTACTTGAGAATATTAGCTAATATCATTTACATGGCCTACATTGAGGCGCTTTGAAAGTGTTTCAAGAAATTATAGGCATTTCTCGAATAAATTTAGATTTGTTTGGAGGATTTTTCTATTTATTTATTTGTTCTAAATTACTTAACGGAAATTTATGAATTTTGGTGTTCTGAAAAAATACTAATTTTGGTAAAATTTTTTAACCAAATATTTCTTTAAATTATTTTTTGTTCTAAACATTCTAAAATGAATATTTGTTTGATCTGAAATTATCTGGAAACAATTTCTGTTTATATAAATGTACTAAAGTTAGTGTGCTAAAACTTGTGTGACAAAATTTATTTTAAAATTTTGTACTAAAAATTTTTAATTAACTTTTTTTTATGTTAAATTTTATGTTAACAGTTTTTGTGCAAAATTTCAAATATGCTAAAAAATATTTGTACTAAAATTTTATGTACTAAAAATTGCTTATTATTATAAAATTTGAAAAACAAAAAAAAATGTCTACTAAAATTTTATATAAATACAAAAAAAAAAAGTGTACTAAAATTTCATACAAAAAAAAATTCTGTACTACAATTTTATAAATAAAAATAATTTTTTACTAAAGTTTTTGGTATACAGAATTTTTTGTAGAAAAGTTTTGTTCTAACGTTGTTGGTACTAATTTTGTTGCTCTAAAAAACTCTAAACAAAAGTTATAAATTGTGGTTACTGCTGTTACAAATTCCACCATATACGAAGCCAAACTGCAAACTTCAAAACTAAAACATACGGAACAATCACATGCCACTGGCAACACCAAACACCAGGCGTCCGCAGCACGTGTTTGCTCAGCTTCACTTTTATAGCTAAATTTATTGTTTTTGTGTAATACAACACTTTGTTTGCGTAATCACACACACACACACACAGCAAATATATACAAATAAATACGAAATAAAAATGTTGCACGTGTTGAAAAGTGTGAAATTTAGAACGCTGAAACGTGTGCCGGCACACACACACAAATAAAAACTTTTTGTTTGTATAAAGTGAACGAAATAATATAGTTTTATCACATTTCCGTCGCCCGCCGCGTATGGACAATATACTTTGTTGGAAACTTATGCGGACGGCGGAGATTGTGTGGCAAAAGTGAAGCGATAGTGGTGAATAGGAAGTCGCGTGTGCGCTAAACAGTTCAAAGACTTACACAGCGTGTGTTTAGTTTGTGGAAAAAAGTGAAATAATACAAGAAAAAATTAAAAAAAAAAAAATTAAAAAAAAATAATAAATGATAAAAAATTAAAAAAAACAAAAAAATTAAAAAAAAAAATTAAAAAAATTAAATAAAATATATTAAAATAAAAATAAAAAAAATTAAAAAAAAATATTTTTTTATTTGAAATTTATTTAAAATGTTTTTTTATTTCAAATAATTTTTTATATTAAAATAATAAATTTTCAGTGCACTTGAAAAATTTCTATAATATACCAAAAATTCCACGAACTTTACGAATGAGAGTGAATTTTGAATTGAACACAAAAACTTAGTTAAAATTCAGCTCAAAAATATTATTGACAAAAACAAAAACAACCAAATAAACCAAACGAAAAATAAACAAACAACACTCAACTGAAAAATCAACATTGCATCAATTAAGACACGCAGTCGCCTGGAGAAGCAGCAAAATTCAACGAAAGCTATTATGAAAGTGCATAGAACAGCGAGTCAATTGCAGGTTTTAATAATACAATCTAAAGTCAAAGTCAAAACAAAAACGTTGCTGCAACAACAAAAGCAACGGTTAATTGAATTACTAAAGCAACAACAACAACAAAAGCCCACGCTACAACAAACACGAAATTTCAATTGGACTGCTGCAGCAGCAGCAGCAGCGGCACTTAACGAGAAACAACAACAACAACCACAAAAACAACAACAATATCAACGCAACAACGAAGGTGAGCACACTTTGCTACTCCGCACACAGCAAATACCAACACAATTGCAACACGGCAAATTGGCTTATATAGCGTTGTTGTTGTTGTTATTGCAACAGCAGCTGGTGCAGTCATCGTGGCTGGTTAACACTGCAGTGCCGGCAAATAAATCAAAATTAAACTCTTTAAGACGGAGGGACTAACATTCGCATTGCTGGCGGGCCCCATGGGCCAGGCTGCAAGTATGTGCCGATTTCGTGGATGTCGCTACAAAAAGAATAAGTCGAATAAGAATACAACGACAACAACAGCAACAGCAACGACAGCTAATAGTACCACACCGGCTGCAACGGCGTCAACAACGCCAACAAATACAAATACGGCGAACAGTTCGCCAGTATCAGGTGAGCAGAAATATTGAGTGACTGACTGACTGCAGCCCTCTTGAGTGGTTGTTGGTGTGTGTATAACTTTCGTAGAAAAAAACAGTTAATGAAATTCAATTGAATACAACAGCAGTGTTGCATTGAGTTGTCTTGAGTGTAGAGGAGTAGCTGTTGGAAAGTTGTTTTTTGTGTTTGAGAGGTTCAAGTTTAGTTGTAACTATTTATATGAGTGGCAAGGGCGGAAAATTTCGCTGGAAAGATATTAATGAAGAAGTCTTCGTTATTTATTTAATATGAATAGTTGAAAACTGAAAAGAGGTTATGTATGTCGGAAGCCAAAAATAAATACTTTAAAGTCAATTCTACCTTTCTTCAGCATTAATTATTGCCTTCATTTCAAGAATTTCATATTTATACCCTGAACAGGGTATATTAAGTTTGTCACGAAGTTTGTAACATCCAGAAGGAAGCGTCGGAGGCTCTATAAAGTATATATATAAATGATCAGTATGTTGAACTGAGTCCGTCTGTCTGTATATATACGAACTAGTCCTTCAGTTTTTAAGATATCGTTTTGAAATTTTGCAGATGTTATTTTCTCTTCAAGAAGCTGCTCATTTGTCGGAACTGATATCGGACCGCTATAAAATCGTTAACAGCATTAATTAATTAGTCTAGTGCAAATGAATGATTCACTTTTTGTAGTTTTGAAGTACTGATTATGCCTAAGTTAGCTAGAAATAGAGTGTTAACAATTTGTTGTACGCGTCGTATGTGTAACATATATTTAATTGCACTGAGAATCGGGTCTTCCATAGCTACATTCACTTAATATTTATTTACAATATACTTCAAAATGTCTTATTTTCAATAAAAATAATACCGATGAACTTTTCCTCACATGTTTGTCAATGGTAGCTATGGTTGGTCATTGCGTATGAGTAATATTCAAAGTATTACATCCCTATTATGGCATATACAAATGTACCATATGGAAATGTGACCATAGAATAATGAATTATGGAGTGAAAGAAAGAAATATTAATTCCTTAACCTAAAATTTTTCATAGTCCGCTTTTTTTACTTCAAAATTTTCCGCTTCTTCCGCTTTTCATTTTTGGTGTCCTTTTTGCAATTAAGCCAATTCTTTATTTTTACTTCGGTTTAAATAATTTTTTGGAACCGTTTCTTATAGTAAGGCATAGATTGGAACCTGAACTTAGTTTGAGGTATACAATGTTGATATTTCTTAAATGTTATTACCATTCCGCGCTAATATTTAGAAAGAAACTTTCATATTGCTCTTTATTAATATTTTGAACAAAACGAAATACGCTAAAAAATTTAAGAAAATTGCTGCGAAAATTGGTGGCTGAAAATTCGTCTATACTGTTATCTAAAAAATTTCGAATAAAAAAATTATTTATCGAAATCACATTATTACCGTTAATGCTAGTACAAGTGGGTTGCAATATTTTCCTTTACAGCCTAGAAGACTTTCATAGTTCCAGTTAACAATATAAAATGCGCCTGTCATTCATAATTCAATGGTCAGCGTCTGTATATTTCACTAAAAAAGCTAGTCATACACTGCGTATGAGTAACTTTTTTTCGCAACTATTTAGTTTTAATGCATTTCGCGTTACAAAAATGATACTGATTCTTTGAATAATGTGTATTTGAATTCAAATGCAATCTGAAAAAGCATAAAAACATCTACCGTCCTCAATGCACTTCAATAATGCACACTGTTTCATGTATTTTCCACGAGAGAAAACATTTTTGTCAACGCTGCTAAGTGCACTTTGCAGTTTGCATTGCTTTTTCTAACTGTTGTAATTTCCGTTTTATTTGAAGGAAACAAAAATAAAATAAAATTGAATTAAATAAAATTTGAGTGCAACGAAATGAAAACTAAATGAAAATGTAGCTAAATCAACGACATTTTTAGTAGAGAGCGCTTTAAATGTGTCTGTGTGTACACTAAAGTGCACTGCTAAAACTGCAAAGTGCTCGAAATGCCATTGCGCGAACATTTTGTCAGACATGTAAAAAATATCAAATATTACGCAAAAACTCCACAAAAAAGCCAACAGGATGTCACAGTGTGGAATGCCGCTGGCATGTTGGCATGGTTGGTTATGAAAAAAAAAACACGTCGCTTCAGGATAAGCGTTGGCACATATTGCAGCACATACGTATATGTCTCTATGAAACAGAGTGTATACGAAAAAAGTTACATGGAGGTATAAACGTTAGCTAAACGCATATCTCTGGCCATAAAAATGCAGTTACGCGCGCTGCCAGGACATTTTGGCGACGCTTAAAGGCGGTGGCCACAAAAATTCATGTGTTATTTGAGTATGTGTGAATTTTTTTGTAGACAGTGTCGAGTTTGAAGTGTTTTATTAAGTGGTTTTCGATGGAAGTTCTCTTTGAAAAATTTTTTGAATTTTAGATATTTTGTATAGGTACCAGAAAATTTACTAAATTTGGGAGAAATTGATATATCTGTAGACTACTAATGTTGAGTGAATCAAATTTTAGATATTTTTTCTAATTTTTAAATTCTTAAAATTAAGTTAGAGCCTCAGAAGTCAATAATAATGTCCCAGTGTTTCTAATTTTTCAGAAAGCATCACTTCTCCCACTCTTTTCTTGGAGTAAATTATATTTTTTCGAAAATAAATCAGTATTTACACAGTAATAAAAGCGAAAACGCTAAACCAATGTATTCAAAAGAAAAAGTTTTCGCATCTGTTAATTAAGTACTTTTACGCAGAAAAGCCCGTGCGTTGTTAATGCAAGTGTAAAATCAACATAGTGAATAAAGCATACAACAACAACAGCAAAAAATGCATCCATGCTGCCAAGTTAGCAAATGCATTAGAGCTCAACGCTGACTAACAGCTTTTAAATGCGACTCGACTAAAAAAAAATAAAATAAATCAGTGCCATAGGAACTTTTCCCACACTAATGCATAAAAATTGCATGTGAGATTTATTTTTTCCAAACTTGAAAACACACACACTCTGGAAACAACTCGAAAAAATATTACGAAATGCATAGCTCTGCAGCTCACAAGAGCGCTGATGAAAAGCGTACAAAAACTCAAACTTATTTACACTCAACTTTCATTATATATCTACCTATATACATATATGTATAAATGCATATATAGTATCTCTCTATATGCCAATAGCCCCAGCCAGCATTTGTGTGTTAATTTGAGTTGCAGTAGTAGCAGAAAAAAATAAAATTTTCACATATGAATTTACTTGCATTTCTCCCTTTCATTTATTCATATGCCTCATACACACACACACACTCAAATATGTAGGTAGGTGTGTGTGCTGGTGCATAAAAATAATTTAAACTTGTTAGTGTGGCACAAATGACTTTAACGAGTTTTCTGGCAGCTTTGGCATGTGTGATATGGTTGGGGGTTTGCATTTGTTTTTGTTGTTATTGCTGTCCGCCGCCTGCCAAACCCAATTTGTGTCACACCCTAGTGGTTTGCCCTTGTTAACGCTGCGCGCGCTCGTACAAATTTTATTTAATTATTTATGCACTCAAATTGCAAGTTTGCACACTGTGGATGGGAGCTTGTAGAGTACAAGAGCGGTATAAATGAAAGGTGGAGTGTTTGTGGGGTGTGTGGTGTATGTTAAATGAGTTTTTTTCGTCGACTTAGCTTTTTTCTCTTTAACTCTGTTGGTGGGTGTCTCATATGTCGACAATATGTGGCTCTCTGGGGAGGCTAGATTGATAGCATACATTTAGGATGCACCTGTGAAAGTTAAAATTACATATATAATATCGCATTGCATATAAGACTGTGCTCTTATTTTTGGGTACTCGTTGTTTACCTTCATCTATGTCGTGCTTGTTAATTAGAACCCGAAAAATTTAATTGGTAGATCAAATAATATGCGAAGACTCGTTAAAATCGATTGAGACTTAAGTAGAGATTCGGAAATGGGCTCAGTAACCGCTTAAAAAAATGATTAAGTATATCCGGAAATAAAAATTCTGCTCCGGAGTATATTTTCATACTATATTTGTAGTCGTCTTACTCATTCAAAATAATCCTAAATGTAGGCAGTGTTTTTCTTTATAAATGCCTTATTTAAAAAAAACGTTGCCTACATTTAGGTGTTTAACATTTTCTGCTTCATTACTTAGTGGAGAAACATACCAAAAATGAGACGAGAAATAAAAAACGAATTTCGAAATATAATTTTATTTTATTTTTATACTTCTTCAACATTTCAGATTTTTTAATTAATTACATTTATATTATTTACCCCCAACTAACATATACTCTCATTCTTCGTTTCTTTGCAGGCCTACAGCTGCGTAGCATTGAAGAGCCGAGTGCGCAGTGCCAAACACCGACACATCATTACCATTACACCAGTCGTATGCCGACGGCGGAGCAGGGGGGCACAGGGTGCGTAAGCTTTGAAAACGCCAATGCGTTAAATCAGCGTACCGGTGTCCCCCTGCAACTGCAACAAACTACACAAAATCAATATCATCATCAGCAACAGCAACAACAACAACAAAACCCGCACACCATGCAACATACAACACAAAAAGGCTACGATGCCGAACAGGCGCGCATGGAGGCGTGGATGGATGAGAATCAAGAATTTGTACAGGATTATTTCATAAGGTAAGAAGTGGGGGATGTTGCATGCGCCAGAAGGGAAGGCGCTGCTAACCTTGTGCTGGGGTTAAGCGCAAAATAAGCGCAAAAATTAATAAATACAATCAAATAAAGGATTAAACTAACTGTAAAGAACTAAATGTATAAAACAGTGAAGGGTTGTGCTACAGAAGTGATTGTCTTACACACGACCTTGTGGCAAATCCTGATAATCGTGCTTAGCTGAGAAGTAGTAGAAATTATTAAGGCATTAAATACTTTCTAAAGCTCATAATACTTAAAAGTGGCAGTACATTATAGAAATCCATACTTGCATGTCTGTGAGATCGCATATGTGTGCTTCTGCTTGTTTGTGTAAATATTTACGGTATTATTGTGTAACTGCGAGACAATTGTGAGCTTGACAATGCAGCTTAATATATATTTATAGCATGCGATGGCATGTGTGCGCTAATAAACCCCAAAGTACTAATATTATCTACTTTGTGCTATGCAACTCCTCCTCCATAGCATAATGGGAGACAGCAGTCATATAATAAGTATGTGTGGCACAGGACTACATATATGTATACGTGTGTGGATTCCTTTTGTGGATAATTTTGCTTGGCAACAACATGAAAAGTCAGTTAAAGGATATCAAGTCAGCATACAGCTATTTATTCAATTTGAATTTTAAGTTTTTTTAATTTTGCTGTATCTACTTTTCGCGGCTTCTAAGCCATTTTTATACTCTTGCAACAAAGTTGCTAAAGAAAGTATTAAAGTTTTGTTCACATAATGGTTGTTTGTGTCACCCAGAAATAAAAGAGTTAGATAGGGTGTTATATATACCAGGATGCCAAGGGGAGTTGAAATCCGGACGCCTGTCCGTCTGTCTGTGCGTCCGTCCGTCTGACCGTGCAACGGTTAACTTAGGTAAAAATTGAGATATCTTAACGAAACTTGGACGTATTCCTTGGTACCCTGAGGAGATTGGTATTGAAAATGGAATCGCCACGCCCACAAAATAGCGAAAACTGAAATGTGCTATCACTAAGCCGGAAAAAAAACCATAAAATAAAGTAAACGTATAAAGGATCGCACTAGGAAGGGACTCACTTGAATGTAATTTTTTTGAGAAAGTGGGGCTGGCCCGCCCCTTATATTTTTTGTTACATATCTCGTAAACTACTAAAGCAATATCAACCAAACTTTTTAGAGTCGTTTCTTTTATCCACTCCTTATATAGTTCAAAAATGGAAGATATCGGAGTATAACCAAGCCCACCTCCCATACAAAGGTTATGTTGAAAATTACTTAAAATACTTTAATTTGCTAAGGAAAACCAAAGCGAAGCGTGAACTCTTAAATTACATGGTACATGGTTACAAGATGGTACGGAAGAGTTTCACTCAAATTGGTATACAAAGTTTGAAATGGGCGTGGCTCCGCCCACTTATGTGTCAAAACCATATCTCCGAAACTACTCGACCGATTTCAATGAAATTCGGTTCACACGGTTCGATGATATGTTTTGAAAATGGGTCAAATCGGTTCACAACCACGCCTATTTTCCATATACTAGAACTTTTAAGTCGATCTGACTCATTTACTTTAAAATATATAAAGTAAACACTTGTGAAGATATCGGAATAGAACTTTGTACAAATACTTCATTTATAGTGTGGCTTCGCCCTTCTAAAAGATCGTCGAAATCGGACCATAATTTTCCAAGGTCCCATATATCGAATATGTGGACCTCAGAGCTTCGAATAAATTGTTTATCGAAGATATAGGTTAGTCTCCCAGATATTTTGAAGAAATTCAGAGGGAATATTTTTCTTCTTATAATATGTCTCCGTGCCAAAACTGAGTGAAATCGGGTCATGATTTCCCTTAGCTCCCATATACCTAATATTAGGGTTTTCAAACGTTCAATGGACTTATCACCATATATCTGTGAGTCAAATTGTGTGGCATAATAATATAATTAAATAAATAATTTGCGAGAGTATAAAATGTTCGGTTGCACCCGAACTTAGCCCTTCATTACTTGTTATCTCTTCTGTTTAAAAAGAAATTAGAAAATGTAATGAAATATTTATTTGTCCTATTATTCATTTACGATTAGAACTCCTCTCATTAAGTAGTTGATATGTGTCTCGGTTAAGTAGAAAGCCATTTTAGGAACAAAGTTATTAATTTTTGAACAAATTTTATTAACAAAGAAAACATAAAAAAAGAATATATAAAAAATAATTATTATATATTAAGTTCATCTCATTGTGACATTAAATTTCATTAGCATAACTATTTCCTTACACCACCCGCAATAATACCCTCAAACACTAATAAAAACTCTCGCAGCAGCATGCGAAGCGTGAATGTGGAGCATAAAAATAGAAATTTCCATAAATTCTGACCAACGGAATCAGGATATTAAAGGATATTACAATGTCAATCAATTTATTAGCGACGGCAACACGAGCAGCTGCAATAACGCTTAGTTATGTCAGAAAATAGAATGAATTCAAATGATATTGAGACTGGCGGCGAACACGCGCCGCAGCAATAAAAGGGAATATGAGACCAAAGCCAGAGTGAAAATAACTGTTGGAAATGCAATAATATGAGAATAAATATTGTATTAAATTGTTAAAAATTCGCAGAATTGCAAAAGAGTCCTTGTGAAGTATAAAATATCAATTGCTGGCGAAAAGTAAAGTGTAAATGATATGAGTGTGAAGATTTAATTGAAAATGGGACAAAAGTTGAGCGGAATGTAGGAAGAAGCGAAAAAGAAAGAAAAAAGAGCAACGAAAAGTGGGAAACTCCTTCATGCGGAAGTCAAATAAGCTGACCCCATAAATTGGCCATTAATATAAAGAGAATTTATGAATGTGGGAAAAAGCATATATAGTATGAGAATGTGTGTTTGTGAAGGAATGCGTGCATATAAATTCATCTCCAGCTGAGTTTAAACATTTTTTGTATATATTTACCACTTCCTTGCTACAAGCATTTAACCCAAAAAGGTCAATCTGGCGTAAATTTTCGATTTCGGTTGAGATTGCTTGCGAGTGTTTGTATAAATAGATGTATATGAAGCTGTCTGTGTGTTTGTTTGGTTGTGCACTTGTGCGAAATATTGGTTATAAATTATGTACATTTATATGCGCATTTGTCCATTTGATTTGCATAAACCCGCATACAAAAGGGACATAGCAACAGCAGCTGGCAACAAGCGTTTGCTTTACATATATATTATATGTATGTACATATGCTACTGCCTTTTGTGGGATACTGATTTTGCTTGAGTGTCGAAGATCGCCATATTATGTGCTATTTTGTATGAGATTGTTATTTATAGCCTTGTATTTGACTTTTATGAGAAAAGCGTGTGTAATGAAGGAAATGTTGGCAAATTAAGAAAATATATATGCGGTTATCGAGAGGTCATTCAATGAAAGTAGCTGAAGGAAATGGGTATTAATTGGGGTTATGGTGTTAACTAAATGAGGCATGTTGACTTTTAATGAAAATTGTTAATGGTTTATGAGTTGAAAAGTGGAGGAAATTCATTTTGAAGACAGTTCATTGGAACCGAAAAATTTAAAATCGCATATTCTGTCTTATATCGGAAGTGCTTTAAGGGGCACACCTAGTGTAATGGCCCAAAAAAGGTGATTTTTGGGAATTGTTATTAAAAACAAAATAATTTATTAATTATTTCAAAATTTTAAGAATATATTTATACATGTTTCAAGAATATACAGTGAAATTTTTGAAGAAAAAAATTAAATATTTTTTAAGTTATAGTCGATCTCCAACGGCGCGAAAAAAATGTCCTTCATTGCTGAAGTGATTCCGGCCTTCTCTGTGGATGAAATCAAAAAAAAAAAAATTCTCGTTACACTAGATAATATTGTCTGTACAATGACCTACGATAAAAAAAAAATAAAAATTGACAATATGGCGGCGTTTAAAAAGAAATAGTCGAATTTTAACCAAAATTTTGGTCGTTTTTGGACTGCCAAAATTCGATTTTCTGATCAGATCAAAAATCGATAGGTCATTGTACGGAGAACTATATATAGAACATGTAAAAAAATTCGATAGTGATCGGATCATTTGCTTGTGAGTAATCACTGCAGCAAATTCCGAAAATGCTGTTTCGAGAAAAACGCGTTTAAAGATAAAATGATCGTTTTCACTGTTACCGAGCGGCAACTCTTTAAATTGCTATAACTCAAAAACTATGTGAGATATCGATTTGAAATTTTAATATGTTATTTTTAAAGGTGTAATCTCGAAATATGAAAAACAAAGAACAAAAATCGATTTTTTTTTTAATTTCACACTAGGAGATTATATAGATAAAAGTGAAATGTGCAATATTTTCATTGTTTTTTAAAGAAATTTGATAAATATAATATTCATACAATAACAATCGTCCCCGTATCACACTACTTTTGTGATTTACTCTAATTAATTTAAAATTTTCTAAATGCAACTCTAATGAAAATGTCGTATAACGGTACATAAAAAATGTCTAAAAGTACTGCATAATTATGAAGATAGCGCAGAATACCCAATACAAGTATAATTGTATCAAAAAATAAACCGCAACCACTTCACCAACTGTATAAATACAAGGACAGACAGGGCGTATGAGCAACCTCCACAGTGTAGTAGTGCCAAATGAACAATGGCACTGGCATAGGCTTAGACTTTGCCAAAATTGTAAAACCACTAGCTTATTGCTCACTTAACGGCAACACAAATAACAACAATACATTGTCACAACAACAATAACAACAACAACAAGTTAGCCAACTTTTCTGAGCCTTTGCAAATATTTGCCAAAATAATTGCAGCAAAAGTGTAAGTACTTAAAAAAACAAAAACGCTACACAACAACAACAACAAGAGAAAAAGAAAAAATAAATAAACAAAAAGAGTAACGAAAGCACGAGCGAGTGCCACAATTTATGTGTTTAGATAAAATTTTGAAATTTGGGTCACTGCAGTCAATTCCTTGCGCTCGACTGGCGCTTGTTGGCAGGCCATAATATTATATTCGATTTGATTGTATACATGTGCAATATAAGCTGAATAATATGTGTGTATATGCGTTAGACTGCCAGCTGGTTATTCTATTTAGCTTGAATGATTTATTGACTTTTGTTATGCTGTTGTCATATGTCATATTTTGATTTTGCTCTCACAAAAATTTATTATTTTTATCCTGCTGCTCGAAAGGCAGTAAACAACCATAAAATATTTAAAATAATATAAAATAATATTTATTTTGGCTTTTTGTTTGTTGACTAACGCTTTTGCAGTGCGTCAGGCTTCAACTGTTTTCTATGTATCTGATATGGGATCTGATATGCTGTATATAAATATTTAGCATAAATAAATATCATATAATTGGCTGTCCAGAAGTTTTAGAATTTGACAGTTGCATATTGATTGTCCTTGAACTCGTTTAAGTGTTGATTTTTGGTTTTGCAAGAAGGCTTGAAAGTGATTGATAGGAATTGCTTTGGAATTTTGTTTGTAGAGTGTGTATTTTTATACTCTCGCAACCTGTTGCACAGAGTATCATAGTTTTGTTCACATAACGGTTGTTTGTGTCACCAAGAAATATAAGAGATATATATGGGGTTATATATACATAAATGATCAGGATGACGAGTGGATTTGAAATCCGGATGTCTGTCCGTCCGTCTGTCCGTGCAAGCGATAACTTGAGTAAAAATTGAGATATCTTAATGAAACTTGGAACACATGTTCCTTGGCACCCTGAGGAGGTTGCTTTCGAAAATGGGCAAAATCGGTCCACTGCCACGCCCACAAAATGGTGGAAACCGAAAACCTATACAGTGTCATAACTAAGCCATAAATAAAGTTATGAAAATGAAATTTGGAACATAGGATCCCATTAGGGAGGGGCACATTTGGATGTAATTTTTTTGGAAAAGTGGGCGTGACCCCGCCCTCAAATAGGTTTTTTGTATATAACTCGCAAACCAATAAAGCAATATAAACCAAACTTTCTGCAGTCGTTTCTTTTAGCCATTTCCTTATACAGTCCAAAAATGAAAGAAATCGGATAATAGCCACGCCCACCTCCCATACAAAGGTTAGGTTGAAAATTACTAAAAGTGGGTTAACTCACTAACGAAAAACGTCAGAAACACTAAATTTCACATAAGAAATGGCAGATAAAAGCTGCACTCAGATTTTTTTACAAAATGGAAAATGGGCGTGGCGTCTCCCACTTATGGGTCAAAAACCATATCTCAGGAACTACTCGACCGATTTCAATGAAACTTGGTTTGTAATAGTTTCCTTACATCCCAATGATATGTTGTGAAAATATGTCAAATCGCTTCACAACCACGCCTACTTCCTATATACCAGAACTTTGAAGACGATCTGAATCGTTTACTTTACAATATATAAAGTAAGTACTAGTGAATATATCGGTGCAAAACTTTGCACAAATACTATGTTAATAGTGTGGCAGCCCCATTCTAAAAATCGCCGAAATCGGACCATAGGTTTTTAAGGCCCCATATATCGAACACGAGGATCTCGGTGCTTCTAACCTAATATTATGGTTTCCAACTTTCAATGGACTTTATACAATATATATGAAGAATATGTGGGTCAAATTGTGTATTATATAATATAAATAAAGTTAAATAAATAAATTGCGAGAGTATAAAATGTTCGGTTACACCCGAACTTAGCCCTTCCTTACTTGTTATTTAGTATTTTGTGGGAATATATTGCATTGCCGACAGGCGTTTATAGCAACGGATTATGAAGGTCTTTAATACCTTTTATAACTTCCCTTTTTATGTCCATCGTTAATAAAAAATATGAAATATCGTTGCGAATATTTAAAATAAATCTTTATTTTCAAAACTCATATATTTTTATAATAAATAACGGGTGATTTTTTTGAGGTTAGGATTTTCATGCATTAGTATTTGACAGATCACGTGGGATTTCAGACATGGTGTCAAAGAGAAAGATGCTCAGTATGCTTTGACATTTCATCATGAATAGACTTACTAACGAGCAACGCTTGCAAATCATTGAATTTTATTACCAAAATCAGTGGCAGAAAATCCGCTTTTTTATCGACAAATTTTGTTCAGCGATGAGGCTCATTTCTGGTTGAATGGCTACGTAAATAAGCAAAATTGCCGCATTTGGGGTGAAGAGCAACCAGAAGCCGTTCAAGAACTGCCCA
Source organism: Zeugodacus tau (assembly GCA_031772095.1). Taxonomy (NCBI): domain Eukaryota; kingdom Metazoa; phylum Arthropoda; class Insecta; order Diptera; family Tephritidae; genus Zeugodacus; species Zeugodacus tau. Next base: position 65,830,734 of record CM062651.1, on the reverse strand, counting down.
TGCATCCCGAAAAATGCACTGTTTGGTGTGGTTTGTACGCTGGTGGAATCATTGGACCGTATTTTTTCAAAGATGCTGTTGGACGCAACGTTACGGTGAATGGCGATCGCTATCGTTCGATGCTAACAAACTTTTTGTTGCCAAAAATGGAAGAACTGAACTTGGTTGACATGTGGTTTCAACAAGATGGCGCTACATGCCACACAGCTCGCGATTCTATGGCCATTTTGAGGGAAAACTTCGGAGAACAATTCATCTCAAGAAATGGACCCGTAAGTTGGCCACCAAGATCATGCGATTTAACGCCTTTAGACTATTTTTTGTGGGGCTACGTCAAGTCTAAAGTCTACAGAAATAAGCCAGCAACTATTCCAGCTTTGGAAGACAACATTTCCGAAGAAATTCGGGCTATTCCGGCCGAAATGCTCGAAAAAGTTGCCCAAAATTGGACTTTCCGAATGGACCACCTAAGACGCAGCCGCGGTCAACATTTAAATGAAATTATCTTTAAAAAGTAAATGTCATGAACCAATCTAACGTTTCAAATAAAGAACCGATGAGATTTTGCAAATTTTATGCGTTTTTTTTTAAAAAAAAGTTATCAAGCTCTTAAAAAATCACCCTTTATTTATTATAAAAAAATAAAAATTTAAATTTTAAATTATTTTATAATATTTTCCCTCTTTTTTCTTTGCAGAAAAGCCACACGTCAGGTTGTTGATGCCTGGCTCGTTTCACATGCCACCACAGCTGGCAACGATGTCTCACTGACTGGCTCACCTACACATACAAACGGTCAGAGTTGCTCATCACGCGGTGGCTCGGGCGCAACAACGCCAGTGAGGTAAGTCGAACGATGAGTTTATATTTCAGCGAAAAATATTTTTGAGTTAAAAACTTCCGAAAGCAGTGGAATAACCAAGCAATAATTAATATTGTACAGTGTAAATTTTCCGGGAAAAAAATACCAAAAATATATTTTTTTTATTGTTTTATGAAAGTTGAAAATGTTTGTATACCTTTCTTGTGAAAATCCAGAATGAATCACAGTTCATTAGCGCATATTCAATAAAAATTTCATACTAAAATCATTGCTGTGGCTTCTTGGAATTTTTCTTTCAAGCTAAGTGATATAATCATTGAGTTAAAGATGATATTAGTTCATTACTTAGGTTTTTGGAATATTACTCTGCATATACCATATGCACATATATACACATCTTTGACATATAGCCCAAATATTTGTGTAAAATTAGTCTCAATATGCTCTTCATATAACAGCATACAATCACTTATCAATATTTACTGCTAAACAACCGCTAACTGCTGGCCACAGAGCAGACAACACCACGGCTGTGTGTGGGTGTTTTATTATGCGTACAGCTAGACCACTCCAGGCAAACGCAATTGACATCCTTTCAATGAGAAATTTGTGATATTACCCTAACAGATTATGCTATTATTAAATATGTGATAAATATAGACGACTTCAAATATATTTCCATAGCAAATAGACACCTTCTACACCCTGTTATGAGCACGCACTGTCTCATATCGCAGAACCGTTGTTTTGACCTATGCTACGAGCATATTTTGTCCTCTAGTCTTTACTCCACACACACTACGCTTGTCATTCTTTTATGAGCTTGCTTGCTTTAGACACCCTAACTGTTCATCGTCAGCTCATGGTTGCTGTTGTTATGCTGCCAGTTGGCTTGTTGTTGTCTATGGTCGATTATCTACAGTTGATTGTCCTCTCAATTTCAACGCACAGCTGTTTGCTGTTTGGTATTTAATAAATGTACAACAGCAACAGCTACGGCGACCCACGCAAAACAACTCTGGCTACATATCTCACATGTGTGTATATGTGTGTGTCATTATTCGCCTGCTTTGTAGCCTGGTGTTAGTGCGGCGTGGCTTGGCAGTTGTTGAAGTGTATGCTGACATTCTGTTTTCATGTTTTTTCATTTTGTTTTTTGTTTATATATATTTGCTTAGCCATTTTGTTGAGTGGCAGGCAGGCAATATTAGCAGATAAGTAGTGTAATGGCACGGAAAAGTCGAGTTGCTAACCGCAAAAACGAAATGATTTCAGTATGGCCTCAAACTAAAATCGTTTCAAAGGCGTTCTTATATATTATATATTTTATATATATATTTGTTGGCGGGCATCCTGTTGCGGTTGTGATATGTGCGGGCTTAAGTTTAATGGTTGATAAGTAATTTAATGCTTTAAGTGAAACTAATTTGTACATATAGTGTTAAATTTATATACATATATCGAAAATAGGTGCTTCTTTTCTTCCTTGGATGGGTCTATTTTCTCTCTAATAACCACACAGCCACCATTTTGTTTAAAACTTTGGTAGAATATATAAATGATATAGTGATTTTTCGATGTTTAGAGTGCTGTTAAATAAAATATATATCAGAGCTCTGCGCAAAGATGATTTTTAAGTTTTCGTTTTTTTGTCTTTCGTGAAAATATTTTCAGAATAAATATATTTTTTTTTTAATTTTCGAAAGCAAGCAAAATTTTTTTTTTTTCATTTGTTTTGTCTTTCATGAAAATATTTATTTTCAGAATAAAATATATTTTTTTTAATTTTCTAAATATTTTTTATGTTTTCGTTTTTTTTTTGTCTTACATGACAATATTTTCAGAATAAAGTATTTTTTTTTTAATTTTTTAAAGAATTCACTATTTTTTTAGTTTTCTTTTTTTGTCTTTCATGAAAATATTTTCAGAATATAATTATTTTTTTTTAGAATAAAATATTTTTTTTTTTATATTTTTGAAAGCATTTACAATTTTTCTTAAGTTTTCCTTTTTTTGTCTTTCATGAAAATATTTTCAGAATAAAATTATTTTTTTTTTTACATTTTCGAAAACATTTACAATTTTTTTAAGTTTTTTTTTTCCTCTCGAAAGCATTCACTAAAATTTTTTTGGTCAAATTATTGCCTCTCTGTATATAGTATTAAGACCATTACAATCGTGAACCATTATCAATTCTTGCACAATAAATATGACTTATTAATTAATTAAAATTTATTACTCTATTTTTCAACCCTTCTCTTTCATGACGCCGCACCACTCTGAACTGGTTGATTTGTAATAATAATTTCCATGAATACCGTTTGGCCGTGTTATTCTTGGCATCACTGAAAATTCAACAACATTCGCTGCGCACGTGAACTCAACCGCTACCAACAACACATACCACCAACAACACATTCTAACAATAACAACATACACATATAAACAACAATAACAACCCACCTCTACGTTGATGACTATGGATTGAATGGTAAATTGGAATGCTTTTTACAGAAAAATATCAGCACATGAATTTGAACGCGGCGGTCTGCTGAAGCCAATTGTCAACACCATTGACGGTACACCGACATTCTTAAGTGTAGGCACACAAAATGATTGCTCAACAAATAGCAGCAGCAATATTGGTGGCGGCGGCGGTGGCGGTGGCGTTGTCGGTTATGGCATTGGTGGTAGTAATGGCAATAATGGCATTGGCACTGGCGGTGGCAACTATAATGTTGCCAATGGCACGAGCACACTGGCTGCTCATCACTATCATCATCATCATGGACAGACGACGCACGGCTACGGCACAATGGGCTACTATCGGCCGCAACGTTTGTCACGCAACGAATTGAAGGCGCTGGATGAGAAGGAGCTCATTTTTGAACTGGTAAGGTATTGTCTCACAGCACTGTGCATGCACGGTGGACAACATTAACGAAGTGTAGTGAATGAATACACTAACCGTTGCACGTTGTTGTTAGTACGGGCAGATCAGTTTAGGGGTTAAAGCAGTCAAGGGGTTTGGGTAGTGCTTAATTAAAGCGCTTGCCATCGCATAAAAGCAATTGCGAATTTCAGTTTGCCAAAAACAACAACAACAACAGCTGACTCTGAAAATTTTGTACTCAGCCGAAGTAGACGAAGTGTTGCGTGTTCGCTGGCCCTTGTAATGGCTTAGTTTGCCATTAATAGTTGTGTCTATTGTTGTTGTTGTTGGCGCTCGTATTGGATATTTTGAGTAGCAAGTGTATTTTTAGTATTTTCGGTTGATTAAAGGCTTCGTGTTTCGTGTTTCGTTATTGAGCTATTGCTTATAGGCGGCACTGGTTATGAGTTGGTCGATGGAGGGTGGTTACGAATACGCCACGTGCGCACGCAAAGTAAATATCGGTTGTTTTCGGGTGAAAATTTTGGTGTTGCATATATTTGGGGGCACAGAAATAACATTTTTTTCTGATATAAACATGTAGGTTATGCGTTTAGTAAATTTTGAGGAATAGTGTTATAATAAAAAGACGCTTATTAAAATAGATAAATAATTGTTGGTAAACTCTATCGAAAAAAAAATAAAATAAATTTTCTTTCTCTTATGAAATTTCTATTACAATTTTTAATGCGAATTTTTTTCTATTTTATTTAACATAAGTACCCTCATCTAATTTAGAAACATTGCCAATTCAGCCTTTATATTATTTTAGTCTCGAGAGAGAGGCACCCTCCTTTCAGCAAAGCGCCCTTTATTTGTACTTTTTAATTAAAATAAAAAAAGGGAAAGTAATTTCCGCGCATTATTCTACAAATAAAAATATCAATTATTTTCATTTACTTATGCTTTATATTCATTTGTTTTTCTCTTTCCATTTCTCCCTTTTATGCTTCTCATATGAATGCCACATTTTCTCTCAACGCTTACGGCATCGCTATTGTTGTCTACCAACACAATGGACTTTTATTACAACCACCACGGCAACAATAATGGCAACAAAACAACAACAACAACACACATATATGTATTAATTTCCTCATTATGAATCTCATCAACGTTGTTGTTGTATTAATTTGCAAAAAAACAATGCACAATAGGTAAAGGATATCTGCAACGAACTGGAAGTGCGTACATTGTGTCATAAAATCCTGCAGAATGTTTCAATATTATTGAATGCAGATCGTGGCTCATTGTTTCTAGTGCAGGGCCGTTGCAATACCGGCAATGATGGACCAAAGAAGTGAGTAAACAAGAAGATTGTGGTTTCATATGTATGAATGTAGTGTGATTATAATTTAAAATAAATATTATAATTTTGAAAAAAAAATATATTAAATAAAATAATTAATGATAATAAAGGTGTTAAATATTAAAAAAAAAAATTTCGACTAACAAAAGAAATTTCCAAAAAATTTAAAATTTTCTAAGAATATTTGTTACATTTATTTTCAATATTTTTTACTATTTTCTCTTAGTAAATTATTAAAATAGTTAATTTTTATGTTAAAAAAATATTTAAATTTTATTTTGATAGAAAATTTTTATTTATTTTTTTTAATATTAGTTACATTTATTTCGAATATTTTTACTATTTTATTAAATTATATTATTAAAAAAATATTTAAATTTTTTTTTGATAGAAAATTTTTATTTATTTTTTTTAATATTAGTTACATTTATTTTCAATATTTTTTACTATTTTATTAAATTATATTATTAAAATAGTTAATTTTTATGTTAAAAAAATATTTAAATTTTTTTTGATAGAAAATTTTTATTTTTGTTTTAATATTAGTTACATTTATTTTCAATATTTTTCAGTATTTTCTCTTAGTAATTTAAATAGTTAATTTTTATTTAAAAAAAATATTTACATTTTTTTTGATATAATATTTTAATAAATTAATTATAATTTAGTTTACATAAATTATTTTTTGATTAGAAAGTCAAAAATACTATAAATATTGCTCGATAATATGTTTTTCAAAAGATTTTATTTTTCTGTAGAATATTTAATTTTTTCTTTGCGTCATAATTAATTTGTATATTTGTCTACAAGATACTCATTCTATAATCTTTCCACTCTCACACTTTTTTCTCAGATGTCTCGTCTCTAAATTGTTCGACGTTTGTCCACGCAGTACCGTGGAAGAGATGGAACAGCAAGAGGAAGTGCGCGTTGCTTGGGGTTCAGGCATTGCTGGTCATGTGGCCGAGAGTGGTGAACCGGTTAATATACCAGATGCATATCAGGTAAGCAATTTATATTGGTATAAATGTCATAATATATTAATGACTATTATCGAATTCTTTAAGCTGATACAATATTTAAAAACTTTCTAAATATGAGTGTTTCTTTTGAGATATGTCAACTTTATTTCAAAGAGTATACTTAAATGTCAAATGTCAAAAACATATGTTTACCTGACAGCTGATTTGACAACTATCCTTCTAAGAAATACAATACGTTTAAAAATGGCATTTATATATTTTTATATCACTCGATTAGTCACTTAAAATTTCTGAGAATTTGTAATATTCTGTTAATACCGTGCGGTAATATGCCGAAATATATATTTATGGGCACATGCATGTACTTTCCATGAAAATTCTATATAAATAAATAAACTTTAGTACTTCGAAAAGCCAAATTTCATGCGATAGCGCACTCTTCAACCCAACTCTTCTTACTCACTTATGTTTCTACATATGCATGTAACAGTTAAGAATTTGAGTACTTTTATCACTACTTCCGTTATGACAACACTATGTGTGTGTGCATCATTAATCATATTTATACGAGTGGCATTTTTGATTTACGAATCAAAGTAAAATTTTAACAGCAGAAAGTTCCGGTCAGTGACTATTTGTCATTGCACACTTTTTGATTTCTTCACTTATTCACTTCTTTAGTTAGAAAACGTTGGCAGGAAACGAAATAAAATCTCAAAGCGAGCTACACTTAGATTTATGTACATAACTTGGCTTTGTAAAATAATACATGCAACTGCTTGCTACTTCCGGCGCTCTTTAAGCTACTTCACAAGCAGATGTACAAGAGTGAAAGATTAATGATGGATTTTAATTCTTTTACATTTCGCTTGCTTTCAATTCACTGCAATACTTGTGTGTGTGTGCATGTACTCCTTTGGCTCGAACAGCATAAGTAGAAAAGCAGTGAAAAGAATTGTAAAGCTTTAGCAAGCGCTAAGTTGGCTTAACGAGTTGTGGCGTAGGTACATTGCGCCATTACTCTGCTTGAGCCAGAGAGTTGAAATTGTATGCAGAAGTGTATGTGTTATTATAAAACTAAAAATTATAGCTGTTTTAAAAGCTCTCTAATATAAGCGAGTAGCGAAACGAACATATAAAATATGGAAATTGGTCTAAAGTATATAGAAAATTCATGTTGATTCATTGAAGAAAGTGGTGCTAGCACTTTAAAGTGCATTTAAAGTGTGTCGGCATATTTTCTTGGAACTAATGCAACTCTTTATGTTTTTTTTTTTTGCTAGTCACTTGTTTATTTGTAGAGTGAGTAGGCAACAGACACTACCAAGTGACTTAATTAAACAACCACACCTTATCATTCTTATAAATATATATGCTCAACGTGCAACTAAACGTGAGCCTATCAAATGTATATAGTCATACAATAGATATCTGTTGGTAATATTAAAAAAACAATATTGATAAGTTAGCAATAATAAAATGTAATACTCCACCAAACACTGATAAGCCCAAGCGGCGGTGCTGTTGATGAACTCAAAGTAAATACAAATTTCGCTTTAATACATTGTACTTGGAAGCATATTTATTCACATACTTGTGTCATACAAGTGCTTGCTAATTTTTAATATACCACATTATACATATATACATATTTATATATATATATACATATATATCAACATTATAAATATTCAACACCCAAGCACACGTTGATAGCGCTATCGACTGATGTTCATTAGTGATTATGATGAAGCTTTTGAGCGCTGTACGCGTCATCCATATGCATTTAAACATATTTATGCATATAAATATATATATACATATAGTGTGTGCGTGCGTGCATTTGTTGGGGTTTTTAAAACGCGTGAGTAATTGCCTCTTCTGCGAAAGCGGTGTGCCGTGCATGACGATTACCTACTTACTTTCTTGATTGGCTTGTGAGCACATGCACGAGTGTGCTGTAGTCAGCGGTTGCTACGGAAGGAAATGTGTTCGAGGAAAATGATAAACCGATATCAATTATAAATTTTACATATTAATTACACTGTCAGTTTTCGTAATTTTTTAATAAGTGGGAATTATATGTAAGGAAAGCAGGTTTTTCTTTATTAAATGCATTTATATCGGGCAGCGGTGAGAGTCAGCTGATTGGGTGATATTATATTATTAATTATATAGATATCATTTTAAGGCAGTTTAAGTATTTAATAGTAATAATGGCTGGAAATGAAAAAGTTCCCAAGACAGTAGAAAAACTTATATGTTACGAGGACTAATAATGAAAATAGGAATATTTATCAACGAAAATGGTTTTATTGTTTTTCAAAATATTCTCCATCAAGATTTATACACTTTTGCATGCTCTCAAACCAATTTTCGAAGAACTTTTTTTGAGCGATTGTCAAATTGTGCGGGATTCAACGAGAACAAACCTTTTTTACGGCCAGGTGTTCATGCAATATCGAATGTATGCTCGTGGGAGAAATGCATAGGCATGCCTCTATCTGAAGGTATGTTACATGACGGTCTTGCATTATCAGTTCACGTCCGGTATCGATGTTTTCTGGCACAACGGCTGTTTTTGGACGACCTTCACGGAAATCGTCTTTGAGCGAGCGTCGGCCACGATTGAATTCGTTGTACCAGTTTTATAGGATGGTGCTTCATAGCCATACAAAGATTTTAGTTCATCGATGCACTCTTGTCGCGATAATCCACGTCGAAAGTTGTGAAAAATGATCGCACGGAAATGTTCACGGGTTAATTCCATTTTTTGGCCGAGATGAATTTTTTAATTCCCTGTAAATAAAACAATTCACGATTAAATGACAAAACGTTCTGAGTGATGTTATGCTAAAAAAAGTCAAACTTTCCAATGGAAATGTCAGATTGCACCTGCCTAAGCCAGAAATATATATAGCAGCCCTCGTATATATAAAGTTTACCGGCCGTTCTTAGTGACCTGGCTGACTGTAGTGCATTGCAATAACCTTATAGGAACCCGTAAATGAACTTTTGGTGCTATTTTTGAGCGTTTCCGCTCTTTTGAAGTGTCTTAAGCAAAGTTGGCTGCGGTTGTTTGAAAGAAGAGCTTCCAAGAGCTGATTCTTCATAGAAACAAGAATTATTAATGCTTCTATTATTTCTTTTAAGTCATTTCCATAATTTAGCGAGTGTTCTTTCGGCACTCTCTAAACGATACGTGCTCTATTACTATATATTTTAATATATACCCTCTTTCTTTTGTAGAATACTTACTTTATTCTTCGTATTTCATCTCTGAAATGATGTAACTTTTCACTAATCTCTTTTTCGACGAGAAACAATTTTAATAGCATACTTTATTAACATTTAATATTGTGAGTTAGAGACTAGATTTTTAAAGCTAATTAAATTACTTCCAACTTAATGGTAACGTTGCCTATTCCAACTAAGAATAACTAGTGAAAGTGTCAATAAGGTTCTCATGCTTATATCAAGGCTTTAATCTATATAGTCTGTCAAATATCTCCCTTCCGCTTTTTTTGCTCTTTAGTTCAAATATGCGTCGTTTCGTTCGATAACCTGATTCCATATAGACGGCAACTTCATAATGTCCGGGTTATATGGTGGATGCGATAAAACCTCCCTTTTGAGCCATTCTGGCCGTCAATGCCGGCTTGGCCACTGTTTGGAACGATTCACCGCTCTTCGACCACGATCGTTTTCGCCTGATATTGTCGTATGTGATCCATTTTTCGTCGTCAGTCGCCATCCGCTTCAAAAATGGGTTCCATTTCAGCAGCATATCGCCGGCGTTGATTCGATCCGAAAGGTTTTTTTGCGTCAAATCATGCGGCACTCAAACATCAAGCTTTTTTGTGTATCCAGCCTTCTGCAGGTGGTTTAAAATAGTTTGGTGACTAACTTCCATCTCCTGAGCTATGTCACGAGATGCCACTTGCCGGTCCAAACTCTATGTTTTCCATGATTTGATCGGTATGCGTCGTCACAGGTCTTCCGCCGGCTAGCTTATCCATGGTGTCGTTTTCACCCGCTCTGAATTGTCGAAACCATTCCTCCGCAGTTCGAAGTTCCATCGTCCTCAAATACCATCCCCCAAAACACCATTAAGCGTCGCTTTGTAGGTTATGTCGAGACCTTTGAAAGATGAATAGTATTGCTCTGTAGCGCTTTATACATAGCCGCGAAATTCAAAAGACAAAAAGGCGATAGGGAGATATTTGACAACCTTTATTATAAATATATTCATACGAAAATCATTTTGTGTTTAAAATACAATTTTTTCAATATTTAAATATACTAAAAAACCTTAACAAGCACTTACAACTAATACACTTCCTCTCTCTTCCTCTTTATCTCCCACACAGGATGAGCGCTTCAATGGCGAAATCGACAGCATAACTGGCTATCGCACGAAAGCGCTACTTTGTATGCCCATTAAGGATTCATCGGGCGATGTCATCGGTGTGGCGCAGGTCATTAATAAATTAAATGGTGAATGCTTCACTGAGGCCGATGAGAAGGTAAGCCAGCGACGATGCACAGATAAGCAATAAAATTTTATGTATAAGTAAGTTATTGTGTTAGCGAGGAAAAGCCTGGCACATAAAGTGCCGTTAAAACAGTGCTTTCTATTGGCAATGTGTTTCAAACATCCACAATTCTACAACTACTAATTTGAAATTTATGCGTTGAATAAACGTACTTTTGTTTGAATGTATGTATGTATGTGCGCGTTGTACTCCTATATAGTGCAGCTTTCAATTTCTCAGAGGACACTTAAATTTTTTATGACACTCACTTGTTGTGCACAGTTTTATTATGCGCTATTTTGCGCCAACTTCAATATATATGTATATATATATACAAACAACAAGAAGAATCATATGGCTTTATACTTGTCTTTCACTTGCTGCGAGCACTACCACTACAAAAAATGAAACGCTCTCGGGTGAATTGTTGCAAACTTTTCACATTCACATTCCAGCGCATTAACCATTTTCCGGTCGATTCCTTTCATTGGTTTCGCGCTTTGTTGGGTCACACTTCACTGGTGGCTGCTTGGCGTGCGTAATGCGAACTCAAACTCAAAGAAAATTTTTTATCGCCTTATTTGTCTCCGAGTGTAATGTTTTCATTTTTATTGGCACTGAAAAATCTCGAAAAGACAACTTTCTTTTAACAACTTTTTCGCACTTAAAATTTAATTTTCTCACTAAAACTTTGCCATTCTCGCCGGCTGACACGTGGTCGCCGGACACGGAGCTGAAAGAGCTGCAGCAAGAAGTAGTTTTCCACGTTGTCGGATTTAAATAGACAATTAAGTTTTATGGCTGAACAATATTTACAAAAGCGAAGAAATTTGCAAAGTTTTATGAAAAAATTCGAAATTCATAACGGTACTTGGCAGAACAAAAATAATAACAGTAAATAATATTTATTAAATTTTCAATATTATTGAATATAGTACTCAATTAACTTTATACTCACACTTTTCTCACTTTTTTCTCACCCGCTTCCACTCGCTCTCTCTCACTAACTCTCTCACTAACTCTCTCATTTTCTCTCTCTCCAACTCACCAAATCTAATTTTTTTCCATTCCCTCCCATCAGGTCTTCGCCTCTTACCTGCAATTCTGCGGCATCGGCTTGCGTAACGCTCAACTCTATGAGAAATCCCAATTGGAAATTAAACGTAATCAGGTCTTACTCGATTTGGCGCGTATGATCTTCGAAGAGCAGAGCACCATTGAGCATATGGTATTCCGTATACTAACACACATGCAGAGTCTCATACAGTGTCAGCGTGTGCAGATCTTGTTGTTGCACGAGGCATCGAAGGGCAGCTTCTCGCGTGTGTTTGATTTCGAAGCGAATGATCTCAGTCAAGAGGAGAATACGTCACGTACGAGTCCGCATGAGTCACGTTTCCCCATAAATGTGGGCATCACCGGCTATGTGGCAACAACTGGTGAGGTGAGTAAACTGTTGTTGTGTAATTGTTTATTATTTAGAAATGTGAATATAAAAGGAATTATAAAATGCAGTGTTGCCAGGTAAATTTAATTTTTTTTTAAGAAAGGGTTGCCGCACTAATATTTTTTTTTAATAAAAAAAAAATATTTCATAATTAAGAATTCATAATTTCAGTTGTAGGGTAACTCTATTTTATTTATTTTTTGTTAAAATGGCAACTCGGTTTGCAATATCATTTAAATATATATATTTTATCTAAAACCCCTTTCTTCCAACACTCTCCCCACAGACTGTGAACATACCAAATGCTTATGAAGATGATCGCTTCGACGCCAATGTCGATAATGAGGGCAACTTCAAGCACAAGTCCATATTATGTATGGCAATCAAGAATTCACTGGGCCAAATAATTGGCGTCATACAATTGATCAACAAATTTGATGATCTGGTGAGTCAATAAAACAGCAAAAATATATATTTTTTCTTAAACCATTATTATTTAATCTCTCGCCTTAGAACTTTACCAAAAACGATGAGAACTTCGTCGAGGCTTTCGCCATCTTCTGCGGCATGGGCATACACAACACCCATATGTACGAGAAGGCGATCGTGGCGATGGCCAAGCAGAGCGTCACACTGGAGGTGCTGAGCTATCATGCATCGGCAACGATTGATGAGGCACATCGCTTGCGGGTGAGTCTAAAACGTTATATTAGCTGAAATCAATTAAACTGAATGAAAGTGGTTGACAATATACAATATACCCCCTTAACTTCACTCCTTTCGACTTGTCAGTTTCGTTTTGCGGCAAATTGCTTAGTCAGCTGCCAAAGCGTTGGCAATTAATTTTATCTCTGACAATTTCCAGCTAGTGCATTATAATTTATTGTTGCTGCATGACACATGCTTACTGCAACTGACACGTGTACCCATTTACGATGAGTATCTGTAGAGTATATATGTATGTGCTTGTAATTGCATTTCAATGCACAGCTCATTCGCTCTTTTGTCAAATGCTTACTCGGAAGATGTTATGTTATGTGCATGTCATGTTGCTGTGTACAAGACATATCCAATTTGACCTCAATAACCATATTTGATTGAAGCACAAATGCATATTTGCATGCGGTCTACATGTGTATTGATCCATATATACATTGTGTTTTGTATATATGTTCTGCACTGTATTTGCAAAATTGTGTTCGAATATTTTGTATTCCTTTGGCATTTGTAATCATCTTGTTGCGGTTTGTTGACATTTGCATGTGGTCTTTTGGATAAAGATTCAAATTAAATTTATGTGAAATGATTTTGTGGTCGAAATAAATGGAAATGTATTTATTTTTTAGTCAGTTGTTGTTAGTGTATCCATTTGCTGCTCCTTTTTTGTATTGTGAGTATGAATCAGTACAAATTTTCATATACGGCTAATGAAAATTTCCTAAAATTTAGGAAAAAAATATATATTGTGATATATTATAAGTCCTATAAATTAAAAAAAGAAAAAAATATGTTTTCATAATCCAAATGACCTGGTTCCAGTTCAGATCTAACCAATATAGTAACATTCCTTAGAATATTTCGATAATTTCTATCGTTAAAAGAGTTTATTTCTCTTTTATGCAAAATCATTTGTTGTAGATCTCCCTGTTGCTCTATTTTGCTCTTGAGTATACGGTAAAAATAAAATATTATTCAAGCTGTTTAAAAATTTTAAGAAGATATATCAAATTGTGAATCAATTTTTTTATATATCATATTCCAATAGAGGGTAATGTTAACATAATCTTCAAAATTTATGTATTCGCCTAAATGTAGGCAACATTTATGAAATACAAGTTTTATTAGCATACACTTAGGCGACTATACATATTTTGAAGACCAAGATGAAATAAAATATTTCTAAATGGAAGAATAACTACTGTGACAGGGTTACATTATATATACAGCTACTTTAGAAATAGAGGGTCCTGCTGATTTAAAATTAAAAAAGCATTTCGTGACAGAAAAATATTCTTCGAATCGATTCTGATCAGAGTTTTATCTCAACCAGAACTTAAATTCAATACTTACTGATTAAAATTCACACTCTCAACAAACTCATCTAAAATATTCGCGTGAGAAGGTTCTTTAGTCAAATTATACTTAGTAATATTATATTAAATCTTCAAATTTTGAACAAATACCAAGAAATACTATAAAAGAAACAACCAGCAATTTCTTTCTTACTTAAAGCCTGAGTAAATATTGTATTCTCCACCTTTTCGCCAAATTTCCTAATTACTATTAAAGTCATTCTCTAACATTCCATTTGTAGATGTAATAACGAGCGTCATTTAGCAACAAATGAATGTATATGAGCTCGTTATAAACGCAATTAGCTTAAAAGGACATGTATCTAGGGAATCATAACTATCAGTTTAATTACCAAAAATAATAGAAACTGCCAACTAACACGCACATAGTAACACTAAAGCTAGAAATGAACAAAAGCGAAGTCGCAAAAAGGAAGCCATTTAAGCATAAACATAATTGATTGACTGACTTGTTGTTGGCAAGCAAAAACGTGCCACTTAAGGACTTCTTAGTAGCCAGGCAGCTGTGGCAAACGAAATTCGCGCTGAGTACAGATAAATGAGCGCATGTTTTTTTATAAGAGCGAGAGCATAAGACAGGAATTGGAGTATGTATATACATTTGTGTGAAATAATTATGAAATAATATATACTTATGGGGTTTCCTTTAACAGTTACATTAATTTCCTTACTTTCTTACCACTCTCATCGCCCTTTTATAGCTGTGTAGTGCCGTTATACACAATTATGTTTGTAATTTTTCTCTACATATTTCAAATGCGGTTATGTTTACAACTACAATTAAAAGTTTGTGGCTTTTCGTCTGACAATTTCACTTTAAATGCGAGCATTTCGAGCAATATTACTACTCATGCTTATATGTGTGTTAATGTGCGTGTAGTTAATAGCCTCTGGGTCACTTTAACTTCTATAAGTATGCAAATGAAGTCATTATTGCCAAGCTTATCCATTTCCTTATTGGATTTTAGAAGTGTTAGTGCTTGTTGCGCAAAGAGAAGACAATAAAATGATGAACATAGTGTTGTTTTTGGGATTTTTATTTGCTTTTGGCTAAACTAATATCCGTTAAGTGATAGGCAATTGAAAAGTAAAGTCCGCTCTCGACGAATAAAAGCCAAACTCTGCAAGACCCTTATCATTCCCGTTGTTGTTGTTGTTGTTGTAGCGGTTATCTATCCCTGCCTGAAAAGAAGAGCATAAGTCTAGTTGTCGTCGAAATCATCTAACGGGAGGCCCAGGAAACGTGCTGTTTCGACAGGGTTGGACCAAAGGGAAAGGGGTGTTAGATGAGTAGGGTTCATTGGGCATACAAAGAGGTGGTTAGAGTCATGCGGGGACTCGTTGCATGCGGGACATGTATTTTGTATGTCGGGGTTCAGTCTGGATAAGTAGGAGTTTAACCTGCTACAATATCCAGATCGAAGTTGCGCAAGGGTCACTCTGGTTTCACGTGGCAACTCGAGCTCTTCGTCTGCTATAGGTGGTGGTTTGGTTCCAAGGACGCCATTCACTGGAAGGGAGTCAATGAAGGTGTTGATAGCTCCACTGTGAATGGCGTTTAGAGCGTGTCTAAAACTGTTTGCGTCCGCAGTTTGGTCGGTATAAGGGTTTAGTTCGTCGACGTGTTGTAGGAGCGATCTCTTGATGCACCTAGGGGGCGGTTCTGCTTCCAGCAAGTGACTACATGGGTGATTTCTACGAAAACACCCAAGTAGAAACTGCTTGGTAAGCAGTTCATTATGCTTCTTAATAGGCAGCATAATGACCTCACTATGAAGGTGTGTCATTGGTGACATCAAGAGACATCCTGTTGCTGTTCGGAGTGCAGTGTTCTGGCACGTCTGTAGCTCCTTCTGCTGCGTGTCACTGCATCCAGGCGACCATACCGGTGCTGCGTAATTTACGACCGGCCGGCCGATAGCCTTGTAAGTGCCTAGCAACGTTTCTTTGTCTTTTCCCCAAGTGCTACCGGCTAGCGACTTGAGGATTTTGTTACGGCTCTGTACTTTAGTGACTATCGCAATCGTGTGTGGAGTGAAGGAGTGCAGACTGTCAAATGTAACTCCCAAAATTTTGGGATTATTAACTGTCGGAATTGGTATGGCATCGACATGAATGTTAAGACTTAGTCTGTACTCCTTCGTCCAATTGGTAAAAAGGGTCACCGTGGATTTAGTGGGTGCGAGTGCCAGGCTCCTCGCAGAGAAGAAGCGAGAAAGTTCGGGGAGGTAGCTGTTCACTTTCGAACACATGTCCTAGATGCCAGTGCCCGACGTCATTATCGTACAATCATCTGCGTAGGAGGTAACGGAAATTCCCTCTGGTGGTTGAGGGAGTTAGGAGATATAGAAATTAAACAGTAACGGGGAGAGGACACCGCTCTGTGGAACCCCTTGTTTAATTTTCCTAAGTTTTGATGTTTTACCTCGAAATAATACCGATGATTGTCGACCGCTCAGGTAGTTCATAATCCGACATAGATATAGTTCAGCGTATAAATAGACAGCGGCTACACTGGCTAGGTCATGTTGTCCGAATGAACGAATGCACCCCAGCTCTGAAAGTGTTCGATGCAGTACCCGCTGGTGGAAGCCGAGGAAGTGGGGAGACCTCCAATCCGTTGGAAGGACCAGGTGGAGAAGGACCTGGTTTCACTTGGCATTACCGATTGGCGCCAAACTGCCAAAACGAGGAATAAATGGCGCGCTGTTGTGGACTCGGCTATAACCAGTCAAGAAGAATGTTGAAGTTAGTTGTATGTGAAATAAAACGAGAGAACTTCTTTTTTGTACAAAAGAGGACCAAATAAATTTCTTGAAGTGCTCGTGTTCGTCTAATAGACATTAAGAGACAATTCTTGATTACTCTTCCGAGATTTCTGTAACCTATAAACCACATTTGTCCATACCCTTGCATATTCTAAATAATTTTAAACCATAAGGTCCCAAAGTCCGCCAGTCCATCCGTTTCGAAATCACTTATCAATGCTTTGGAAGAACGATGTTTCCAAAACTATATTTGCTTTGTAATAGAGAATCTGAACCGCTTCATAAAATCCAAATTTAATTCCAGCACCATCTAATCCTATCTCTTTTATTTTATTGCAGCGTCTACGCGTGCCATCAGCTGCGCATTTCCGGTTACATGATTTCCGGTTTGATGATATACACTTTGAGGATGATGATACATTGAAGGTAAGCATCTTTAATAATACCCAGCATATTTCTTTGTTTACTATATTCTTTTTTACATTCCCAGGCCTGCCTTCGCATGTTCCTCGATCTGGACTTTGTTGAGCGTTTTCACATTGACTACGAGGTGCTTTGCCGTTGGCTGTTGAGTGTGAAGAAGAATTATCGCAATGTTACTTATCATAATTGGCGACACGCTTTCAATGTGGCACAAATGATGTTCGCCATACTAACGGTATGTACGATGAAATCTTTCTTATTTAAATGGTGAATATGAAATTGGCAAAGGCTTAGTTTTACTTTACTTTTTATTTTTTTTTGCTGTAAAGTTGCTAATTTATTTGCTTTTTTCAAAATTTTTGAGCTTTAAAAATCATTTTGCAAGAGCTTTCAAACATAATTTAGCTTCAGCTTAAACATTCCCCTCCACAAATAAATTTCTCGCATGCAATTTTTTTCGCTTCACGAAATCCATTTTATTTTTTTAAATATGTAGTTCTTTAGTTTCTACAATTTTTTGTTGGAATTGCCAAAGTTTATTTTTTGCTTTTGATTGATTAATCAAAGATTTCCCATAATGGACAGGCGACGCAATGGTGGAAGATTTTCGGTGAGATCGAGTGTTTGGCATTGATCATTGGTTGCTTGTGTCACGATTTGGATCATCGGGGGACTAATAACTCCTTCCAAATTAAGTAAGTGTTCATGGCATAAGTTCTTTGAAATGGTCGCCCTAACTGTAATTTAATATCTTTATAGAGCCTCTTCACCATTGGCTCAACTGTATTCGACCTCCACCATGGAACATCATCATTTCGATCAGTGTTTGATGATTTTGAATAGTCCTGGCAATCAGATACTGGCAAATTTGTCATCAGATGATTATTGTCGCGTTATACGCGTGCTGGAGGATGCCATATTATCGACGGATTTGGCGGTTTATTTTAGGTGAGTAGCTACTGTCTTGAAACTTCTTAGATATCGGTATATATGTAATATCATTTTCTTTTTAGAAAACGTGGTCCCTTCTTGGAATCTGTGAAGGAACAGCCCCTCAGCTATTGGGAGGCTGATGAGCCGCGTGCTTTATTGCGTGCTATGAGCATGACTGTCTGTGATTTGTCGGCTATTACGAAGCCGTGGGAGATTGAGAAGCGTGTAGCCGATTTGGTGAGTTCGGAGTTCTTTGAACAGGGCGATATGGAGAAGCAGGAATTGAATATAATGCCCATTGTAAGTATACTGTGGAATTAAAACTATATAAATAAATTGGTGTTCATTCATGAATCTTACTTTTTTTACAGGATATCATGAATCGCGAGAAGGAAGATGAATTACCAATGATGCAAGTCAACTTTATTGAATCCATTTGCTTGCCAATTTATGAGGTGAGTTTCCTGCAATGCAATAAAGCTCTGAACAATAATAAAATGTACCGTTTTCCCTCTCTCTGCACTAGGCTTTTGCCAATCTCTCCGACAAACTGGAGCCACTGGTCGATGGTGTGCGCGAGAACCGCGAACATTGGATCGATCTGGCGCAACAAGTACAAAAGAAAGAGGAAAAGAATGCAATTGCCAACAACACAAATGGCTGCGCGGACACGATCAAGCAGAACGGTTGCATTTCGGATGGACGCACTGACGAGCTGACTGACGAGAACGGCACGACGAACATAACGAATTGCGACAGCAATGCCGACGATGGCATATCAACCGGGGCTGAGTGTGAAATCGACGAGCAGAGTGATGGCAAAAATCCACAAGAAATCGATGAATGCAACAACGATGACGATGATAATGACGAGGAGGACGTACATCTGTGCGCCGAGGAGGAGGAGGCGGCCATCGAAGCGGACGACGATGACTCCGATGTGGAGGTGTCACGTCATTCCAACGGCTGTTTCTCATCCGGCTCGAGTCGCTTGAGCACACCACCGCCGACAGGCGAAGATGAGAGTCTACCCACGTCGCCGACCAAGACGACACAGGCGAAATTGATTGCGGCAAATTTGAATAATCTTAATCAGCGTACGCTCAAGTCGGCGGCACGCAATTGCTGTCGCAGCTGTGACTATGTACGCTGCAGCAACAATATGCGCAAGGCCTCGTCGCTCAAGTGCACCAAAGAGTTGCAGCAACAACAACAACTACAATTGAATACACAAAATGGCGGTGGTAGCTGCGGCTACTACAGTCGCAGCGCGCCTGCCATGAGCGGCTGTGGTGTGACGAGCACTGCGGCTAGTCAACAAAATCACAGTGACAGCCAGGCTACTCCGCATCAACATCATCACCACCACCATCGGCATCATCATCACCATCACCACCACCATAGCAATCAACATGCGTCACATATTGGAAACGGCGCCGTTGGCACTGGCAACACCTCGAGCGGCGCCGAAAGTGATCGTATACCGAAAATTGTTGGTAAACTGGGCAACATTGACAGCTTGCAATATCTCGCGAGTGGTGGCAATGGCGCCGGTGAAGCGCTGCTGCAGGCAAATGCTGGCAAGGCTGGCACACCGAATGGCATCGCCTTCACACCAAATGGACATGTCATACATTTCGCCGCCAGCGATGTACCCACGCTCGTCGTCTCGCCGACGGCGACCACAACAACAACAGCAGCAGCGGTGACGGCGACAAGCGCATGTGATAAATGAAGCGTTTAAGCGAAGCGAAGTGCGAGTGCGAAAGCTTTGTTGCAATTAGTGTGGTTATGTATTTAGTATGTACATACATATGTAAGTGTATGCGCTGGTCATGGCTTCAAGTGCATATAATTGTAGTGAGAGCGCGGCCATTTGTGGCTCAAATGCCTGCGCTTACAGTTCAAGGAAGGCAAATATGCTAATTATAAGTTGATTTTTGACTAACGGTATTTGCTAACTGTATTGCAGTTGTTTCAATCTTCGTTCGAGTGTTTTGTGAGTCTATGAGCGCTGCTATTTGGAGTTTGCAACGGGGTCTTGAGTTAGAATTTGTCGACATTTCTCAGTTTTTTGCTGCGCATATTGATATAGTGAGTCTTAATAACTGTTTAAAGCCAAAAATAATGCTGAAAAAAGTTTGTAGACATGTATTAGGGTGTTTTGTAAGGCTACTCTGATGGTTTTGCAGTGTCTATTTGCCTATAAGATGGCTTACAGTGAAGCAAACATTAACTTTAACTGTTTATTTGTGCTTAAACTGATTGAAAACTCAAAATATTTAATTTTTTATGGTTCAAAAATAATGTTTAGAAGACGAGTTAATATTATTTCAAAATTATTTCAATATTTTCGAAATTAATTTACCGTTTTTTAAATAATATTTTTTTGAAAAAAAATAGCTGTTTTCTTATAAAATATAAAAGTACTTATATATTATTTAAAATTATGAAAAACATTTCCATAAAATGAAATCAAAATTTTAGTTTTCGACATTAAAGTATATTAAAAATAGTATTTATTTGAGTTTTTGAAAAGTCTCCAAACAAAGTCTACCATAGAACCGGGCATCAAGCGAAAGATTAACGAAACATGAGTAGTCAGCTTCATTCTTAGCGCTATAATAAGCAACAAAAATCTAGCAAGTACCAAAATATCAAACAAAATAAAAAATATCTAGCAAGCACCGAACAGTGGAGCAAACTCTGTATTCTACACACAAAAAAAAAATAAATAATTATAAAAGTGTATACTGAAGAAACAGCAGAAAAAAAGCAAATACTAAATGAAATTAGCTGCAATTAATTAGCCAACTTCCTACACTAGTATGGTATGTGTGTACAGTTATTATAAATTTAACGTTGATTGATGATTTTTTGTATATACTATCTATATATATAATAATTTCTTTACTCTAATTTTCTGCTATGTCTCAATAGTGATATGTATCTGAATGTGTATAAATTGATTTTTTATGTTTGTCTGTTTGTCTGTGTTTTCTTACGTCATTAGTGTGTTTGTATATGTATAGCGATATTGTATTAGTTGTGTATAAAGCAGCATAAGAAACTCTTGAAAACATATGTAGTATTTACGCATACTAGTTCAATTTGTAGCATTGTCTTAGTGTTAGTTGAGTTTTGTTTACCAAAAATTATAAATATACGATGAAACAAATAGTTTAAGAGCAAGTTAAATTGAACCACTAAACTTAAGTTGAAGTAAATTAAATGAGAAAGTGGAGTTGCAGTTGAAAACAATTAAAAAAATTATAAAAAATAATTTATTTGTTAATTGCAAGCAAAAATATTGTTAAGAAAAAACAAAATAAATTTCTAAGCACTTTGCTGAGCAACTCTCATTGCTAAAATAGTAGAAGTCAACTAGTGATTTAATTGATAAGTGTTGTGCTACTGCGCTAGCATATACTCACACCCACACACACACCCACACACACACACGAGTACTGTAAATATTTAACACAAATTAGACACATACATACATACATAAATAGTTAAACATAAAACAGCAAGAAATCCTATATTTTCACAAGTTCGAATTTAATTACCATTAATAAAGAAACATTTCATTTGAAAATGCAAAAAAATATAATAATTAATTTAAAATAAAAATAAAAATGTATTTAGCTGTAAGAGAGAATGAAATATTTAAAGAATAATACATAAAATTGCATGCACTCCTAAGTGTATGTATGTATATGTGTTTGTAGTTATCAGCAAAATGTTGATTAGCTTAAAAACGTATTCAATACAAGGCGCAAAACAAAAAAAAAATAAAAATAAATTTATTGTAATCATATATAGTTGTACAACAACTGCTATTCCCAAGTCCCTCCCAAGTAGAAGCGCTTGAAATTGCTACAAAGTGAATTGATTAATTTTATATAACGGCAAATATTGCATTAAAAGAATTGAAGGAATTGTATAAAAGGATTTAAAGAGTCATGAACAGGAATTGTTAAATAAAAATTAATAAATTAATTAACAAAAAAGTAGCGAAATGTTTGGAAATTTAGATGAAAGCTGAAAAAAGCAAAAATAAAGAGAAAAAAATGTATTTAAAAATAATTATAAAAAAATAAATTAAATAAAAAATAATTTATTTAAATTATAAAATAAAATAAAAATGATTTTTTTTATAAAAATAAAAATAAATAAAAAAAATTTATTTAAATTGTAAAATAAAAAAAAAAATAAATTTTTTTTATTAAAATTTATTTGTTTTTAAATTTATAATAATTAAAGATTAAATTTTATTTTATTTTTGTTTTTAATTTATAATTTAAATCAATTAATTTTGTATTAAAAATTTTGGGAAAGTTGCTAAAAACAAAAAAAATCTTATTTATTAAATTTATATGATAAAATAATATATTTTTTTGCAAAAATATAAGCAAAATCAAGCAAAAAAAAATTCTGTACTGCGCATTCAAAAAATAAATAAATAAATAATAGAAACCCTACAGCGCACGCGTATTGCTCTGCTTATAAATATAACATATTTATGTGTAGAAATTACACTAGCGTTAAAATGAAAGCATACTTAGCTGTAAAATTATATAAGCACCATAAATTAAATCAAAGCTGTAGCTGTATGTATGTAAATATTTCAACTGCAAGAGAAACTCTACGTTTTCATGTATGTGTGTATTATTTTTAACTATTTTCGTGAAATTTCACTAAATTATCTGAATTATTAAGCAAAAATCTATGGAATAGCAATGAAGTTACACAAAAAATAAAATAAAAATTAAATATTTGTAAATTAATAATTTATTTAGTGTGTTTGCCAACTATAGAGTGAAACGTGGAAACAGTTATAGAGAATAGCGCAAAAAGTTAAAACAAAACAAAAAAATAAATAAATAAAAATAAAATGAAACTTTTATTGCAAAACCTACCACTTTAAATACATACATTTGTTTTATTTTATGTGTTACATGTAAAAAAAAATGTGAATTTGTGTTCTATGCACAGACATTTGGATATGCTATGAACATAACTGATGTTTTCTATGTTCAGTTTTATTGTTGCAGTATACTCTCCATTGCATTGAATAGCTGTGAAAATTTCCTTTCATATGACACCAATATCATCAAAATCGGTTCAAAATCAACGAAGTTATGACTATTTAAAGATTTTTGGTTCTCCACACGGAAGCTCTGCTTTGGGCTCTGCTCAGGTGGGCAGCGCAGTTTAAATAATGTGATTTTTGCAAAGTTCCAAATTGCCGATTTGTACTAGGCGCCCAGAAATGTGCAGCAGGTGGATGCCGGAAAAAAATGCCTGGTACATGTAGATATGTATGCCAGCTGATATAATATATATGTGCGTACGTATGTAAGCGGCAGGTGGGTGTCGGTATGTATGCATATATATGTACATATGGGTCAACGGATATGGGCATGACGGAAGTGCAGGTACCGGAACCGGAAATCCATATCCCACCAACTTAAACCGGATGTCGTCCGCCGGAACCGGAAGTGCCGAAACAGGAAGTTGTAGTGAGTTCAACTTCCGGTTCCGGCGAGCCACATCCGGTTTAGGTTGGCGGCCGGTGGATTTCCGGTTCCGGTTTCTACACTTCCGCCATGCCCATATCCGTTACCGGACGTACATCCGTTGTCCCATATGTACATATATATGCCTACATACAGACACCCACCTGCCGCCTACATACGTACGCACATATATATCATATCAGCTTGCATACATATCTACATGTACCAGGCATTTTTTTCCGGCATCCACCTGCTTTGCATTTCTGGGCGCCTAGTACAAATGGGGAAATTTACAAAAATCAGAGAAAAACTGCGCTGCCCACCTGAGCAGAGCCCAAAGCAGAGCTTCAGTGTGGAGCAACACAACTCTTTAAATGGTCATAACTTCGTTGATTCTGAACCGATTTTGATGATATTGGTCTCATATGAAAGGGAATTTTCACAGTTAAGTAACTAGCTTATCCAACTTAAAGTAAATTTTATAGAAACTAGCAAAATCACAGGTATTTTGTGCAAAGTGCGAAAACACTGATTTATCGCGCTCTTAATCTTTTTATATTTGAAATTTTTGGTTAAATTGTGAACTCTCTAAGAAAATCTAGTTTCCATAAAACCCACCCCACATAACCAACGGATAAAAATAGGCAAATTTGTATTAGTTTGTATATATATTGTAGTATATTTAAGTATATTTCTTTATAAAATGTATTTAAAAAATATTACAAAAAATCGTAAGCTAAATAAGTTTTCGTTCAACATCTTTTAGCAGTTGTCTAAGAACGAAATTAATGGTAAAGAAAGTAAATATAATAAAGTCGTTCGATAAACTACACAGGCTAAATAAATATCGTGCAGGAATAATAGAAATTTTACAAAAGTTTGTGTAAAACGAAATGCAACTAAAAGATAAGAAGAAGGAGAAGAAAATAGTATTTTGTTAAATAAAGACAGCAGAATGAGGGATAGTGGAAGAGAGATGTAGACATTTCTATATATGTATGTATATATGTCGTAGCATAGTTTTAGGCAGTTGAGCTTTATACATATGAAATTGAAGAGAACTGTATTGTACATAGTATATGCATAGTGGAAGACACCAAAGCAGTGTGAGGAGAATACATAATAATTGTTTTTACACTTACTTATGTATTACATTATTAAAAGCTAGAAGTACTTAAGTCTTTGAGGTTTCTACTTCCATTTCACTTAATTTTATGTTACAAGCATACATTTAAAATCATATTTCGATAGCTTCCCTATAGCCCCGCTCTTTGTGGGGAGCATAGATAACTATATATCGCATATATTAACACACTACAGTGCATGCCAAAAGTAGACGTAAGGCCACTGAGTGCTGTCAAATATATGTACATATGTGGGTGTAGTGGTAGTAAGGTCTCATTAAGATTATTTACAATTAAATTTAATTAGTTATTGGCTGTTGGCGTTGCGCTCTTGCGCTGAGTGCAGCGCTCTCCAGTGTTTA
The DNA here is from genome assembly GCA_031772095.1 of Zeugodacus tau. NCBI lineage: Eukaryota > Metazoa > Arthropoda > Insecta > Diptera > Tephritidae > Zeugodacus > Zeugodacus tau. The sequence continues at coordinate 65,805,480 of CM062651.1, read as the reverse complement.
CACACTTCATTTTGCTGCTATTTTCCCCTTTTGTTGCTAACTTCATAATTACTGTATTATTAATTATTAACAAATAGCTGCGCTCAGCTGCGTTGTCATTCATTTGCTTGCCTTCACCGCTACTTTCGTTCCGTTTCTACGTATATAAGTTAGTTAATGCTTTCGGGGCTTCTCTTGCCTATCTACAAGGAAGCAATGAATGGCGTTAGATCGGGGAATTTGAAGATGTTCTGCGGGCGAGAGCGTTGCACGCGCACTGGTGCCTGCACGGAGGCCTGACGCGCTTGCGCAAAGTTGCCATTGCCATTCAAGTAGATGCCACACTGTGAGTTGCAGACTTCGTCGCGTAGAATGGCTTCTTTGGGCCATTGGCGGATCAGTTGGCCACAGTCGGTGATGCGTAGCGAGGCACATTGTGGCTGTAAGTAGGAGATGAGATAAGTTGCTGCTGAAAATATTTAAGAAGCGTGTATATTTACCCCTTCGGTGGAGCACACACAGCTGGTACAGGGCGAGGGGAATGCCGATTCGCCGACACGCACATGTCTGTTGCCAATCTGGCAACCTTGTACATTTTCACGCCATTGACTCAAATCAATTTGTGGCATTGAAGAGCAGGGTACACGTGGGTTGCTGGAAGAAAAAGTACAGAGAATTTCAAATGATTATTTACGCTTCAAAATTAATTTATTTAGTCTGTCTGTCTAAAACTACAAATGCCGACTTCATTACTATGCTCAAATTTGTTGCTCAACACCATTGATGTGTGTATAAAAAGGAGAATTTAAGCAAAATATTTATCAAATCTACAGATTGTGTTCAAAAAGCATTAAAAAATTGAAATATAAAGTAATGTTGCCAACAACATGTATCTAAACATTTAAGTTCAACATGTGTCCGCAATGTTGCTAGCAACTTTTCATTACAACATTTGGTCTTACTCTGAACAACAATTTGTCTTACTGTGCAACAATTCTTTGGCAATGTATCTAAACATGTTAGTACAATATGTTCCCAACAGTGTTGCTAGCAACATGAATCTAAACATTTAATATTCATTAATTAAAGCTGAATGACTACTACTCCCATCTATAACATGCCAACAAATCTTTCTACTCACAGGAAATTGCTGGGCAAATCGAAAGCAGCACGTTGGATATCTCCAGGAATCTCCAAGTTCTCGCAAATCAACTTAGCCAAAGTGACTTTACGGATTTCAGCCAGTTGAGCCTCGGTGAAGCGCACCTCGGAATTGGCGTTCTCATACCAGAAACGATCGCATTTACGCAGTTGACGGAACTGTATACCGATAATACAAGCCAATGTGGGGCCGACCAAGCCACCTTGCAATGGACGTTCAGTCATGGCGCCAGGGAATAGATCGATATCGTCGACGGAAGCATAGATTTTCTTGAAACGGTTAATGACTTCGTTTGGCATTTCGCGACTGAGATCGCTCCAGGTGGTGGCGCGTTTCAAATTGCAGAGAGCGCGGTAGTTGTTATAGCCGGGAATACCGTGATCACGTGCTGAATGAATGAAAGGGATTTTTAGTATAGTTTCTTAAAAGACTTACGCATCGGTTGCTTACCTCTTTGAATGTTGAGTGCGATAAGATCAATGCCGGAGAATGGAATCTTACGGTCCTCGAACAAATGATTGGTTACCTCACCGGTGATGAACTGATCCAAAGTTTCCATGGGTGTAGCGACTAAACCACGCGAGATCTCGTCAATGATGCCGGGCTGTTAGTGAATATAGACAATAATTATTTGTTTCTTTACATTCATATCCTGGTTTTTTACCTGTAGTATAGCATCCATACGGAAGAAACCATCACGCAACAGCAATGGTGGGTCGACGGGTTGGTGGTTGACACTTAAGCGTGGAATATGTGGACGCAACAGGGAGTGTCCAATACGGAAAGCGGCCGCAGCGAATTCGTTAAAGATGATTGGACTGCATGAAGGATTGTAGTCCTTGTAGTAGCCTTGAGGCAGCAATTTCAGACCATACAAATTCACAGCGTTCCAACTGAGCACACGTGGTAAGAATTCATTGAAGACCATATGTTGCCATTCGGCGGTGAGTATGCGACGCGCATGATGGAACAATTGATCGCTGTTCCAGTGGGGGTTCACACCACGTAGACCCTCGACAATGCGATTGTGTTCGCGCATGAAAATCGTGTGAATGGCAGTGAGACCTGGCTGCTCAGAGGCGCGATCATCGCCAGCAATGAAGCAGAGGTTGTTGCGTGACTTACATTCGGGATGAGAGTTGGATTGTGGCAGTAGTTCCTTACCGAATGAGCGGATTGTGGAGTTCATGCGACCACCGAAGCCGCGCAATTTATTTACAACACAATGATTTTCACCATAAACCATAGAGGCATCCAAGAAGTGAGTATTCTGATTGATCTGTTCACGTGGGCCCAACGCCAACTGGCCGGGCAATGATCTCATCGAAGGGAAGCAGAAACGTTCACCGCTGGTCACATTTACTTCGGGGAAGAAATAGTCGCCGGGTGGCACTGGGAAGGGATTACATTCGGGATGTACGGTTTGTGCGGAATTGCAACGACGGCAGCTGGGTATAGATTCATGGAAACCTTTGTGGATTGGTGTCATAGTCAGATCGTGATCGAGGAACTGTGCGAACTGCATCACCATCAGGGAGTAACGTGTATGCAAGTTGGAGATATCCGGGTGAATGACGGTCGAAACGGTACGTGGGTTTGGCAATGGACTGCCGTTGACCGAGAGCAAACGCACCTTTGAGATACCATCGTCGTATTGTGACGGCAAGAGACGTGAGAATGTGGTCAACGATTTACCCCAGTTGGGATTGCGCAAGTTATTACAGTAACCGGTGACGGTACGGAAGGGCGATGAGGTATCACAAGCAATTGGTTGGTCATCGCATTCGGTATTGACCTGTTGGGTGGAACCACCAAGTATAGCATTTATGTCAATAGTTTGAAGAGTCTCAGAAAGTTCATTGCGATTGAAGTTGCTATCGAAGGCTTGACGTTTGCGACGATTAATGGAGTTCAAGGTGTTCAGGATCTCATTGGAAGTTAACTCAAACATAAGCGATGAGTTGGCCAGAGCGAGCGCATTGCGATTGGCTTTGCTGAAGGAAGCCGCGACACCGTCGCCAGATTTGGCGCTGATGCCACCCTCTGTAAGTAGAAAATAATTTTTCAGATGCTGTTGGTATTTATAAGGTATCTTGTTGTTACTCACGCGACAACCAAGATTCGTATTCGAAACGCTTGCGTTCCTCCAATTCCACCTTGGCGCGTTCTACGGCAGCCTCCAATAACTCAATATTGATTTCGCTTATGGCCTCTTTTACTTCCGGTTCCATTTCGACATGTTCATGTAGCTCATCTTCTTCTTGCTTATTTTGCCATGGACGCAAGTCTAATGAAGAGATTTGTTCGCAATCAAGCTCGGAGTTCCTGTTAAGTGGAATATTAAGTTAGAGAATCGCGATATCTCAATGAATCACTTGAAACTTACAAAAAGTTATCCTCGCGTATGAATGCCTTTGATTGCACCTTCTCGACCTGATTTGAATCGCAAAGTATACCAGCCAATGTGGTACGACGTATGCTCTGTAGCTGCTCCAAAGTGAAGGAGGATGGAGGAATATCATTTTCATACCAGAAACGGTCGGACTTCTTCAGCAATTCGAATTGACGTGTAAGCAAGCATGTGATAGTGGGACCGAAAATCGCGCCCACGGCGGGATCTTCAAGCAGAGCACCGACCAACAAATCAACATCATCGGCGTTTCTAAAGTAGAGAAGAATACACCGGATTTTAGTTAAATGATTATGATCAAGAGGAAAATCCGAATTTACTCACTGGTAAATATCCCTCAAACTGGTAATGTGCTCCTCGGGTATATTCGAGATCTTGGCCAAAGACTCAAAGGTGATATTAGCAGAATCTGCGCCTGAGTACTGTTCCTGACACAAGTCCAAGGCGTGGCGGTAAGAAGGTATGCCATGATCGCGACCACGATGGATGGCCAAAGCCAGTTCGGTCCAACCCTCCGCATTCTTATTAACAGGAATCAGTGACTTTTGCAGCGCAGCGACCGAGAGTAGTTGAGAAGCAGACATGGAGTGCGAGATCTATGTGGTAATATAAAGCCGGTTTAGAGACATAAAGACGAACAAGAGTCTTCGCATACTAACCATCTCTGGTGGATACATGGTGAGGAATGAGGGGAAAGCGCCATTGGCGACCTCATTATAAACGCCAGCACGATTGGTGCTCGAGTAGTTCGATGAGTGCTTTTCGGCGGTGAGTCTGCATGAGAGGAGGTAGAAATTAGACAATTGAAATAAATAGCAGTAAATGGTTACTCACTTCAGACCCTCCTTGGCGGTTGTCTCCTGACCCAACACCATGGGCAAGAATTCGCTGTAGGTGATGTGCTGAATTTGTGCGGTAACAATGCGACGCGTCTCAAAGAACACATCCTCCTCGGACCAATCGGGATTCAAATGCGCCAACTGCTCGCCGATGTTGTTGTGCTCTTGCAAGAGCGCGCGGTGCAGCGCACCCGAAGCGCTGTTCAACTGACAGTATTTGCATGATTCAACCTTAACGCCACCACTAATGTAGGTGCGCAGATCCTGCATATCCTTCAAGGTGGCGCCGTACAAACCGGAGCCATCGATGTAGGCCGAGGCGACGTTCATCTGCTCGCGTTGACCTGAAGACCACGTGGAAAAAATATTTAATTGAAATTTTTACAAAGAGTTCTAATAAACAACTTACGCTTGTTGCATGTATCCGCATCAAAACCGGGCGCGGAGCGTTTGTACTCCTTACAATCGGCGCCACGGCGTACATAGCACTGTTGCAGCTCTGCGGGATTCTTCACGTTCGCATTCTCATTACAGCACTTCGGGCTGGAGGTCAACTGACTCACCTCATACATATCATTGGCGAGCAATTGTCCCCAAGCGGGCAACATAGCGGTAATGTGTGGATGCCGCAGCTCGGCGTCGACATGATTTTGCAGTTGCTCGATAACGTTGTCGGCATCGGGCAGCGCATGTGTGCCGGTCGAGGTGCGCGGTTGGCTAATGCCGTCAGCGTAATCGGGTGCAATCAGGCGCAGCAAGATATCGCCACGTGCGCCCCACTTGCGATGCGAGACATTGTTGCATTCGCCGGTGGGTTGGCGGTACTTGCTCGGTGGGCAGATTTCGGTGTCTGTTTGATTGCAGGGTTGCAATGAGCGTGCGCGCTCCAAGCGCAGTGCAGCCTCAGAGTTCGCCTGCAAGTCGACGGGAATGCGCAGTGCTGTGGTCACCACAAAGAGGCAACTGGAATGAGTAAGGAGGATAGGTATAAATTATTATAATGTTGTTTTTGTGTTGTTGAGTCTCGTAGTTATATACATATATTTTAAAGAGATTTTAGTAGATTTAATTTTTGTACTAATGAGTGTCTGGAACAAAATTGAAAGTATTGCTGAGTATAATCTTCAGGTTCACTAATTCTCCAGACAGTTGAGTTATTGGCTTTCATTAAGGTATGAAATTATATAAAAATGTAGTGGATAATGATTTAGAAAACTAAGCTTGGCTTGAGCGTACATTTGATTTGATTCTTTGTGTCCGTTCTGCAACTCAATTACTCAAGGGCGTGTGATACCTTACAATTATCGCAAGCAACTCTTTATGCACGTAGGCACCAAAGCCGATATCCGGCTTCGCAACAGTATTTAGCCTAATTAGTGGAATGCCAAAAGGCAAAGCAGGCGGGTTTCGTTTGCTCTTTTATTGCTTTTATTTTAATTTTCTCGTTTGATTGATACTAAGCTTTCGTGTTTAAAAATGCTAAACACCCTTAATATCTACACTGGCGGCTGTGAGTACAAACATTTTTTTTTCTCGTTTTCAAACAACCAGTTAAACGTGCGGCAGATCATATAAAGCCTGCCAGTTGCGCAAACAAACTCATTTACTATAAGCACACAAACAGATGAATACATATATATGTGTGTATATATATATTCTAAGTAATCTTGCTAATTTCCAGTACAACTCTATAGTACAGTTGCAATTGCTCGCGCGCTTTTCACGATTTTTTATTGTTTGTTTGCAATTTGTTGCTGTGAAGGCAGATGAGCAACAGCCTAGGCATTTAGCTGTCAATTGTATTTGTTGTTGTTGCCCAATAAAAACTCACATGCTAGAAATTGTAAAAATTGCATGTGAGTTAAAAATAAATCATTTTCGCTGCTGGCGTGCTAAAATTAAACAGAAATTTTGACTAATAACTGCCAGGTTGTGTTATGTGCGAGAATTTGTGGGAAATTTCGAAATTCATATTAAATTTAGATCCGGGAAAGCCGCAATGACGTGTGGGTTGGTTTAACAAATTTTTAATGACATGCAAATTGCCAGCCTATTATGCATTAGAAGACACTAATATTTAGCAGCTCATTTCGCATTGTGATGTTTTGTTTGCTTGATTTGTTGTAATGATAGTTTGGAGAGCTTTGGAGGTGTGTACAATGAAATTGCATAGTAATGCTGTTTTAAAACGATTTGGTAATTATAAGCTTGCTTTAACTAAGGTTTGACGTGACTTTTAGTTGTTGCTGTGCTTGGTTGCCAAAAATTTGAACAAAAAAAGCAATAAAAACAGCAACAAAGTTCTAGAATTTATTTTAATGTGAGAGAACATAAAAATATTGAACTAAAGTGGTGAAAATGCTTGTTATTTTAACTAAACTTTTTATACCAGTTTATACCAGTATCTAAATTTTATACCAATTTTTTGTTCGATTGGGCACAAGTTCAAATTCTTGCTAATTGCATAAAATTGCATAAAATGTGCGCTCAAGAGTAGTAATCTTAAGTTTTCTTAATTGAGACTGCTTAAAAGCTCGTCCGTTTGCCATTTTTTAATTTAAGACTTTTTAGTTTTTTCTATTTTTTATTATATTTTTTATTAAAAAAAAAATATTTTTAATAACACATTTCTACAATTTCATCTATTATCTATTTATTTTCATCTAACCAAACAGCCGATTGCATCGTAATTTAATGCGCAGTCCAAAGACCAACCAGACAATTTGTCTGCCGAACATTTGCTGCAGCTGTTGCAATCCAGCAAAAAGACAGCGCGTGTCTGTTGGAAGCTTTAAATATAATATATCATTGTAGTTACTTATTTTTAATGGTAGACAGTTTGTAAATTATAGTGTGATTTCTGCACAACGCTCTTTCAGTGCGTTTAATGGTGCGAGCACAAAAAACAAAGCGATAAACTACAAAATACACCAACAACTGATGTGCTAATACTAATATGTAGGTCTACATTGTATACAACAAAGTGTGTTGGCTTAAGCGCCGTGCGGCTGAAATTTGGGTTAATATGCCTAGCCATAAATGTGCGCCACTTTCAGGCGATTTGCTAAATTCGAACATTAAAATTTGTTGTTGTTGTTGTATGCATGCAAAATGTGTTGTAATAAGCTGAACGCTGAGAAAATTATAAAATTCAAGCTGGTAGTTAGTAGACACATATTTACATATATATTTCAATGTTTTTATACCCTGAACAGACAGAATATATTAAGTTTGTCACGATGTTTGTAACATCCAGAAGGAAGCATCGGAGACCCTAAAAAGTATATATATAAATGATCAGTATGTTGAGCTGAGTCGATTTAGCCATGTCCGTCTGTCTGTATATATACGAACTAGTCCTTCAGTTTTTAAGATATCGTTTTGAAATTTTGCTGATGTTATTTTCTCTTCAAGAAGCTGCTAATTTGTCGGAACTGCCGATATCGGACCAATATATCATATAGCTGTCATACAAACTTAACGATCGGAATCAAGGGCTTGTATGGAAAACTTCCGCATTTTACCACATATATTCACGAAATTTGGTGTGAGTTATTGCTCATAGAGATAATTTAATCTCCAAAAAAATTGTTCAGATCGGTTCACTATAGCATATAGCTGCCATACAAACTGAACGATCGGAATCAATGGCTTGTATGGAAAATTTTCGCATTTGACGTGGTATCTTCACGAAATTTGACATGGATTACTGCTTAAGGTAATCATATAATCTCCGAAGAAATTGTTCAGATCGGTTAACAATATAACCTTAATGTTTCTAGCAAACAACACGGCTAAAAATAATTAGTAAAATGTTTTCTTTTTTTTACTTACTTTTTCTAACGTCTTTAGATTTGCTTAAACATATAGTTACTAAAAGAATTGAACCTGTGAAGGGTATATTAGCTTCGGCACAGCCGAAGTTAACGTTTTTTCTTGTTGAATACTATTATTAGGCGCCTTTTATTGTTAAATTACCAACAAGCCAGCAACGAAAGCGAAAGCAATGTAAAATCGCATAATATAAAAACAAAAATATATATATGTATGCAATCATAAGTGAACATGAGACTAGTCGCATACATTAAAAGAAGAAAAAAATTTGAAAAAATTAAAAAAAAAACTATAATGTGTCACTCAAACTATGCCAGTAGAATAGACAACCAGTCAGCTGACGCCTCGCTGCAAATTGTCTATGCATAACTCAGCATAATTTTCACATTTGCTGCTCTCTTATATATACATAAGAGACTTTTTTGTTTTATTTGGCTGGTGTCACTTTGCGCCACGAGCGCCACCTCCTTATTTGCAGTTAACGAAAACCTCGTGACAGCCCATAGCACAGCCAATATGGCTTGCCTATTTGCAGCGATACGCTTTGCATATTTATTGCAGTCATTTTCGTGGGGTTTTGCATAGAAAATTTTTTGTTGTCATTCATATATATATTTGAACAACAGAAAATGCTTGCGTAATCAATTGGGCGTCGGAAATGAATTTGGCAAATTTCGGTGAATGAAATGGCACGCGCTCATAAAAAGTTATAAAAACCAACACAAATCATTATTTTAATGAATTTTAGTATTCAGCTTAGAAGTCTGTTTGAAGTCTAAAATAGAGAAAATAAAAAAAAATCCATATTTCATATATATACGGCCATAACCTGCAAAACTTCTACTAATGTTTTAACCAAAACCCTCGTGACCCATCATGCGCCCTAACAACATTCATCAGCCAAGTAATTATGTACTCCAATGTTCTAATGCCCAAACAGCCTACTTACCAATATGCCTACTCATTCAAGGTTCTCAACAAGCGGAAGTAGCCCAAGCAAATCTATTATTTTCCAATCAATAAATGCTTGTCTAATCACTGTGCCCTCAGCAAACAAAAGCGCAAATTGTCAGCTGTCTATGCAGATGCAAAGCTGTACTTAAGTCAAAGCCTAGCCAAGCGTGCTTCCGGTTCTTTTGTAAATGCGAATTTAAATATGTACTTAAGTCTGTTGGAAGACAATGACTTCGAACTAATCATAATTGACAGATTGACATGATTTGTGATGAAATCGGTGGTTTTTTGTTAGTTTGGTTACTTGGTTTCTTCAAATCGGCTTTTGTAATAGAAACTGGGCAGTAACTTCGCAGTAACTTAAGCAAAAACAACAAGTAATTATCGAATATATTATTTTACGTTTTCTTAAGCGGCTAGGTGAATTGTTGTTTTCTTTAAAAACAATTTTATTATTTATTTACTTTTTTATACAAAAGCCGCAAACTCCCACTTTATTTGCTTTGGTAGTTTTTATTTTTGTCAGCTTTGTTTACTTTGACAATTGATGAAATTAAAAAAAAAAATATTAAAAAATTCACTTTCGTGCTGTCAAGCGCTCGTCGTAAGTCACAATCGCTTTTGATGTCTTATTTGAGCATTGAGTGGGCGTTTGTGTATGCCCGGGTTCGTTGCTTAAGTCTTTTGTACGAGCTGTAGGGATTGTTGAGTTTACTGTTTATTCAATTTTCTATTTTTTTTGTTTATGTTATTTTTGATTTTCGTGTTGTTGGTTTTGGTTATTTTTTGTTGTTTGTTTTTCATTATTTTTTTGTATTTTTATTATTCACATAAAAAAATTATATTCATTTGCAGTATTGTAAGCAACTAAATTGGAAGTGTTTTGTTGTTGCTGTGGTGCCCACAACTTCATCTTATTACTAATATATTTACAACAACAATCGGCATCTGCGTTCATTATACAATAATTCTGCATCACGTTTCATTTGTTCGCCACACGTTCAACGGAATTTACTACGCATGACTTTTTACTATAACAACTAACTGGCTGCTATAGTTATAAATACATATACATATATATAAATATGTATATATGTACATATATATATATGTATGTGTGTCTATTTAGTCAGCTACTAACTTAACAAGCGCTCTATGTAATTAAAGCTATCTTCATTTGGTTTTTATATGGTTTTATATGCGTGTATCTGTGAATTGGCGCGCAATTCGTGACTCATTAACACGTCGCGCGGTCTCGATTATAATTGGCAATTGGGAATTTTTGAATGAAATATTTTTTTTTGCACAACAAAAGATATATTTTTTGTACTTTTTGTAGTCTTTAGAGTTATATAGTCTTATATAAAACGGTAAATATCATTTTTCGCTTTGGTTTAATTGTAGCGAAACAAATATCGTTGGTGTGGCATATTGCAATATCATATATATATATATTTTTTTTTAATTGTAGCAAAGCATTTTGAGCAATTTGTCACACCTATCGTACTAAGTAAGCTGAATGGCAACACTATATGGTTCAAATTGTAATAAGAAGTGGAGGAAATTGAAAAATAATATTTTTAATGAGTGTGAGAGTTGCATATTTTATGGGAATCATAACAAAGCAAGTGTAACAAAGGAGATTTCGAATATTTTTAATTTATTTGGTAACTCTAGACACATATAATTGTAAACTTTATTTTTCGCTAGCATTAAGGGGCACACCTAGTGTGATGGCCTAAAAAAAAGTGATTTTTGGGAATTTTTATTAAAAAAATATGTACTTTAAAATTATTTCGAAATTTTATGAATATATTTATACATGTTTCAAGAATATACAGTGAAATTTTTGAAGAAAAAAATTAAATATTTTTTAAGTTACAGTCGATCTCCAACGGCGCGAAAGAATGGTCCTTCAATGCTGCAATGATTCCCGCCTTCTCCGTGGATGAAATTAAAAAAAAAATTCTCGTTAAACTAGATAATATTGTCTGTACAATGACCTACGATAAAAAAAAATCCTGCCAAAATTCGATTTTTTGATCAGATCAAAAATCGATAGGTCATGGTACGGAGAACTATATATAGAACATGTAAAAAAATTGATAGTGATCGGATCACTTGTTTTTGAGTAATCACTGCAGCAAATTCGGAAAATGCTGTTTCGAGAAAAACGCGTTTAAAGATAAAATGATCGTTTTCACTGTTACCGAGCGGCTGCTCTTTAAATTGCTATAATTCAAAAACTATTTGGAATATCGATTTGAAATTTTAATATGTTATTTTTAAAGGTGTAATCTACCGAAATATGAACAAAAAATTTTTTTTTGAAATTTCACACTAGGTGTGCCCCTTAAATATTCACAGCTTACTGTTTAGTTTTGAGCTTCATACAATATTTTGATGGAAAGTGTTTTTTTTTAATTTTTCAAGAATTTTATGAAAAATCGATGATTTGACATTGTGATGATTTAATGTGATACTTTAATATTTTTTACGTATTTATGAAATATAAAATTCATGATAAAAACAAAATTTTGTAGCAGAATAGGGGAGTAGTAGAATTTATTCTTGCAAAAAATTGCCAAAAATTAATTTTAAAACAAACAAATTTAGAAAGTATTTGAGTTGTAGATTTTGTTATTTCCAGTAAAATATTAAAAAAAAAAATATTAATTTATTTTTTTTTATATACAATTTTTTTATTTATTATATTTTTAATTTATTTTATTTTATTTATTTTATTTTATTTTATTTTATTTTATTTATTTTATTTATTTTTTTATAATCATAATATATAGTAATTTCTTTAAAATTTAACTTTTTTTAATAAAACAAAAATTTCTGCTATTTATATATGCCAATTTGACCCACTGTAAATATTCACCTAACTGCGCAACTCCTCGCAATTGTATACAAGTTCATAGCACTTCGATTGCCAATGATTGATTGCAGGCGCAGACACACAAAAGTATTCGGCGGAGTATGCGATGACTTGCGAAATTTCGCAGCGGCCAAAGTTAAAGCCAAACCAACAACAAATCATAGTTTCATAGATAAAAATTAGTAATCATATTACATATTGTTTGATTGGTTATTCTGCGCATTTGCCACCCAATCAAGATACACGCTTCATTCACTGCATTCAACGGGTGTAAATTTCACTTTCAAAACCAATACTATAAACAAAAACAACAATAACATTATTTATTCAACTGTTAATTTGCTATTCATTGCTGCTTGGATAATGTAGCAGCAACTTCAGGCGCAAAGGGTGGTGCTGGGGCGTGCGAAACTAAGGCGGAAGTGTAAGCTAGATTGCTGTGACGCTGGAGATTTGTTTGTATGTATTTTGTTTAGATACAGAAAGGGTGTGAAAAGGCAATTGTAGTGCACGGATATCAGCTTGCTATCTAAATAGTGACTAAGGATTCGAAAGCTCAAAAGTTCAAAAGTTCAAAATCAAAATGTGTGCCCAAGAGCAGAGTTTCTAAAATTTTTCATACAAAAAGTGTCTCATAAGTGGGTTTAATCACTCATAAACATACATTTATTTTATGAAAAAAAATTCTGTAAGTTATTTATTTTCAGCCTCCACGTATGTATATATATTTTCTAATTTTCTTTACTAAATTTACTCTCTCCAATTTTACTCTCCACAGCTACTTCACTCATCACACTCACTTCTGCTCATATTTCTTCTTTCATTATGGATCGCTTTAACTCAGTATTTGTGCACTACACAATACCCCCTAGCCACCAAATGCCAGACATAATTACTGTTTTGGTATGCAATAGCAGTTCATTGTTACAAGGCAGCAGTCCAAGCATTTGTTGTTGTTAGTTGTTGTGAGGTGTTAAGCCAGCTAAGCAGCTTTTTCGTTTTGTTTTGCTTTTCCGCTTTGTAATTTTTTCATGTTTATGTCTTCGTCGTTTTGTCGTATTGTTTTTGCAACTTGGCAGTCACATGATGCGAAATTGCAACAAAACTCATTTTGAAAATAAACAACAACAAGAAAAAAGCAAATGCCTGCAAAGTGTGTCATGCTGGCTGGTTATCTTGCCTCTATATACAAGCAAAAACAACAAAGTGGAAAATGCAACAAAGAAAAGTGAAAAATGTCTACCGGTGCTTGGACGCATGAAAATGGAAATTTCGTGTGTGTGTGTGTGTGTGGTAGAGTTGCCAGGTGGAGAGTAATGGAAAATATTGTCTTTCTAATAAATACTTAGAAGCCGGTCCAGTCGCTGAGCAGTCCAGTCTAGCAGCCTGTGCACCGATACAAAGTGGAAACAATCTCAAAATGTGGAAATAAATAAAAAGGGAGAAGATGGACTGCAGGGTTATGAAAAGGTAAGTTATTCCCACCAGCAAATAAATAGCAAATATTCAATATATTTTTGGCTTTGGTAATTGTTGTATTTTTGCATCATTCTCTCTCGTGTCATACGGGTAGCTCAACATTTTATTTGCATAATTCTATAAAAATTCTAAGCAACCTCAACATATACCAACACAGTTAAATCTACAAAAATAGTCATTACAGGCACTCAACCCAAACGTCTGCCAAACTATCAACCACTCAATCACCGCAGCAATAAACCTTTTTGGCGCGCATATACAGAAGCCGCCTTATGTCGCCACAGTCGAGTCGCCAACAGCGGCACACCATACTAGACACTGTAGATATATGTTCCATTGAACTGCCATCACGTCAATGGGGGCGTTGTTAGCCGAAATGACTGCATAACTTATTGGCAAAAGGCAATAAATAGCACAGTGTTACAGCTGTGGCTGTGCCAGTTGGGTCGCAAAGTCGTCGCCCCGAGGTAATGCGTAGGTGAGTTTGGCAGCCAAGTGCTACTATGCGGTGCGCTGCCAATCAATTTTTATTGTTATTGTGCATGGTGTGAACCAACAAAATTGGTTTTGCGTGATATGTCATTTTTGAAATGAGCTTTTTTCGCGTTATTTAATTTAAAATTGCTTCAAGTTAGAAGAAAAAAAAATTATTTTTGATACATCAAATCAACCATTGAAAGGCAGCCACTGAGGCAAATAGAAGAGATCAATATCTGATTTTTTATTACTTATCGCGCTTGAATTTTCTATTTTAAAGCATACATATTTTATTCTAACTACTGTAAGATTAACTGCAGTGCGAAGTTCGTTGCTTAAGTCTTTTGTTGCAAACGGCAGAATTCATATATTCGTATTAAATTTGTCAGCATTATATGATTATTAGCTCAGCAATCAAATTGATTGTTGTGAAAAGCAACTTCTATCAATTGCAGCATCGTGGAATTTCATATCAAACTCACTACCGGTTTTCTGGCATCGCAACTTTTTCCTTATAAATTCACATTCCTGGCAATATAATTGCATAATATGGCGCATAGGGAAATATTATAACTTCAGAGGTAACTTTTGTCCCGCCACAAGCTTTTTATTTAACATAAAATATTTTTTTTTTTTCAATTTTTTTTGTAAAGTCACGAATACTGGTAATAGTAATTTTATTGACGCCTTTTGTTGTTGCGATGCGCTTTGCTAATTATTAAGCAACAACAGCTACTGTCTGTAGTGGAAAACACGCAGTAATTGATACTTAAATAACTGGCGGCAGTATAGTTAATATAAATAAATGCTCAGTAATAATTGCATAATCGTAAACAAAATCTCATTCTGCGTTAGCAAAAGCAGAGAAATGAGTTGAAAGTAGTAATTGAAAGAATTTAAAATGGTTTCATTACACCTCATTTTGTCTAATAACCAGTAAGTGTACACTAGTTCTTTTTACATTTCTTACATTTTGTCACATATTTACACTGATTGTTGTTTGTTTGTGTTTTTTTCTTTCTTTCACTGCTGCTGAGCAGTAATTAGCGCTGACATTTAACTTACAACACCGCATTTGCGCTGAGCCATATCAGTTGTTGTTGTTGTTGCGTTTGTTTGCTTGACCTTCACAACTGCTGCAATTGAACCGGATTTCAAAGCGGCAATTAAAAGTTTTATATGCGCCAAACAAAAGAAATAGCGACAATACTCGTACAAAGAGAATAGCAAACTACTTGCTAATTTTTAATTTTATTGCAATTTTTCATTTATTAAGTGCTTTCAAGCTGCCAAATTCGCTGTCGGAACTGAGTTAAGAATGCAGTGGAGTGGCTTATTTGAGCGGGAAACAAAATGGGATAGCTCATGAAAAAAGGAATATCATTATTATTTTCATATTAGATCAAACTGGTATGTAGAAAACATATTTACACTATTTTTTAGTAGCGAGTTTGTGTCTTAAGTCTTTTGTTTGCATATAAGAATTAGCATTTTCGTTTAACTAAAATGCTAAAAATATTTAATTTCTATAAAGTATATTTTTAAAATTTACAACAACAAGTACTTAAGATAATAATATCAGTATATTTATACTCCACCAACGAGTTCGTGTCTTAAGTCTTTTGTTTGTATATGAGTATTGGTCAATTTTAAAGAATGTTCGTTTCTTAGCACTTTCGATTAGCACAGAAACTACTTTTTCTATAATTCTTATTTGAAATTGCTATAAAAAGCGCGAAGGAGAGTAAAATTGATGTATTTTCTCATTAAAGGTAGAAACAGTTATGGTTTAATCTATGAATAATTTTTTTTTAATAATGTGATGATATACTCAGATAATCTAAATCTGTCACAGTTATTGAAAAAAAAATGTTTTTCATATACTTTCTACTCAAAGTATAAATACTAGTTCAACTAACTAAATTATACTTTTTACAGTTTATATCAACACCTACCGCTGCAAGTGCATATTTTTGTCTATATAACACCAAAATAAATTGTCGATTCGAAGACGCTGTCACATCACCTTGGCTCACAAGTTGAGTGGTGTCAAAGCTATGCCAATGGGTGGAGGTCATTTGGTGGCAAAGGTTTGAAATTAAATTTCGTAGTTGCAGCAAAATCAGTGGAAGATTAATAGCCGAAAGTAACAGCACTCAAAGTGTTAATATGAAACAAGAAATCTTCTGCTATCATAAAGCGTCGTAAACTCAAATGATGAATAGCGGTTTAGGCAGCTCAATTTACAGTTTCACAGGTAAATTACAGGCAACAAACAATTGCGGTTAGCATAACCGCCAGTATTGTTGTAAACAAATAATATAGTCGTTAGTGTTGTTGTTATGAGCTGCGCGTAACATAAATTTTAATTAAATGTTATTCATAGCTACATTTGATTTTCGAAAATAATACGCAAAGTATGCATTCTCAATTACACAAACGCCTCCTTAATTCATTTAACATGCACATAAATACAAATATAAACATGTATATATATATATATATATATATATGTATAGAGAGAGAGACAAATGTCTATGCGCAGTTATCAAATCCCGACTATTAAAATATTTTTCTCTAAGTTTTTTCTATTTTTGCATAATTAGTATTGTAATTCAACGCGTTTAGTAAAAAAATAGTCGATTACTACAAACACATGAGCCGCTTAATTATTGTTGTGAAGATGCTACTACACGTTTTGTGTTGCACAATTCCAAGTATTTTTGCAACAATTATCATAAGAAATTATGCAGTGAGCCAGTCTCTGGTAGAATTAACTTTATAAAAGCTAGTTTCGATTTCATTATTCAATATGTTTAATTAATCATACAGCGTGGATACCAGTTATTTAAATAGCGATCTGATAAGCCCAAAAATTAGCTAAGCATATTTGTTATTGTATTTATTGTATGCAAAAAGTTTAAGTTTTTTTTTTAGTTTTTCCAGACAGCTCATATAATTGCAATTGTATTCCAAGAATTATTATATAAAATATTTTGCAAACCATTTCTGGGAAAAAAATGTAATGGGTTTCAAAACAGAAAATTTATAGCATGCGATTTTTTATTGAAGAAATTTTATAGCATGATATTTTTTTTTAAAGAAATGCGGAAATGTGTGTAAAATGTAAAGGGAATAATTTTATTGTTTGGAAATTATTAGAAAATGCTGTGCGGCATGTTCAATGAATTGTTTTTAATATTGATTAATATTTCATTCCACAGCTTGATTTTGAAACTGAAAAATATTAGGTAAACAAAAATCAAAAAATAATATTTTTAATATTTTATAATATTGGGTTTTTTTCAAAAAATTTAATTTTTTTTTTTTTTCAAAAAATAATATTTTCTTTTTTTTAACAATTTTGAAACTAGTTAGTTTTAGCTTAAGGAAATACAATTTTTTCAATTACATAATTATACCAGTTATTTAAATAGCGATCTGATAAGCCCAAAAATTAGCTAAGCATATTTGTTATTGTATTTATTGTATGCAAAAAGTTTAAGTTTTTTTTTTAATTTTTCCAGACAGCTCATATAATTGCAAGTGTATTCCAAGAATTATTATATAAATATTTTGCAAACGATTTCTGGAAAGAATTGTTAGTAATGGGTTTCAAAACAAAAAATTTATAGCATGCGATTTTTTTTAAAGAAAGATATTTTTTTGAAGAAATGCGGAAATATGTGTAAAATGTAAAGGGAATAATTTTATTGTTTGGAAATTATTAGAAAATGCTGTGCGGTATGTTCAATGAATTATTTTTAATATTGATTAATATTTATTTATTCAGCGTTATCATGACAGAGAGAAAAATATTAGGAAAAAAAAAACATTTTTAATATTTTATAATAATATTAACATTTTGTATAATATTTTTAATAAAAATAATATTTTTTTTTTTTAAATAATTTTTTTTTTTCAAAAAATAATATTTTTTATTTGTTTATTTGTTTATTTTTTTTTTTAATCTTGAAACTAGTTAGTTTTAGCTTAAGGAAATACAAATTTTTTCAATTACATAATTATAATAAATTATGAAGAGAGTCTTAAAACACAACACAACTCATCACAGCCATCAATCAAATGACAATTTATTATATATGTGTCTAAAACTGAGTGATAAGCAGTCTGCATATCAGAAAGTGTATAAGCTGACAGTTAAAAGCAAGTCAGACAGTTAGACAGTCACAAATAACGAAATATTAGTTGACGACTGTTTACAATTTTACAATTATTTTTATCTTGAATTTATGATTTTCCTTGCTTCAAACAAATGCCAGCAACAAAATATTTAAGTCAGCGACTTAGTGCCTCTTGCGCCTGCCTACAACAATAAACACTTGTTATGCATACGCTTTAATGGCTGCATCATAAAATTTACAGCCTGTTTTGCTTCACATTTTTAGTGTCGTTATAATACCTTCGTAATGTTGCATAATGTGCCAAAGCTGTTGTTGTCTTACAAATGTGTTAACACTTAATGTAATTATTGCTTTGCTGTTTGCTGCGCCTTAAGTTTTTTTTTATAGCACCAACTGTGGTGGTGTTGGTGGCTCAAGTGTGATTAGTTCACACAGGAATTTCTGTTTCTCATATATTTTTTTAGTTTTAATCTTTACTTTAATTTAAAAAGCTATAAATTAATTTTGATTACTTGAAACCTTATGAGTTTCAATTAGTTACAGTACCGTGCAATAAATTACCAACATATAAACTGTTAAACTTTGAACTATTTTTGCAATTTTCAGTTTTATATGCAGTCACTAAAGTTTAAATTGCTTTACTCTAAAGATATCTACATATATATATATATCTATATATATATATCTACAATATATTCTTAGCCACTCGCTGCGGTTAACAGTGACACAGTTACCCAGTATGCTGGCAATAATGCGTTTGATTTATGTGCTGTTATGCAAATATTGGCATTGCCTGCATTCACAACTGCAGTTAAAGTCGACCAAGTGAACTTGTTTGCATATGCACCGTTAGCTTTGCACTACAAATGAGAATTTATGTGCAAGTGTGACTAAATCAGATATGCGCACCGTTAATCAAAATTTGAAGGTAAACAGTCTTAATGAATTATTTCGCGATTCTTATCACAATGTTCTAGTTTTAATTTACTTTAATCGGAATTGCTTTAAAAATCATGGCAAATGTCATAGGTGGATTTAATTTAATGGCAGTAGACTGTATTTTTTTTTTTTTTTTGAAGTAGAATATTAGACTTGTAGTATACTAATTGATAAATTGAATTTTATATTTGACGCGGTCAAGTTGTGCTATTGAATTTGGTGGTATTTTCAAGCGTTGCCACCTGTTGGAATAATTATAATTTATTTGTATATGGAAATTGTAAACATATATCACATACAAGATGTTCAAAATAATTTATTTATACATAGTTTTATCAAAAAATATTTTTTTTCAGAGTTGCCACCTAGTTAAAAAAAATTAAAACTATGCAATAAATGCTGCAATATGGACATTAATGAGTGAGACTTGTGAATCGCTTAGCTGAAATGGTTTGACAATTTTTCAAGTAAAATGGGTTTGCCATCTTGCTGACTTTTTCGAACTAAAAGTTAACTAACTTTAATACAGCCGACTTGGTTCACTGAAAAGTAAGTTGATGCTTTAATAATTTTCTTTCAAATCTGTAGAATATTTGAAAATACGTAACCACTCTAGTTTGATTCTTAATGAATTGACATTTCACCGCCTTGACAGCAAGTTTTATTCATGTAAAAGTACACATTCCACTTTTACTATTTATAAATAAAATATTAAACGCCTCATTCTTACCACGCCTTATGATTTAATTGCAATAATTGATTGAGCTCGACCAAGAACTAAAACATATTTGTCAGTAGTAACTTATTGAAATCGCATGATATGCAATGTTTAACAAATTAGTTATGTAAAACAAGTATTTGAGAATTAAGTAATGAATAAAATCAATAAACATATACATTAGATTTGCAACAAACCCGTTATTGGGTGCAGGCGCACAATTCCACATGCAAAACCGCAGATAATCGCACATTTAAGTTACGTGTCTAAGTGAGAGCACGCAACGCGCCACGTGCGACAGTGCACACACACACACATACCGCACAATGGTGGTACCGTTTCAAAGAACCGTTTTAATTAAATTTCATTTTCAATACGCGCCGCTGACTGACGGCGAGCATATGCTGCAATTGAAAGCGCAACACAATTTGACAGGTTTGTCATACAAACGAGCGGTCATAAACGAGTTGCGCGCTTAAGTCTTTTGTTCGCCTGCAGCGAGTTGTTGGCTACGCAATCGCCAAACCAACTAACATGAACAACAACAAACAAAACAAAGAAACAAACAAACAGACAGACAGACAGACAGACACCTCAATCGCTTGACTCTTATGCAGGCAGCGCGCACATTTATATTCTTGGGCGTGAAATGCATATGGCAATCAGCATAAATGTTAATGTTAAAATGCGGAAATTTGCACAATGAACCACAACAACAAAAACCATATAGCGAATGGTGGCTATAAAACGTTGCAATCATCGGCGAAAATTGCCTAAGCATTCTTGCGTACACACATGCAGTTAACACAACAACAATAGCGCTTACTTGCGTCATTGTGAAATACTCGTACTTGCAGTGAGTGGCCGTTGGTGGCAAGAAGCGACCATTGTGCGAAGTGAGCCGCTAAATGAAAATTCGATTTTGAAAAATTCTCGCATGAATAAGCAGTTGCGCGTCGAAAAGGTGTTTATAAGAATGCATTTATATGTGTGGCAAGCCTGAGTTTGATGTTTTTTGTATTTTTCGTATTAAAGCGAGCGTACTTCATTAAATCTTGTGCGTTGGCATGTACTATAAAATTGGTGTAATTGGTGAACTATTCAATACGAATTGCTTATGAAAATGGGGGTTTTTAAGTTATAATAGTAACCTATAAATTAAATTGATTGAGAAATTAGAAGAAGATAACGCTGAAATAGACTTTAGAGCCCTTTAGTAGCAGAAAATATTTCAGTTTTTGCGATAAATCGCCTTAGACTTTATATTATTATCAAAAAGTACTATAATGGAAAATATTTACATAAGCTTTCTCCAGTAGACGTGGATATCATATAAGGCTCAATACTAAAACGAAATTCGCTGATTTTCGATCCAAAAATGTTAATTTAAAAACAATTTTCAAAATTTTAAATTTTTTATAAGTTAGGCGATAGTCAGTTGTAACTAATCCGTAAAAGATGTTAAAGATGATTTTGAAGTTTTTTATGATTGTCAAAATTATATTCGCGCACTAGAAAACTTAAAATTTGCTGATAATTTGAAATGGTTACATACATACGCCGGAATTTATGTACTCAGCTTCAAAACAGTGGTTGTGAGGTTATAAGTGCTTACCTGAAAGTAAATAAATACATTTTTAAACCCTGAACAGGGTATATTAAGTTTGTCACGAAGTTTGTAACACCCAGAAGGAAGCGTCGGAGGCTCTATAAAGCATCTATATAAATGATCAGTATGTTGAACAGAGTCGATTTAGCCATGTCCGTCTGTCTGTCCGTCTGTCTGTCCGTCTGTATATATACGAACTAGTCCTTCAGTTTTTAAGATATCGTTTTGAAATTTTGCAGATGTTATTTTCTCTTCAAGAAGCTGCTCATTTGTCGGAACTGCCGATATCGGACCGCTATATCATATAGCTGCCATACAAACTGAACGATCAGAATCAAGGGCTTGTACGGAAAACTTCAGCATTTTACTACATATCTTCACGAAATGTGTTATTGTTCATAAAATAATTTAATCTCCGAAAAAATTGTTTAGATCGGTTCACTATAGCATATAGCTGCCATACAAACCGAACGATCGGAATCAATGGCTTGTATGGAAAATTTTCGCATTTTACTACATATCTTCACGAAATGTGTTATTGTTCATAAAATAATTTAATCTCCGAAAAAATAGTTCAGATCGGTTCACTAAAGCATATAGCTGCCATACAAACTGAACGATCGGAATCAAGGGCTTGTATGGAAAACTTCCGCATTTTACTACATATCTTCACGAAAGTTGGTGTGATTATTGTTCATAGAAATAATTTCATCTCCGAAAAAATTGTTCAGATCGATTCACTATAGCATATAGCTGTCATATAAACTGAACGATCGGAATCAATGGCTTGTATGGAAAATGTTCGCATTTGACGTGGTATTTTCACGAAATTTGACATGGATTACTGCTTAAGGTAAGAAATTCTTCAGATTGTTCAGATCGGTTAACTATATAATCTATTAATGTTTCTAGCAAACAACCCGGCTAAAAAGAATTAGTAAAATGTTTTCTCTTTTTTTTACTTACTTTTTCTTACGTCTTTAGATTTGCTTAAACACATAGTTACTAAAAGAAATGCACCTGTGAAGGGTATATTAGCTTCGGTACAGCCGAAGTTAACGTTTTTTCTTGTTTTTATTAAAAAAATTATTTCAAAAATGATATCGATAAATTTATTGTCACATCAATATTATAAAGAAAGCATAAATATTATTTTCAACTTTTTATTTGACAGAAAATTTAAATTAAATTAAATAAGAAGAAAATTAAATAATTATATTATTTAAATAATTTAGATAGTCAATATTGATAAATTCGAAGTCTTATGGACCTATGTAGCTTGGCATCAATTGAAAAAATATATTACAATTGAGAGAAAATTAAATATGTTTGTTGCATTAAAATTAATATTTCAAAAATCAATGAAATCAAAAAAAATAATTATATTCTAAATATTTGAATCAAAATTCCACCAGCAAAAAACAATTTCAATTGAAAAACTCAAACCAATTAAACAAGCTATCAAAATTAAAATTTTTGCAGACAAAGAAGGAAAAAATAGACACACAGCGATGGTAAAAAAGTGCAAGCAACTGGTTTGACGGCTCTGCATGTGTACGTAATCTTTTATCGTGGCACGTAACTGGAGGTAAACATGTGACTTGTCATGCCAACGGTAATGCACACACAAACACACATCTAAATAAACAGATTTACAAGTATTTACAAAAGCAAAAGCAAAAACAAAATCTGGTTGCTGGATACAAGTATTTAAGAGCGAGTCACCGGCATGCCGCGCCTTTTACGAAACGCTAAGAATCAAATGTCGCATCTTAAATTACACAGCGTCTTGAGCGCTTGTAAAGAGTGTTATGAGCATGCGCATGAGAGAAACTAAAAACATTGTTGCTTAGTTGAAAAATGCCAACAACAACAAAACAGAAATCGTTTCCACGAATTTTCAGTGTTGCATTTGCAATTCTATCGGCGCAGACAAGGTTCACCGCGTAAGGAGTTGACAACTGCATAAATAAACATATGTAATTGCAGGCAAATAAAGGCAAACAACAACAATGCGGCGTCAAGTGAGCAAAATGCACATGAAAAACTAGGTGGCAGCACTCACAGCAAAAGCAGAGGAAAACCGAAGAAAAGTAAGTAAAAGAAACTGCTGAATAAATAGCAGAAGCAGTAAATATTTGTGTAAGAAAACGCGAAAATAAAGCAAAATGTGAAAATGTACAGATGAATATAAAAACAAAAACAAAAACAAACAAAGCGAGAGAGAGAAAAAGAAAAAAATGCAGTCAACTAAAGTCAATACCGCATTGTGCGCTTTTCATGTGCCAAAGTAAAAATTATGGCAAAGCAAAGGTGAAGCAAATATGCTGAAAATGCCGCCGAGCGGGGCGAAACGCGGCGAAATGCAATGCAGCGAATGTGAAGTGAAACAAAGTGTGCATTTTTGCAGTTTGTTGCACAATAAACGTCGGCCGTACGTCTCTGTCCGTCTGTGTGTTGCAAATAGGCAACCAACAACAAAAAATGAAAATATATTTCTATTTCTATTTGCACAGCGTAGTGTATGCGTGTGACTGACTGCGCAAAATATTAATGTAAATGCGAATGGACAAAATAGCAAAGATTGTGAAATTGTGTGCCGCGCTCGCGTGCAAGTCCACTTATTTGTGATTCGCATAAATGAATGTGGAAGTGTAAAGTAAATTAGGCATTATGAGCGCGGAGAAAACGAAAGTGTTACGACGACAATACACAAACAACAAATACAAGTAATTGAAGTGATTAACTAATATTTGTGTATTTGGATTATGATTTGTCTGTTGTTGTAGTTAAAAAGGCTTGGACGAGCGTATAGTATATGTGAGATATGGTTTTTGACCCATAAGTGGGCGACGGCACGCCCATTTTCCATTTTGTAAAAAAATCTGAGTGCAGCTTCCATCTGCCATTTCTTATGTGAAATTTAGTGTTTCTGGCGTTTTTCGTTATTGAGTTAACGCACTTTTAATAATTTTCAACCTAACCTTTGTATGGGAGGTGGGCGTGGTTACAATCCGATTTCCTCCATTTTTGAACTGTATAAGGTAGTACCTAAAAGAAACGACTCTAGATATACCTTTAGTAGTTTGCGAGATATGTACAAAAAACTTAGTAGAGGGAGGGGCCACGCCCACTTCCCCAAAAAAATTACATCCAAATATGCCCTTTCATAGTGCGATCCTTCATATCAAATTTTACTTCCATAGCTTTATTTATAGCTTAGTTATGGCACTTTAAGTGTTTTCGGTTTTCGCCATTTTGTGGGCTTGGCAGTGGTCCGATTACGTCCATTTTCGAACTTAACCTTCTTATGGTGCCAAGGAACACGTGTTCCAAGTTTCATTAAGATATCTCAATTTTTACTCAAGTTACAGCTTGCACGGACGGACGGACAGACAGACATCCGGATTTGAACTTTTCTCGTCACCCTGATCATTTTGATATATATAACCCTATATCTAACTCGTTTAGTTTTAGGACTTACAACCAACCGTTATGTGGACAAAACTTATAATACTCTCGTAGCAACTTTGTTGCGAGAGTATAAAAAGTTGTGAATTTTTTTGAGTGAAACTAGTGGTTGACTACGGAGTAAAGAAAGTGTAAAAAGAATTAGCATATGGTAGAGTGTCTACAAACAAATTCTTTTGCTTTTATTTTAAAATTTCATTCCTCGACTATGGTTTTGATAACTTTCAGTAACTGTTTTGCATAATCACTGTAACTCTAACTTCAACTGATTCTACATAAAATGTAGTTATCTAGATGTATCTCGTTACATAATTTTTCAGACTTAAATGAACAGTATTGTCGAATATTAGACTAAATTTCGTATCTTCAGTGCAGTAGCAAGTAGAATAAAGACGTTTAAATGCAGCATTTTCATTGCTCAAATCGTTTGTTGCTGCAAATTATTTGTGCATTGACTTCAGTAAGAAACAAGTTCGCTGCTTAAGTCTTTGATACACATAGTTCATTTGAAGTTTGTAGCTTAAATCTTCAATTCCTGCTTCTTCAGCAAGTTTGTAGCTTAAGTCTTAAGTTTCTTTTGAATTTATTTATGCATTGGCGCTAAGAAAGCAAGATTTTATAGTTCTTTTGCTATTTCCACTGAGTATACGAAAAACAATTAAAAAAAAAATTTAATTTAATTCTAAACAAAAGTATTCTAAATAAAATATTTAAACCAAGTTTAAATTCAAGTTAAACATCGGATTTGATTTCCATTGGTGGATACTATTAAATTTAAAACCAAATCAGGTATTAGTTTTGACATAAAATCGGCATTCCTTTCAATATACAGTTAAAAAATCTAAAATTATTCAAATAATCCCAACATAAAACCAGTAAAGGTGCATCATAAAACTCTGAAACCGAATTGATTGCAAGTTTTTATAACATTTTATCACCAAATTAGCTCATAAACATATGCTTGTGGCATAGAAAACATACACAAAAGGAACAACTAAATGCAGATGCTTAAAGAAAAAAGTTCACACACGTTTCAGCGCTTCACTAATTAAAGGTATTTATAAATATTTTATTTTTTTTCCACCAAAAAAAAAAAGAAAACTCAAGCCACCCAAAAGCATTAGAATAATTTAAGAGAAAGTGTACGGGATTAACTGGTTTATTTTTTAAATTATGCCTCGAAGACTGCAGGGCAATTAGAAATGTTCGACAAGTCGTTAATTTCTGTCAAAAAGCAGTTGAGAGGTTGAGATGTTGTGATAGCAAAAGACAGTAAGGTATAAATAAGTATTGAGACCACTTGATGCAAGTCAAATGAAAATTTCGAACAAGTTTGGTGCCTTTTTTTTCGAGAAAGGAATTCGTGCAAATGAATTATTATTGCTTGCATAAATAACAAAATAACGTTAGACCCAATACTAGTTTTGTACTAAAAGTGAATTAAAATATACGCATCTGCATAAAAGCATGCTTAATCAAATGTTTGGCTAGAATGTAGGCGCCAGAAAGTTGTTTTGAGAATTTTGAAAAAGTTGAAGCATTTATAAAAGTAGACATGATTTGGACTGAGCGTGTTTGAGAGTGATTTGTTATTGTTGTTAAAAATTTAATTGAAATGAAAAAAAAATATTTTAACGATTTTGTATTTGGTATTTCTTTTTATCAGCGTATAGAGTAAATAATGTTTTTGCAAAAAAAAAAAAATAAATTAATTATAGCAGTCAAAATGCAATGTTTGTTTACGTAAGAGTTTATTTTTAAATTTCATGACATTTTTTCTTGAAGCGAGTATAGTAATTTGATTTTTTGACGGAATCGGTTTGTTGCTTAAGTCTTTTATTATTCCAATCTATCTGTACATTGACTTCTATTTATGCCAAGTTCGTTGCTTAAGTCTTTGGTTTGACTTTTTGAAACAGCAAGTTTGCAGCCAAGTCTTTCGTTAGCCGATATAATTTAGTGTTCCAAGTTTTTTTGCGAGAAAGTATAAATTTATATGTATTCGTATAAAGAATATTTTATAACTTTTTATTTCGTGTAATATTAATTATATTTCAGGGTATATTAAGTTTGTCACGAAGTTTGTGACACCCAGAAGGAAGCGTCGGAGACCCTATAAAGTATATATATAAATGATCAGTATGTTGAACTCAGTCGATTTAGCCATGTCCGTCTGTCTGTATATATACGAACTAGTCCTTCAGTTTTTAAGATATCGTTTTGAAATTTTGCAGATGTTATTTTCTCTTCAAGAAGCTGCTCATTTGTCGGATCTGCCGATATCGGACCACTATATCATATAGCTGCCATACAAACTGAACGACCGCAATCAAGGGCTTGTATGGAAAACTTCCGCATTTTACTACACATCTTTACGAAATTTGGTGTTAGTTATTTTTCATAGAAATAATTTAATCTCCGAAAAAATTATTCAGATCGGTTCAATATAGCATATAGCTGCCATACAAACTGAACGATCGGAATCAAGGACTTGTATGGAAAACTTCCGCATTTTACTACATATCTTCACGAAATTTGGTGTGAGTTATTTTTCATTGAAATAATTTAATCTCCGAAAAAATTGTTCAGATCGGTTTACTATAGCATATAGCTGCCATACAAACTGAACGATCGGAATCAATGGCTTGTATGGAAAATTTTCGCATTTGACGTGGTATCTTCACGAAATTTGACATGGGTTACTGCTTAAGGTAATAATATAATCTCCGAAGAAATTGTTCAGATCGGTTAACTATATAACCTTAATGTTTCTAGCAAACAACCCGGCTAAAAATAATTAGTAAAATGTTTTTTTTTTTACTTACTTTTTCTTACGTCTTTAGATTTGCTTAAACACATAGTTACTAAAAGAAATGCACCTGTGAAGGGTATATTAGCTTCGGTACAGCCGAAGTTAACGTTTTTTCTTGTTTTTTAATAAATTTATGGTTGATTTACAATCAAAGTTTTATTTTTGATAATTTTTTTTAGAAAAATCTCAAACACAAGCATGCATATTCAAGAGCTGTTATGTAAATCATGTGAAATTTTCATTGACTTTAGCGACATTTCTCAACTAATTTGAAATTGTAATCCGCTGAGATAAAAATCTTGCATTTTACTTTTACCATTTACATGCTTATGCATTAACATAACCGCATACAATGTAAAGTCTCTGCTTTGTGTTAATTTACCGCTAATGTTTATGCTAATTGACGCCTAATTAACATGTATTTATACACAACAATGCATAACTGTGCTATAAATAAGCCATAAGGAAATATTTATTTATACAAAATTATCAGTAAACCAAGCTTGCATCATCGGCCAACACGCCCCAATACGGCGAAATAGAAATCAACCGCAAGAGCCATGCATTCATCATAAATGAAATTATTTAGAAAAATTTCAACTAACTCCAAAGGCATTTGATACGTGCATTGTAGCACAGTGTGTTCGTAAAAAAAAGTAAAAAAATTAATACGAAATCAACGCATAACTATAACGTCCAACAATATCGTTTAATTGCGTTCCTCCAAACACCACGTTCAATGCGTGACGTCTTTGATTTTTAATTAATTAAATTTTGAATTATGCAAAGTCCAACGCTTTTGTGCGACCTTGCACTTATAAACATACCGCGGCTGATAAGCGGCTTGTTAATATTAATATAATATAAACTTTCTACTTTATTTGCTATGCTAATGGTTAGCGCCAACTGTTAGCCAACACACGCTGTTGTTTGCTTCTACACTTTCTTATATAAAAAGCAGAAGAAGAAGAAAAAAAGCAAAAATTTCATATTTACACGCACCTACGTGCCTGGCATATGCAAACTTGATTTTGATTTAAGTGTGCTTATGAGCTCATACTGACATACCAGCACAGAAATTGAAACTTGAGTGTATGAAATGAGGACGCATGCGTGCGTCTTTTCACACAGTCGCACAGTCGCACAGCCTACCAGCAGGTGATGGCCGATGACGACATAAATGCCTGCTTATGAGCGCTGTTGTAATACTATATTGGAAATTTATGTGGCAAATGAATGAAAGTGAAGTGCTGACTGAACGCAGTGTTACACAAAAGTATGCATAACAATAATTATAATAATAATATAATAATAATATAATAATAATAATATAATATTATGTGGGGTAGTTTATAAAAAGCACTTAAGTGAGACATTTTGTACTGTAGAATAGTTATTTATATGATAAACGAGATTTTTTGAAATATATAACTGCATATTTGGGGGTAGATTAACATTTTCCATTTTTGTAAATAATACATATATATGTATATGATATTAATATTAGCATCGAAGCATTTGTCACTCTTGGTATGCGACAATGACTCCAAACAACAACAATAGCCAACAAGGTAACTTTTACGAAATTCATAAATATATTTTTGTGAATATATGAGTAGCGCTATCTCTCCTGAGCTGCGTTGTGTCGTGCATTTCACATTCACGCTATTAAATAAACGCATTAGCAGCGATTACGTTATGCGTCCTATGACGTACGTCTTGACAGCGATTGTATAAACAGCACGAGGCTTCACAGCGAATGAGTGCTTCAAAGCTGGAAAGCTGATGTGTGATGGCTACAACACTACATTTGAGTGCTCTTCACCGTTGACCATCGTTGTCAGCACAAGCAACAACACAACAACAACAGCACTAACGTTGCTTTACGTTATACGCACGGGCGGCAGTGAAAACGGTACTCTCGCGCCGGTTTCATCTTCACAACACAATTTCACTGCCCACCAACAAGTCGGGCTGTCAGTCAGTTGATCTGACGCTGTGTTGTTGCGGTTTGCAGCCACACTTAACACTTTCGTTTTCATTTTCGTTGCGGTCGGCGACTACAAGCAAACTTGCTATGTGTTGAAGTTTGTGTTTTGTTGTTAGTGTGTTAACCGCTGCTCCAGCTGCTGTGTGTTGAATTTGATAGTGTGTGCTTGAAAGAGATTTCACTTTCATCTTCATCTGAATATGTAATTTATGTAAAGTGTTTTCTTGCGCGTGTGTGTGTGTTTGTGTGCTGACTGCCTGTCGCTCGTCCTCATTTTGTTGCGTGCACATCGCTTGATTGTGGCATTGTTGTGGCACTTTTTGTATTTGCATTTTTCATTTTACAAAAACAGGTAGGAAACCAATTTCAAAAAAAGAAATGTGTGTGATCACGAGGTTTGAGTGAGCACAGTGGCACATATTATTATATATTTACTTGCTTTCGAATTTTATATAAAATTTATTTAAATATGATTTATAAATGAAGATACTCACATAAGTATTTATTTTATTTTACTGATCAGTTATAAAGCTTACCTAAAAAGAAAAAAGAATAAAAAATTAATTATTAAATTAAAT
Source organism: Zeugodacus tau (assembly GCA_031772095.1). Lineage (NCBI taxonomy): Eukaryota > Metazoa > Arthropoda > Insecta > Diptera > Tephritidae > Zeugodacus > Zeugodacus tau. The sequence continues at coordinate 65,775,200 of CM062651.1, read as the reverse complement.
TATTCGAAATCAAACGAAATATATAAAAGATTTAATATAGAGTATTTAAAAAAACAATGCAAAAAAATTTAATAAATTTAGCATTATCAAAAATATTTCTAAAAACTTTTTTTACACAAAAAATTATAAAAAAAAATAAAAATAAAAAAATGAAACAAATTTAAAATATTATTAAATTGTTTAAAATAAAAAAATAATTCTGAATAAAAAAATTTAATAAATTTAGCATAACCAAAAAAAATCTATAAACTTTTTGTTCACTTAAAAAAATCATAAATAAAAAAAAAGTTAAAAAAAAAAATTATAATGAAATAAATTTAAATTATTTACAATAAATTTAAAATATTATTAAATTGTTTAAAATTGAATAAATCTATTCTGAATAAAAAAAAATAATTCTGAAGCATAACTAAAAAAAATCTAAAAACTTTTTTTTACATACAAAAAATCATAAATAAATAAAAAATTAAAAAAAAGTATAATGAAATAAATTTAAATTATTTACAATAAATTTAAAATATTATTAAATTGTTTAAAATTGAATAAATCTACTCTGAAAAAAAAATTTTTCTGAATAAAAAATTTAATAAATTTTGCATAACCGAACATAATCTAAAAACTTTTTTTTTACATAAAAAAAATCATAAATAAAAAAAATTAAAAAAAAAATAATGAAATAAATTTAAATTATTTACAATAAATTTAAAATATTTTTAAATTGTTTAAAACTGAATAAATCTATTCTGAATAAAAAAAAAATAATTCTGAAGCATAACCAAAAAAAAATCTAAAAACTTTTTTTTTACATAAAAAAAATCATAAATAAAAAAAATTAAAAAAAAATAATGAAATCAATTTAAATTATTTACAATAAATTTAAAATATTTTTAAATTGTTTAAAATTGAATAAATCTATTCTGAATAAAAAAATAATTCTGAATAAAAAATTTAATAAATTTAGCATAACCAAAAAAATCTAAAAACTTTTTTTTTACATAAAAAAAATCATAAATAAAAAAAATTACAAAAAAATAATAATGAAATAAATTTAAATTATTTACAATAAATTTAAAATATTATTAAATTGTTTAAAATTTAATAAATCTAAATTAAGCTTAACTATTCATTATTATAATGAATTTAAACATATTTTTTATTTAATTATTTAATTAATTTTTTTCATAACTTCCAACGCTCAAATGCAAATAAATAGCAACAACATTATACCACGTGATAATTGCCATTGACAAATACCTAAGCTGATATTTATTTATTGCACATATTAGTTATCTTCGCGCAATCGATTTGTCACATACCAGCGTTTTGCAGCTGTTTATTAATGATTTAATTTTGCAAAACAATTACATGCCATGCCATCAAAGCGATTTGTTTGTGGCTTAAACAGCGCGCACAACATGCGCTGACATTCAACACGGCGTTGCACATTGACTTTGTGCGAATTTCAAGGACACGCCATAAACAATTTCAATTTCAGCGGAAAAACGTCAACTTGCATAAAAATAAATTAAATGCTCTTTTTATAGCGCATAGCAGCGACCAAGCGACCCAACAAAATTAAGTGCATTAAAGCAATCGGGCAAAAACAATAAAAACAAATTAAAATCAAATAGACAAAAAACAACAAAAAATGCGCGAAAAAAACAATTGAACCACTTTGTTGCTCAATAAATTAGTTTTTCAATAAGTGCACTTAATGACATTCGCTTGTTGTTGTTAAAATTGTTTTTGTTATTGCTATCAAAAAATTGTTGCCAACACCAACGCTTGCCTGCACAACAACAACAACTCATTAACTATAAGGTCAAACGCTATTGGCAGATGCGCCGTCGCCGCCGCACTTGGCGCTGCCAGCCAAACAAAAGACTTAAGCGACAAACTCGATTGCTCAAAAGCGCTACGAATTTAGCTGGAACATTGCAATTCTTCACACCTCTGCACTACGTGATGTGCTTGAAATTCTTGTTGTCTATATGCAAATGCAGGTGAATTCAGAGAATTCCAAACACACACACATACATACATATTTACAGATATATTTATGTACATATGTGTGTTTGTATATAATATAATATTTTTTTTTTTCATCTATGTATGTATGTGTGTATGTACCATATATAAATATTATATATTTCTTTGCAATTTGTGTAAAAAAAAAACAAAAAATTTTAAACGCTTTACGGCGCGTCATTCAATTCAAGTGGCCATCGTTGTCCACCGATGCGAACTGGAAGGCCATGTGCCACTTTGACTGACACTGCTGCTTCATTTGTTGCACACACAAAGCCACTTGGCTGACTGGCTAACTGGCTGACTTGGCTGCTTGTGGCAAGTGTTTGCAATTCAAGTAATTGGCGTGTAAGTGCTTGTTGTACACTTGCTAGTATTTATTGAGAAATTTTTTGTTGTGTGGATACGGAGATTTATATATACATATAGGAAAAAATATATACATATATATTAGGGCTCTTAAAATTATTCGATTAACCTGAAAACCGATTATTCGAATATCCGGTTTGTAACCGTTCGTACGAATATTAACCGGTTAGTACTAATCGATTAGTCGCAATGTTACGACTATTCGAATAGTCGTGCTACTGCGGTTATTCGAATAGTTATACTGTCACTATTCGAATAAATGAAAATTGTTTAAAATCCAAGCAGCTTTTGATTTTTGTTTGTTTTTACTTGTGATAATGTCAATTGTACGCATTTTTCCTGTGTTTCACATTTTTCAATAAAAAGAGAAATTTAATGAACTTACACTATTCGAATAGTCGACAACGAACGGTTAACCGGATAGTCGGAAATGAGCGGTTAATCGAATAGTCGATGACTGGCGACTATCCGAATAGTGCAAACCTAATATTATTATTCGAATAATGCCCTATTCGGTTAATTCGGTTAGTCGATTAGTCGAATACCAAGAGCTCTAATATATATACATCCATTAGCAGGTATTCTTTTCACATTTTTCTTTTCTAAAGTATGTCTGTTAATAAATCATATATCAAATATATGTATATATACTTCTTCGTGTTACATATCACGTGCCGTACTCATCACAAATAAGTGCCAAAAAAATTCAAGTTCGCTATTTGATTTGCAACAACAACAAGAAGCACATGTAGTCACTTGCCGTTTGAAATCCCATTAAAAAATCAAAAGTACACTGTATCGAGTATTGCATGTGGCGCACTTGAATATTTTTCGTTACTCAAGTGGGAACTTCCAAAGCAGTAAATAATAATAAAAAACGGTATAAACAAAAAATTAATAAAAAAGCAACAAAAAATGGAAAACAGTATTCAATTTATAACAATTTTTCAATGCTAATTTGTTGCGAGTGTGATTGACGTTTATTATTGTTTGTTGGGTTGAGCTGTTGTTTTTGTTGTACTCTTAAATTTGAAATTATTTTCAATAATATTAGGTTTAAAAACATTTTTTCCAATTATTTTGGTGTAAATTTATTATTATTTTTTTATTTTTTTCATTTTTGGCACTTACTTGCAGTATCGACTAGTTTTAGAGCTCTTGACAGAATGAGAGCATACTTGTATATATTTGAAATTCTTCATTTAATATTAAATATTAAAAAATAAATGTTAAATTGTTCAAGTATGTTGTCTATTTATGCAACTAAGTGGCAACTGTTGAAGCCTTGAAATTAATATTCAATAATAAAATGAAAACAAATTTATAAATGACCGTAAGTAACATCAAAATCAAAAAAAAAGAATTCTAATACGTTTCACAAATAATCAAAACAAATAATTAAGAATTTTTTTTTAAATTTTTAACGGTCTTTGGCTTGTACTAATACAATATTGACAGCAAGAAGCTCGTTTTTAGCAATTTCTACCTATTGATTGTTGATAAAAATTATATTTGTTTAATATTTTTTCTTCTAAACAGCTCTTTGGTTATCAACTTTGCACCAAAATTAGGCAAAAACAAAATTTTATTAAAATACGCTCCTTCAAAATAGCATAAATCTCGTTTAACTGGCTATATAAGCACGTCATCTAATCATTAGTCAACCATAAAAAATATTACGTTAAGTCTAAAATAATATCTTAAACGAAATATTTACATATATTAGCAATTTTTTGTGATAATTTCAAGTTAACAAAACCAGTTGACTGCACAGAATATCTGCGAAAACAAAAGCATTCTCAAGCAGCTCACATAAAAGTCTACTAAAAGAACATAGTCAAAAAAACGCAAAATGTATCACCGAAATAAATAATTTAGAAAAAAAAGTTACAAAAAAAATGTTGAAATATTAAAAAGAATTGCTCTTGGCAATTGTGATTCGCATGCTACAGATTTGGACAAGTTGTTGTTGGTTCAAGGTAGCAATTAAGAGTTCAAAATAAAACAAGTTTCTGAAGTGAACAATTTGATGTGATGAATTATGGTGGCTATATAAATGAAGAATGGCAGAAGAGAAAGGATAGTTCCTAGTGGAAAACTGGATTTTATGGGTAACATTTTTTTTAAGTTTTTTTTTTAATTCTTTTTTTTATATTTAAACTCAAAGTTAATTTGTATTTGAGATAAAGAAATTAATTAAATTATATACATCCTCACTAATTGCATGAGTACAAAATTTTTTCACTAAAAAAAATATTTAAATTTCTTTGAATTAATTCAATTTTAATTTTAATTTTTTTTTAATTAATATTTTTATTTAAATATTTTTTTTTAATTTTTTTTTCAAATATTTTTTTATTTAAATATTTTTTTAATTTTTTTATTTAAATATTTTTTTTAAATTTTATTTAAATATTTTTTAATTTTTTTACTTTAATATTTTTTTAAATTTATTTTTAATTTTTAACTCTTTGAATTAATTCAATTTTAATTTAAATTTTTGTTAAATTAATTTTTTTATTTAAATTTTTTTTTTTAATTTGATTATTTAAATATTTTTTTAAAATTTATTTAAATATTTTTTAATTTTTTTAATTAAATTTTTTTTAAATTTTATTTAAAATTTTTTTTAATTTTTTTATTTAAATATTTTTTTAAATTTATTTTTAAGTTTTAACTCTTTGAATTAATTCATTTTTAATTTTAATTATTGTTAAATTAATTTTTTTATTTAAATATTTTTCTATTTAAATATTTTTTTAATTTTTTTTATTTAAATATTTTTTTAAATTTTATTTAAATATTTTTTAATTTTTTACTTAAATATTTTTTTAAATTTATTTTTAATTTTTAACTCTTTGAATTAATTCAATTTTAATTTTAATTTTTGTTAAATTAATTTTTTATTTAAATATTTTTTTTTTAATTTGTTTGTTTAAATATTGTTTTAAATTTTATTTAAATATTTTCTTAATTTTTTTTATTTAAATATTTTTTTAAATTTTATTTAAATATTTTTTTAATTTTTTTATTTAAATATTTTTTAAATTTATTTTTAAGTTTTAACTCTTTGAATTAATTCAATATTAATTTTAATTTTTGTTAAATTAATTTTTTTATTTAAATATTTTTTTAATTTTTTTTATTTAAATATTTTTTTTTTAATTTTATTTAAATATTTTTTTAAATTTATTTTTAATTTTTAACTCTTTGAATTAATTCAATTTTAATGTTAATTTTTGTTAAATTAATTTTTTTATTTAAATATATTTTTTTTTATTTTTTTATTTAAATATTTTTTTAATTTTCATTTTTAATTTTTAACTAAAGCAATTTTTTTTTTTATTTTCAACCAGCTACAATTATAACTATTTTCAGCAACCAAAAACATCAAAATCGCCACTCAGTTCACTCACCTAAACTCGCAGCAATATTTCAACCAAAAAGCATCTTCCACATCTATCAAAATCCAATTAATTTAATAATTAATTGAATGCTAGTTTTCAAAAACCTGAGCTGCGCCTTACTGTCAGTCATCTGCGCATCATCTGTCACTGGACAAACACACGAGTTGTGTGTTTTTTGCACACTTTCTGGTTTTAATTTCATTTCAGTTCTAATTTTTTTTCAACTGACTTGCCACTGTATATCCGCCAATGGTTTGATGATTAATTGCAAATGCCATTCGTCATTAATTTTGCTAGCTAATTTATTTGAGTTTATTTAAGTTTTTTTTTTATTTTGCGTTGACTATTTTGGTGCTTGGCGAGTTAATATTGTGCACAAGTTTGTGATTGGCATGATTAAATGGTGGTTTATTTGACAGTGGACTAATTAGTTGAAATTTCGTTTAAAATTTTGAAGTGAAATTAATTTTGTTTTTTTTTTTTGTAATGTGTGGATATTTGTTGCTGTATCTCTTCAGAAAACAATGCAAAAATGCTTTTGTTCAAAATAAAAGGTCTCTTTTATCAAAATACCCAACTTCATAAGCTCTCAAACTTCGCCACCACTTCTCATAAAATTTTGAGTTACAACATTTCATATGTAAATTGAACAACTGTGCAATACTCTGAAATAAATTGAACAAAATTTACAGCTATCACATATTACATAATCATTACATCTTTCCCAACCCAATCATTATGCAACAAGACAATATCGGTTCAAGAAATTTAATTTAATCTCAAAGCAACAGAAAAGCAACAAAACAACATAATTTCATAACATGAAAGCAATAAATTTCGAAAACAACAACAAAAATCCATTTGTTTAACAACATGCCGCATTAGCAACATTTAAAAGTGTTATCAACATGTTGTTGACTGCCCATCGTAAAAAAAAGCCGCTTTGGAATGAAAGCAAAAGCGAAATTGGCAAAAAGACCACACATTTAAAGGTGGATGGGTCTTCAAATTTATTATCCTACCGTAATTGCATTGATTTGCTAATTAGCCAGCTGACTTGATTAATTTATGCTGCTCGCCCAAAATGCTCGTAATAATGAAATTGATTTTTTGAATTGAAAGTAATTTTGTTTAAGTGCGCAAGCGCTGACATAATCAAATCAGTACAGTTTAATGTTTTTTGAGATGCGCCGGACTAAATGGGAATGCACTGGGAAAAGACTCGCAAGAGATTTAACTGGAGTTTGAATATGAAAATTGTACTTTCAAATTTAAATATGAGTGCCAATTGTTCTGATCTTTTTGCGAAAATTAATCAAAAATATTAATTCAGTTAAAAAAGTGTTGATTGCTGCTTTAAACTGTTAAACTTTTTTTCGAGTCCAAAAATTTTGAAGCTTTCGATATTTGTGTGCTATCGTGATAAGCCTTAAATTTAATTTAATATAATTTTCAGCATTTTATTTTATAATATTAATGATACATTTTTAATTTCTTCTGAAGTTTAATTTTTCTACTAATTATTTATTTAAGAAAATATGTACAATTTCAAATTGCTTACAATTCTGTTCGATATATTTCGTAAAAAAAAAATTTTTATCAAAAATATCTCAAAATTATTTTTTTTTCATATATTGTAAATTAGTAATTTATTTTTTTTTATTTAAACATTCGATATTTGTGTACTATCGTGATAAGCCTTAAATTTGAATTAAAATAAAATTCGGTTGAGTTCACTTCGTTTAACTATCATACCATAAATACGTCATTTAATGACCATGAAAACTTATCAGGGTCAATATGGACTTTTACTTCCCTCAGTGCTTGCCTAAATTTATATAATCGCATACATACTTATAAAAAATGAATTTAAATTTTTTTTTTTGCTTTTGGTAAGTTAGATTCTACATGAATATTTTAGTTAGACGCTAATTTAGTAACTAAATCCTTATTTTGCCAATATATAACACTTGATTAAAAATGTTAATAATTTTTCTTAAAAATAATTTTATATTAAAATAAATATTCAAAAATAATTAAATTATTTTAATAAAAATAGTCAATTTATTTCATTATTTATGTATATGTGTATTATTATTATACGTCAATATGACCAACAATATAGCATTTAAATAACAACTAAACCAATATGACAGCTATTTATATGCCACGTGTGCTCTCTTATATTATTTAAATAATTTAAATTTTTTTACGGACATATTTAAGGGGCTATACCAGTGTGACTATTTCAAAAAATCGATTTTTTTATGTTTTGCTTATTCGATAGTTTATACTTTCAAAAATATCGTGTGAAAGCGGTAAGATCGTATCTTGAATAGTTTTTGAATGACAGCGTTCTAAAGAGCGACCGTTCTTTGGTATAAGATGCCATAGTCGAAACTTTAAACGCGTTTTCTCGAAACGACATTTCACAAAATTGCTGACTTAACTCAACGATACATTGACCGATAGGCTTCAAATTTAAACTGAGTAATCTTGAATATATTTACTATACAATGACCTATGATCTTTTCGATTGGTTGAAAATTGTCAATTTGGCATTAAAAAACACCATTTTTTTTCTTTAAAAAAAAAACCAAATTTTTTTTCGGAACTACGCCATTTTGTCAATTTTTGATATTTTTCAAAAATCGTAAGCCATTGTATAGGAAATATATTTAACTTTAATAAACTTTTTGAATTTTTTTTTCAGCAAATCATTCGGTCGAAATCATGTCAACAGTTAGGGAAATTTTTTTTTGTCATCTCCAGCATATAACTCCGTTATTTTTCATAATTTTTGTAAAGAAAAACTTTTTTAAAGGTAGCTGAAAATATACCTTATTATGTGCAAAAACCTTCGAAAAAAATTCACGAAAATCGCCTAACTTTTAATGGGTTAGACTGGTATAGCCCCTTAACATATATTATTATTGATGTATTCATCACGAGATGTCGGTTACTATAATCAACTATTGGTAAAATAATAATAATATATTTCTTTTGACTAAACCACTATACAGCACTATATACATATACAACAACAATAAACATAATAAATAAATATGCATAAATTTACACATAACTCAGTTCAAAATTTTCATATTCAAAAATTTATAAAAAAAATATATAAAAAAAATTTATTTAAAAAATAAAATAAATTTCATATTCATATGCCATATCTACATATTCAAATGCACACATATCTCATTTCATTTGACGCTTCCTTCTCGCAAATTGGCAAGTCTTTGCGCGTCCACTTATGCTCAGCACGCTTTATCATTTTTATTGTACATACATATATATCTCTTATACCTTAATGCATAAGTCTTGCTACGCATATACAAAAGCCTTATGTAGGTTGGCTGAAAATGAAAATGAAAGTGAAACTCAAATGAACGGCAAGCAACCGCAAACAGCACCAACACCAACGCATGCCAAGCACAGGCATGTTAATTGCTGTTGTTGCTTTTGCTGCTGTTGCCATGTTGCCAAGTGGCTGTTGTTGTTGTTGCATTGTTTGTTTTGTTGTATATTTCTTTTTTGCTTTTCGTCGATAAATAGCAACATATGCCTACCGCATTTTTGTCATTACAACAAAACAAAACAACACACACACACACATTGTTGTTGTTGTTGTTGTTGTTGTAGCTACATAGTGCTATTGTTATAATTTCATTTGATATGTAAGTAGGTTGCAAATGAATTGTGCGTTGACAGCGGCTGCCGGCCATCGCTCAATGGCATAAAACGAAGATGTGTGATGGGGGCTTTGGAGATTCTTCGTATAGATAGCAGCATAAGTACATGTTTCTAAGTTACAAATGTATATATGTACGCACATATGCTCATACACATTTGTATAAATAACAAGAAATTTATATGTAACAGACTTGTGGCGTACCTTTTGATAGCGCGCAAATTTATTGTGGCATTTTAATGGTCCATTCAGCCATTTTATAGGCCTTCATTGTATGTTTTAATTTATTTGTTGGCTTTTTTTCTCTCTTCCTTACATAACCAATTTGTTTATTGTAATTTTGCGGCCGACTCGTATGTATTTCGATTTCCTTAATAGAAGTGTTTAATTTGAAACGATTTTTCTTGTCTTCATTGGTTTCTTGCGGCTTTTCGCATTGTGTATTGCATAACAAAAGAGAGTTGCTTCACGTGCAAGTTTTATTGCCTTGGTGGGTTTTTGAAATGTGTATAAGTGACTTTTGAATAGTGTATCGGCGAATCTGCTTTTAATTAAATTTGTGGTGTTCATTTGCATTTTTTTATTTGTTAGCGAAGATTTTTTATTATTATTTTAGTTTTGATTTAATGGCATCATTTGTTTAAATTTTTGTCTGAAATAATTTTTTTTAAATGTTTTTTTATGGCTTTTATTATGAATTTCGGAAAATTTATATTTTTGGTAAAGTGAAATATTTTGTAAAAAAATACTATTTTTTAACAATTATTTTTTATATAAATTTTATTATTATTTATTACTTCAATATTATAATTTTCAGCATTATTATATGCTTAATATAATAATGAAAAATGTTTAATCTTTTCTAAAATTTTATTTTTTTATTAATTATTTATTTAAGAAAATATGTAGAATTTCAAATTGCTTACCTTCTGTTCGATATATTTCGTAAAAAAAATCTTCTATCAAAATTATCTAAATTTTTTGATTTTTTTTTTCATATATTGTAAATTAGTAATTTAAATTTTTTTTTTATTGTATAAAAATATTTTTTTTGTAGTATAAAAATAAGAAAAATGTTAAACGAAAAATAATAAATTTTTTAGATAAATAAATTTTTAAGAATAAAGAAAAATATAAAATTTTATAATTAAAAATTATTTTTTATCTGAAAATAATTTATTTTTGTTTTTATTTTTTAATTATAAAAATATAATTTTTTAATTAAACAAATTTTATAATTAATTTTTAATTAAATAAATTTTTAATTATAAAAAAATATAAAATTTTATAATTAAAAAATATTTTTTTATCTGAAAATAATTTATTTTTTTATTTTTTAATTATAAAAAATAGATTTTTTTAATTAAAAGTTATTTTTTTATCCGAAAATAATTTCTTTTATCATCAAATATAATATTATTAATTAAAGATATATATATCTTAATTTATTCATTACCAATTTATTTGAACCACCTTTCTTCTATTTATCTTAATTATATTGTCTTTTCACCAAAAAAATAACTTAATTTAAAATATTTCATTGTGTAATGATTCCGTTAAAAAGGGAGAGTTAATTAAAAATTTATATACAAATTCGTTAAAAAATTCATATTATGAAGGTTATGCCAACGTTATAAACATATGTATGTTTGCATTTTGTATTCATATTCATATATTACAGCGCACATATGGCAGTTATTATGTAAAGTCGCGGACAACAAAGGTATCGACGAATAGTAGCTCGGAAGCATTTCTTCACTCACCATTAACGGTGACTTTCGAATTTGGTTGGTGTTTGCTTTGGAATGCAAATAGTGCTGAGAAATTGAAATGAGTAGCAGCAGCAGTAAGCAATGAATTTGACAAAAAGAGGGGAAGTAAAGTTAGCTTTTGAATGGATGAAGCAATTAAATTTTTTTTCAATATTTATGATTTCGAAAAAACAAAAAAAAATAAAATGTTATTAATAAAATTTACTAAATAGCAGTCTAAAACGTATTTTTCAACTCGAAAACTACTTATTTTCGAATTTTTTTTTATATTTCGAAAATTATTATGTATTTCGAAATAGCAACAAAAAATATTTTCTGCGATATTTTCGCCTTTAAAACAATATTTTTTTATTTTACTTATTGTTTCGATTTTCATAAAATCAATACTTTTAACATATGTATTTCTCAACTAGTTCTAGAAAAAAAATCGAATAGAATAAATTTCCAAATCACCTTGACACAATTTCTACCTACAGCAATAAACCGCATACAGTTTTATCGCATTCGCGCGCAAGTGGGTGTGTTTCTATTTACTTAAGCATAATTTAAATAACTAATTCTTTCAAGTCTGCGCCACTGTCATCTGACTTGCAAATTTCAACGAGTCTGCGCAGAATAATTTGACGCATTAGTGTTCATGCCTTTCGCACTACTGCCAGTGCGTTGCTTGAAACCAAGGTGACTGACTATTCGCCAATTCGCTTTAAGTAAATTAATTGGATAATTAATTAGTGATTTCCTATGTCACAGAAACTAGTTAAGTGCGAGCATATGACAAACACGACAGTGCATACAAACAGATTGCCAAACGCATATAAGAACAGCGCGTGCTCTTCAATCATGTGACTCTTATCTCGCTTTATTCGAGTATACACTCAAGCATATATAACTTTATGCCTTTATCAACGCCTCTGGCTGTTAATTTTTTTTTAATGTCCATTCTTTTTGTTTCTTGTTTTTGTTGCCTCTTTGCTAATGTTTTAATGCTCGTTTGTTTAATGCGCTGCCCTTGAGTTCGACTCGACAAATGGCTTAAGTTGTGCAGAAGCGTCGCAAATTTAATTACGTTTTTAATTTGAATTTGAACAGCGTGTGTGTGTGCTGTCTAGTGCTTGACGGAAGCGTTTTAGGCGGTATCGCCACCAAGTTAATTGCTGTTGTTGTTGTTTTTTTGCTAATTTGCATTTAAATTGTTTATTTTTTTATTTTATTTAACGTTTTCTTTCCAACTTTATTTCTTTTCTAGTGTTATCTTGCCATTGGCTAGCACATAAATTTACAACAAGCAAGTGTGTGGTGTGGAATAAATGTTAAACAACTTACTTGAGATGTTCTTAGATAAGGTGCTGTTGTGTCTGTAATTGCGTGAATCTCTTAAGCTGATCTTTTAAATAGGTGCAAATACGTATTTTTTGAGTTTTAAAGGAATAACCTCTTTGTGGTAGAGTTTACACCCAGGTATTTAATACGTGTTAGAATTTTTGATTACCGATTTTATCTGATTAAAAAAATGTATTTATTTTTAGTTTTCGTTATTTCAACTTGCACTGTAGGTAAATACTACAGTGTGTCGAATACTCCATTGAAAATTTATAAAAATTCTGTATAAAGTATATGAAAATTTCTCCAAAAGTTATAAAAAATTTACATCATAACTTGTTTCATGTGATTATTTCGAAATTTGCTATTATGAATCGCTCAATGTGTGATTTTTTCACTTAAAAAAACTTTGAGAAATTTTTTTTTCCAAAATTTAAAATTGCAATTTACTTCACAAAATTAATTGAGGCATTTTTTAATACAAAATCGCTCTTATATTTCACAATAATAATATTTTTGCTAAATAATTGTTAAAAATTTTATAATAAATTTTATTCAAAGATTATTATTTTTAATATAGATAGTTAATAATTAATTTAAAATTAATTGTAAATATCACACAAAAAAAGTAATGATTCAAAGATTGAAAGACTTCGAACTGTAATTTAAATTTGCGCTAATTGTATTATTTTTGAAATTGAAATTAATAACATTTTTTGTAATATTCAGTATTATTCAAAATTATCGATTTACATTCTGATTTGAGATTTTTCGCTCTTTTTAAATTATTATTTTTTAATTATTTTTATCTTTTTTAAATTATTTTTTTTTTAAATTATTTTTATTACTTTTTCGTTAAAATTAATATATTGAAATATTTTTTTTTCTATATTTATTTCTTTTTAAATAAATTTAGAACTTTATAATATTTCTCCAGCATAAATAGTTTATTTATCAATATTTTATTTACATATTATTATATTATATAGATTATCAAATTAGCAGTATTATCAGTTAAGCTTTTATATAAATATTTATTTATCAATTATTATTTTTTATTTTTATTTATTTATTAAATTCTGTGCTGTAATTTTTCATTTGTTTACTTAGTATTTCGTTAAATCGATTATTAAAATTTTCAATGCAAGTCATACTAAATTTTTCATATTTTTGTTATCAATTGTATATTTTATATGTTTATATATAATTTATATATAATTTAATTCTAATATTTTATAATTTTATATATTATTTAATTTTTTTTTTTCAGTATATATTTTTATATTTTTTTATTTTTATTTTTTTTTATTTGTATATTTTATTTATTTTTCTTTAATTTTTTTATTTATTAATTTTTTTTTATTATCTATTTGTATTATTGTTTTGTTGAGTATTCATTTCAATTAAATTTAAATTTTAATTAATTTTAAATTTAATTAAAATTAAATGAAATATTAAAAAAAAGTTTTTACTACCGTAATATTTTTAAAACTAATTTCTATAAATAAATAAATTTCACTCACCTTATTAATAAACCAATGCGTAGGCGTTGCTTTGCCATTTTCACTGCCAATTCTTGAAATTCTACTTAAATTCAATATTCTCTCTCTTTCTTCACCGAAATTAATGTAGTCCTCGTCGCACAGGATACTTATTTACTAAGGTACAGCTCGTGTTTGCACTTAAACGTAGTTTTAGTGTTTACTTAAATATTAAAATGCTAAATAAATTAGAATATTATTTTAGTTGGTAATTTTACAAGTAAAATGCTTAAATATTTGGCACTTTGCGAATTTTCTCTTATTTTTTATTTTTTATTTTATTTAATGCGGCGGCGCACACACGTAACGCGACGTAATTGATTTATAAATATATTTTTTTTTTGGCGAAAATGTGTTTGAAATTTTTGAGTGCAGCTAGCAACACGCTAAGCGCTGGTGAGCGTGTCGAACGTCTTGCCGAATAGATTATAACCGATTATGTAGAATTTGTATGTGTTCCGTTCGCCAATCAGCATTACGCAGGCTGTGGCATAATCGCGCTTTGTAAAGTTGAATGTTAAATTGCATGCACACAATCACACACACACGCACATGTACACAAAACAAACACGACAGCGGAGTGTTTAAGGATATGAAACACGACTTGATCCTGCGCGTATTATTTGTACGGAAAGCACGTACAGCGTTGCCAAAAGCAATTAGCCACGCAAGCGACAAAGGGCGACGCTGAACTGTTATGGCGTTAAGGCGACGTAAAGACGAAAAGCGAAAGTGTTGCGCATGCGTGCGTACGCGAGCAGACGCTGACTGTTTCTGTGCTAAGTGAATGTGCTCAGCGCGCTCGAGACCGAAAGTTGACGGCTTGTACGCTACTCACACACATACACATATGCGTCTGAGTGTGTGTGTGTGTGTCTTACGTAGACTTGTATGCAAAGCAAGCTTTTGCTAGCGCCGCTGTTTTTCTTTGCCTCCACGTCTTCCACGTCTTCTTCGTTGCTGGGCAATGAGACTTTTATTTTTATTTGTTTTTGTTTTTACTCTGTCTTTGCTACGCTACAACCGTGCACCCGAGTGTTAAAATTAAGACAAAATTTTCGACTAAAGCGTCTGTGCGACCGCGAAGTGCAACGCGCGTTTGACAACTGAATGAATAAGTGAATAAGCGCAGTGCCAGCTCAATGGAAATGCATAGAAATTCCAAAAACTCACACAAAATACCTACTGGAAGTGCAGCAGCTTGAATGATGCTGTTTGTTTGTTGTTATACCACAGCTTATTGTTGTTGTTGTTTTTATATTTCTTATTATTGTTGTTGTTTTTGTGAGAAGCTTAAGCCTAACGCTCAGCTTTGCTTGCGTTCGCAATGTGTATTTGCCCAACTTGTTATTGGCGTTGTGCTTGCACCTGAAACTCAGAAACGTATCTGAAAGCTGGCGGCGCACATGCAATGGCTTAAAAAGCGAACTGCAAGTTTCCAAGCGCGCCGTTTGCGCTGCAAAGCGGCTGAGCGCGAGCGTAAAAGTCATTAGCGTTATCGCGCAATACGATGTGAGCGCTGTATTCAGCGGCTGTGCGGCGTTGGTAGCTTAGGTAGTAGGCAAATAGTAGCTTCCCTGCATTTGTAAGATAAGAGACCGCGCCTAATTATTCAAGTTGTTTATAAACAAATTAGTTCGGAAAACATGTGAATCAACTCAGTTTGTTGGTTGATAAAAATAAAATAAAAGAAATAAGGAAACTTTGTAAGAAAAACAAATAGATAAGTGTGTGGAAGCCAGCGTACAACTGCCACAGAATGTTGCATGTTCATATGTTTGGCTATAGAATTGAGATAATGAATAAAACGAGCCATCTGCAGCAGTCTTCAAAGCTGCCTTAGTGTCTGCTGCTTGTTCTCAGAACTCAAAAAATGCTCGTTGGAAGGAATTTTTAGTGTACTGCAGAGGTAAGAGTAGAGTCTGAGATATCTTTTGTTTGAAAATCGATAATATATAATCTGTATATCTCTCATAGAAGATATAATTAAACAGAACAAGTACTCGAATTTGACTGTTGAGCATAGAGAGGAAGAAAGAGATGATGGAAAGGTGGATAGGTATGTTTCTACTAAATAAGTGTTTTTGATAGAGTCAATTGAACTACTGAACAGGGTATATTAAGTTTGTCACGAAGTTTGTAACACCTAGAAGGAAGCGTCGGAGGATCAGTATGTTGAAATGAGTCGATTTAGCCATGTCCGTCTATCTCTATATATACGAACTAGTCCTTCAGTTTTTAAGATATCGTTTTGAAATTTGTTGATGTTATTTTCTCTTCAAGAAGCTGCTCAATTGTCAGAACTGCCGATATCGGGCCACTATATCATATAGCTGCCATACAAACTGAACGATCGGAATCAAGGGCTTGTATGGAAAACTTCCGCATTTTACTACATATCTTCACGAAATTTGGTGTGAGTAATTGCTCATAGGAATAATTTAATCTCCGA
Source organism: Zeugodacus tau (assembly GCA_031772095.1). Taxonomy (NCBI): domain Eukaryota; kingdom Metazoa; phylum Arthropoda; class Insecta; order Diptera; family Tephritidae; genus Zeugodacus; species Zeugodacus tau. The sequence goes on along the minus strand of CM062651.1, from coordinate 65,758,611 downwards.
AAAAATTGTTCAGATCGGTTCACTATAGCATATAGCTGCCATACAAACCGAACGATCGGAATCAATGGCTTGTATGGAAAATGTTCGCATTTGACGTGGTATTTTCACGAAATTTGACATGGATTACTGCTTAAGGTAATAATATAATCTTCGAAGAAATTGTTCAGATCGGTTAACTATATAACCTTAATGTTTCTAGCAAACAACCCGGCTAAAAATAATTAGTAAAATGTTTTCTGTTTTTTTTACTTACTTTTTCTTACGTCTTTAGATTTGATTAAACACATAGTTACTAAAATAAATGCACCTGTGAAGTGTATATTAGCTTCGGTACAGCCGAAGTTAACGTTTTATCTTGTTTTTCATTCAGATACTGCATTAATCGTTGTAAAATCGATAAAATCGAAGAAAAATTTTCTTTTCAACAACAAGAAAAATTCATTTACTTATTATAAGATTATTAAGTCTTCATTACCATGAACCTTTTCCACTCCAGTTAAAAGCCATTAAACCACAACCTCTTCAAAGGTGTTATAACCCTATCAGCACACATTACTTATACGCCATGTCACACCATGTGAACTCAATTTTCAACTTTGTGGTCAACACTATTTGTGATCTAACTATAACGGTAAGCTGTGTGTGCACGTTGTATATCAATTTCGCTTTCAATATTTATTCAAATTTGGTACTTTCTCCCATTCGCTATTATAGTCGCTTGTAAGCTAACTAGCAGGCGATTCCCGCTATTTGTTATTTATTGTCAACTTTGATTACTCACTTTAGTGTTTGTTGTATACATTTTATTTGATTGTGATTTTGTTGTTTCTCAGTGCTTTGGTGTGTTTTTTTTCTTGTTGCTTATGTGAAAGGAGTCACGCGCCCGTTGTGATTATTCGTCGCTTTCGTCATTATGCGCCAGCCGTTGCCGCTGCTAAGTAAAGCGCTTGTGGATTGTAACATAGGCGAGATATTGCAAAAATATTCCTGTCCAAATGTTGGTATACATTTGTGTTTATTTGAATCTAAGTTTATTAATGTTTAGTATACGTTTGTAGCGAGAGTTATGTTTCTAGGCGATGTATTTATACAAAATCTTCTCATACAACTAACTAAGCATAACCTCGTCATGCCAAGAAGACCTCTGCATATATTGTCTAGTACGTGATATGTCTTCGAAAACATGCCACATACAAGAATAACACTGTTAAATAGATTCATAAGTACTTCTGTATATGTATGTGTCAATATTCAAGCAAACGCTTGTCCTAGTTTCATTAGTATATTCAAATATTATTTTAGCTCTTTTAGCGTCTTTCAAATAAAAGAAAAAATATTGCTATTGCCATATTAATATGGTTAACCGTAACGGATGTGCAAATATTTTATGAATGAAGCAACAGCAAGAACTGGATTTCAAAACCTGTATGTAGCACGAAGATGCGTAGGTTCATATGTCCATATACAGTTTCATATTCACACTTATTTAAAAAAAATATATAAACAAATTTAAATACGTATTTGCAAAAATTTAGTTAAACAACAACAGTAGCAATGTAATAAAATAATTTGAAATTTAATTTGCAATAAAAGTAATCGCAATTATGGACACTGATAAAAATTATATATTATTATGTATGTGTATATCAAATTTTCAAGATATTAACTTGATATATTCACTTTATATTTATAATGGTTTCAAGACACTTCAAGTATTTAAAATTTTATTTTATATTAAAAATACCCAGGTGGGATTACCGCTTCATTGTACTCAGTTTTGAACCATCACATTTCGGCCGGTAGTCGTAAACAAGACTGCAATAGTCAGCACACGCATCAAATCACGAATCAAAACACCCAAAATTATCAAAATAGAAAGGTTTGTCATAAAAAGTGTTAATTGAAGATGTAAATATTGTCGCATGCTACTAGTTGATTTGACAGTCATTAATGGTTTGATAGTGTCGGTTGTGGCGGGTTTTCGTTAATGAACAACATAAATATGTCTCTACTTAAGCACGTATATATTTTCAACTAAACATAAGACAACTATGATCACCTTCATCAAATCGTAGGCGTTCAGTCCGCGCATGCGCAGCGACAGCTGCCTCATAGCTGCAGTTGAGTGATAGTGAAACAAAGCGCAACAACAGTAGTGAAAAAGGCAAATTAAACAAAGTGTTGATGCGCCGAAAGCTATAGTTTTCATTTGGCTAAATGCAGCGCTATTATTAGTAATTCATCAAATTGACATAAACGACAGCATGAGTGATAGTGCTGCAGTGTATTTATGCTAGTGAGTTGGGGAAGTTGAGAGATATGTATATACTATTTTTTTTTATTTGCTACATTGTAATATATTTATATATTAAAAGATAACACCTTTTGTTCTAAAGCTTTTCAATATGATGTACCTAATATTTCTTCCTTTTTTAGGTGCTACTTCTAGCAGATCTCTAATCGTCTCATTATCCTGATAGTTAAAGTTCTTTATTATTTCTGAAAATACCTCTACAGTTACTAACAAAAAATTCTAGGAAACCGTTTTGCTAGGTTCTAGTCTGTTCAGTCGATCTATGAAATCACAGGATCTTTACTGTCAAAGAAATTATAGCACCAGGTAATCTAGAGTTTATCCTTTCAAATGTGCATACCAACATTTCCATTTTTTAGAAAATAAAGACATTTTGAAATTTGTGTTTCTATAACAAGCTGAGTTTTTTGGCTTCGCCCGAAATTGTGCCTTCCTAATTTGTTATTAATTTATGTACATATTTTTTGTTATTGTATCTAAAAACGCAACAAAATTGCCTTGTGACTATCATGTGATTCTTGTTTGTTGTATTTATTGTTGTTGGCATTTTTAAACACTAGCAACATGCACGGATAGTACAATGATTTTGTTGCCTTAAAAATATCGTAGATATATATTAAGATGTCCTTATTAAGGGGACTAATAGCTGCCGCGATGTTTATATGTTCGTCCTTTGTAATATCGAATATTTTCTGTTGAGAAGTTATTGATTAGAGAAATATCTTCAGTAATGCTCAAATGTATTTTGAGAGTAATATCTTAAGAAAGTGGTTAAGTTCAAAGACAAATCATCTGACTAAGTACGGTATATACTATTCCAATAATCGTCTCTTAAGTTGGAGTTTATTCTTTAAGCCTTAATAAAGATTCATTAACAAAATATATTAACCAGCAGAATATAACAACTTTTTTTGGCAAAAAATTACCACATTATATCCTTTATAATTTTCACTTTTTCAGGTTAACTGTTCTCACATCGGCCATAAAGAGATGCAACTGGAATAAATTTGATTTGAACAAAAAAAAAGCGATGAAATTAGGCGAAATCGGTCAACAACTTCGTCCTAAAACGGTAAGTATAGTAATATCCAAAGCCTCATTGCTTGTTGAGTGTGTTTAATTTTTGGTTCCACACGAATTTGGCCCACCTCACTGCTTGATATTGCACATTTTGCTAATTTATAAAAATATTTGTGTGTTGTTGTTGTAATGTAATACAAGAAATTGCAGCAGTATTGGTGCACTTGCAATATACGAGTGTACGTCTGTATGTATTATATGTACAAGTTTGAAAGTGTGTACGTAAACGAGTGCCATCACATGACTTCCGCGCGCATTTGTGTGGGTTTAATAAGCGAGATTTTGCAACTGTGTGTGTGTGTGTGTGTGCATATTATTATTGCTATTGTTTTTCGCTTTTTTTATTATTTTATTTGAGCTCTGTTGTTGTTGTTGTGTGGCGTCTACCATCATGTGATGTACATTCGGATTGCTTTTGCTCGCCCTGTCCTAGTAATGCAACTTCACGAACTGAGAGGTTGGGCGACTTGTTCCGCGATTTTGTTGGTTGCCTCGCGGTTTGTTGCATGACTGTCGTCTGCGACACTACCACTTACACGCATACAGACATGACTTAGCAGCTTGGGGGGCTTAGTCAACTGGATGTTAAATGCTTGCATGTGTCTAAGTGTGTGTGTGGCGCGAAATATCCTATGCAACTGCATCATGCGCAAAGTGGGTAATGCGACTGCGCAATGTGATTCATATGAATTATTTGCCACTTCCAGTTCAGGTGTGCAGATCTACCCGTTTTTTTTTTTTTTTTTTTTTTTTTTATAGTAGGAGGAAGCATCGAAAGCCGAAGTGCGGAACTTTAATCCGCTAAACCTAACCTACTCCCAACACTGGACTCTCCCACGGAACCACCGGATTAAGTATTACTTCGTGGGAGTGCCTAGACATTTTAAGTCTCCTCTAAGAAACGGACGGACTGACGCCTACCCTGTTGTAAATGTCTCAGTTCTGTCATAATTAAAGCTGCTGCTTCGCTAACAGCGTGCCATTTATCGGAGGACTGACACATAAGTGCAGTCAAATTTTCCACCCGTAAACTACCTCCTAAGGTAATTCTCAGCTTATCCCGTATACTTAGAAAACGAGGGCAATGAAAAAATACATGTTCACAGTCTTCTAACGACTCTGTGCACATCGGACAATACGGACTAGTGTCATGACGGAATTTGTACAGGTAGCTTCTGAAGCACCCGTGGCCACTTAATATTTGGGTCAGGTGGAAATCAAGGTCCCCATGCAATCTATTTATCCACGAATGGATGTCGGGTATTAGTCTGTGGGTCCACCGTCCTTTGGTTGAGGTTTCCCACCGTTGCTGCCACATTGTGATGCTCCTGTTTCTCTCTTCTAGCTTTCTTGTATATGAGTGGGGCGCTGGAAATTCTTGCATTCGCGCGAATTCTTTTCCCTGGATGTCTATGGGCGGCATACTAGCTAGTACTTCAGCTGCTTCGCTGGATATTGTTCGGAATCTACCCGTGTGTATGTATGTGTGTGTAGTTAGTTATGATAAATGGTGAAAATAATTTTATAATGAAGTTACAAATTGCCTGTCGTTTGTTATGAAAATGTTTTCGATATTTAAAAATTCATTTTTTTTAATAATTTTAAGTAAAATCTAGTAATTGAATTTGATGAACTTTTTAATGAAAATAAGCGAATTTCCGATAATTTTTTGCAAAATTTTAATTTATGCGTAAGAATGTTGTTTAGGTTTTAAATCGCATGTTTTAACACGTGAGTTAAATATTGATTCAATTTAAAATATTACAAATGAGCTAAGTCATTAGCAGCGCATTGTCAATGTTAATGAATATTTCCAGGAATTTCGCTTGATATTTGGAAAAAATATTTTCCTTCAGCTATATAATTTAGATCAGATATAGTCAGATATAATGTAGATGTAAATAGAAAATATTTTTAATTCAAAATTTATTTTAAAATATTATAAAATATTATATTCAAAATACATTTATAATAATCCATATATTTAGACCAAGTAACTAATAAAGTTCCTGAATTTAATAATAAATAATTCTAAGGTCGTCAAGATGATGCCAGATTGATATATCAAAAAGATAGTTGATTTCTTAGTAAAACATTATATTCAGTGCCATTGAAGCTGCTTCTCATAATATGTATTTCATGAATATTATGAAATGAAACAGTAAAACAAATGGTAGAAAACCAATCATTTCCTCCAAGATAATTTCGTTGGGAAGTATTCAGCCAGCGCTAAGTAAAGAATACATATAACCTCAAATCTCCTTAAAGCCATATGCTACTTAGTCACCACATTTTCCAAATTTCTATGTAAGTTTAACAAGCCTCCTGCTACCTTAATACGCATACTTAATAAATTTTCACAGTAAATGAGATTACTAAGTAAGATTTATGAAGAAATACTTCTTAAATGAAAAAAGTTGTGTGTTTTTTATAATCCTACTGGCTGTGTATTTTGAATGTTATTAAAAAATTATTAACAAATTTTGATAATGACAGAGACACATTTGTTGTTATTATTTAGTAAATATTTATATACACATACATAAGCGTATAATATATATGAAATTTGTAGGTGACTGATGGTGCCTGGTAGAGAAAATTTTATACTCTTTACGGAATAACTTGAGACATTTTTATGAAGCTTGACATAGTTGCCGCTGTGTACTATAAAATAATAGATCTACGTCACAAACGTGTAGTCGTTATTCAAAAATATATAAATGCAAGCTGAAGCGGAAAAAGTTAAAGAATTGCCAATAGAGATCATACAATGGAAGAGAATATAGTAGTTTACATTTTTTTTTTTATCTCAATCTCAAATAAAAAAATAGTTCAGACTATCTTTCCTGATCGTATCCAGTAAACCCTGAAGATAGAAATAGTCCCTGTTGTTAATTTCATAAATTATTTCACTTTTACAATGTACTCGTATAAGGCATGTGCTTCGAGAGTTACTAAACAAAGCTTAATTAACAGAACAATATGAGTAACCACAATTCACAAAATAATGAATTCGGTTTTCATATAGGAATACCCCCATGTAACAAATATATAATACTTTAATTTTAAATAAATAATACACTTAAATATGACTGGACCTTTGACCTTTTAAGTTCCACCCTAACTTAGCCGCAAATACTTTCAAAGTTTCAATACAAAATCAACTGCTCAAATTTAATATATTCCCTAGAGGGTGCCGCATAAAGGTTAAATTCATTCAGTCACATGACTTCGGTTTGCATAAAGGCAATTCGTTAGATAAAATATGTAAAAATAAGCAAAACAGATTCGCGTAAAAAAAGTTACATAAAAAATGAGTTCAAGTTCCTGTTACTACCAAGCACCAGAAGAAAACACAGCCAAAGCGAGTGAAGACAAAATTTAACAAAAATTGTGAAATGAGCGAGTTCCGATGAGATGACAAAGCATTAAGCGATTTGTATAATAATTTCGAGCTTCAAGTGTGGAAAATTTATAAATATTATATATGCTTATGGTGCTTACGAAATGAAAACAACAATGAATTTTAATAAAAATATTTTACTAAAAATAATAATAAAAAAAATATATATATATATAAAAGAGTAAAAAAAAATTAATTTAATAATAAATATAAAATAATGAAATTATCATAAAAAATTCATTTCATCAAAATTATCAATTATTCCTACAGGGCATGTTCCTAAACCCCCTCCGTGTGCTTGTGTCTGTGCAATGAACGTATACAACTAGGTAAGCTTTTCAAGTCACATGATGCGAGTTTGCACAGAAAAACAAAACAAAAAACACCACAAACCATGTCGATGGCCAAAACAGAAAAGAGACAACAACAACAACAACAAAATATATATACACATACATATATTTAACCGCATAAAAAGCGAACTCAAGTTCCTGTTACTACCAAAAACCAGCCAACAGCAAACAACAATGCATAACAAAAACACTAGAGTAACAAGTAAATGAAATGAATTTTGTGAACACAAAAACAACAAAAACAAAGCGAAAAAAAAACTTGAAGAAGCAACCACAACGAAACCAAAAAGACCGTTTCGGCGAAGAGTGTGTGTGTGTGTGTGCGAAAATTCGCCAAAGTTCGCCAACTGAAGTCATAGCGTTCGAGGCAATGGATTCACTTTGGAATGTCGAATGGTAATGAGACGCTGTGGTCTGGCTTTTCTGTTTGCGCTCACGATGTTGCTGCTGCAGTTGGCTATTGTTACTGTTGTTGTTGTAGCTGTTGCAGATTGCTTGCAATTGCGCCGGTGTTGGTGTGTAATCCGATCCAAGTTGTGTGATGAGTAAGTTAGAGCACGTGATTATCATTGAGAAATACACACACACACACATGCAACGCGTTTAATCGATGGGTTAAAATAGAAAACTAACAACAATGGTTTACCGTTAAAAATTGCATGAAAAGGAGCAACTCTAAAACAATTTTATTTCATTGACAAGTTGGAAACGATATTCACGGCGTATGCGGTGGCAAGATTTGTTCGTAGATATGTTAGTGACTGGTTTATATCCAAGTTGTTCTCTTATGTTGCAATCGAATAGGCGTTTATGATGGTTTCAAAACATTGGAGACCTTATCATAGATAGGGTAGTTATTGCTCTTTCTAATTTTTCTTATTTCTTTTCTTTTTCTTTTTCTTTTTCTTCGTCTACTTATTATTCTTATTCTTATTATTCTTATTCTTCTTCTTCAGAGGTATATGAAATCGTATAAGAATCTGTGAGAAATGTTTTACTCATAATTCAACTATGGAGTGAAATTCTTTCAAAGCTGATGCACGAAGACAGCAGTGAGATCAGAAAGACCTTTTCTTTATTCACGATTTGAACAATCATATTCGTTTCTTTTGAGCTTATCATTTTTTCATAATTATACTCTCGCAACAAATGTTGCTAAAGAGAGTATTATAGTTTTGTTCACATAACGGTTGTTTGTAACACCCAAAACTAAACGAGTTAGATATAGGGTTATATATACCAAAGTGATCAGGGTGAAGAGTGGAGTTCAAATCCGAATGTCTGTCTGTCCGTCCGTCCGTCCGTCCGTCCGTCCGTCTGTGCAAGCTGTAACTTGAGTAAAAATTAAGATATCTTGATGAAACTTGGCACACTTATTTCTAGGCACCATAGGAAGGTTGCTTTCGAAAATGAGCAAAATCGGACCACTGCCACGCCCACAAAATGGCGAAAACCGAAAACACATAAAGTGCCATAACTAAGCCATAAATAAAGCTATGGAAATAAAATTTGGCATGAAGGATCGCACTATGAAGGGGCATATGTGGATGTAATTTTTTTGGTGAAGTGGGCGTGGCCCCGCCCCCTACTAAGTTTTTTGTACATATCTCGCAAACCAATAGAGCTATATAAACCAAACTTTCTGCAGTCGTTTTTTTTAGCTACTTCCTAATACAGTCCAAAAATGACAGAAATCGGACAATAACCACGCCCCCCTCCCATATAAAGGTTAGGTTGAAAATTACTAAAAGTGGGTTAACTCACTAACCAAAAACGTCAGAAACACTAAATTTCACATAAGAAATGGCAGATGGAAGCTACACTCAGATTTTTTTACAAAATGGAAAATGGGCGTGGCGTCGCCCACTTATGGGTCAAAAACCATATCTCAGGAACTACTCGACCGATTTCAATGAAACTTGGTATGTAATAGTTTCCTTACATCCCAATGATATGTTGTAAAAATAGGCCAAATCGCTTCACAATCATGCCTACTTCCTATATACCAGAACTTTGAAGACGATCTGAATCGTTTACTTTACAATATATAAAGTAAGTACTAGTGAAGATATCGGTGCAGAACTTTGCACAAATACTATGTTAATAGTGTGGCAGCCCCATTCTAAAAATCGCCGAAATTGGACCATAGGTTTTTAAGGCCCCATATATCGAACACGAGGACCTCGGTGCTTCTAACCTAATATTAGGGTTTCCAACTTTCAATGGACTTTATACTATATATATAACGAATATGTGGGTAAAATTGTGTATTATATAATATTAATAAAGTTAAATAAATAAATTGCGAGAGTATAAAATGTTCGGTTACACCCGAACTTAGCCCTTCCTTTCTTGTTTTTATTTAAAATTATCACATTAAACAGTGACTGGCACCGCCTGTCATTTATTCCCCCCTCCCATTCATTTAGGGAGAAAGTATTGTTATCAGATATTATATCTGACTCTATCTATTGAATATTTATACTCTCGCAACAAATGTTGCTAAAGAGAGTATTATAGTTTTGTTCACATAACGGTTGTTTGTAACACCCAAAACTAAACGAGTTAGATATAGGGTTATATATACCAAAGTGATCAGGGTGAAGAGTGGAGTTCAAATCCGAATGTCTGTCTGTCCGTCCGTCCGTCCGTCCGTCCGTCCGTCTGTGCAAGCTGTAACTTGAGTAAAAATTAAGATATCTTGATGAAACTTGGCACACTTATTTCTTGGCACCATAGGAAGGTTGCTTTCGAAAATGAGCAAAATCGGACCACTGCCACGCCCACAAAATGGCGAAAACCGAAAACACATAAAGTGCCATAACTAAGCCATAAATAAAGCTATGAAAATAAAATTTGGTATGAAGGATCGCACTATGAAGGGGCATATTTGGATGTATTTTTTTTGGGGAAGTGGGCGTGGCCCCGCCCCCTACTAAGTTTTTTGTACATATCTCGCAAACCAATAGAGCTATATAAACCAAACTTTCTGCAGCCGTTTTTTTTAGCCTCTTCCTAATACAGTCCAAAAATGAAAGAAATCAGATCATAACCACGCCCACCTCCCATACAAATTACTAAAAGTGGGTTAACTCACTAACGGAAAACGTCAGAAACACTAAATTTCACATAAGATATGGCAGATGAAAGCTGTACTCAGATTTTTTTACAAAATGGAAAATGGGCGTGGCGTCGCCCACTTATGGGTCAAAAACCATATCTCAGGAACTACTCGACCGATTTCAATGAAACTTGGTTTGTAATAGTTTCCTTACATCCCAATGATATGTTGTGAAAATAGCTCAAATCGCTTCACAACCACGCCTACTTCCTATATACCAGAACTTTGAAGACGATCTGAATCGTTTACTTTACAATATATAAAGTAAGTACTAGTGAAGATATCGATGCAGAACTTTGCACAAATACTATGTTAATAGTGTGGAAGCCCCATTCTAAAAATCGCCGAAATCGGACCATAGGTTTTCAAGGCCCCATGTATCGAACATGGGGACCTCGGTGCTTCTAACCTAATATTAGGGTTTCCAACTTTCAAAGGACTTTATGCAATATATATGATGAATATGTGGGTCAAATTGTGTATTATATAATATTAATTAAGTTAAATAAATAAATTGCGAGAGTATAAAATGTTCGGTTACACCCGAACTTAGCCCTTCCTTACTTGTTTTTAATTAAAATCGTGTCTGATTATATTGAAGAAAAACAGTAAACATATATATATATGTAAATTATCGAGTATACTTGTTTATTTGCTCACCGCGTTAAGCGCTTCCTTCTATCGCCATTTAAAAATAGCAAAATTTGCGAAAATACTAAGAATAAAAATCACAAAAAGATTTTAACGTTCTTTCGTGCGGATTATCCCAGATAAACATTCGTAGAAACGTAAACTATTTAACTAATAAATTATTTATTTTTTCTGCGGGTAAAGTACTCTTCAGTATTCTGATGACTCATTGCCTACTACAATACAAGGAGATAATAATCAGTTGATTCAATAAACTTAAGAAGCGGATCTAGTTATCAAAATTCAAGTTCTAATATTTATTAAATTTATTTACTGTTCTTTTTTTGTTGTTTTCTCTCTTTTTTTGTCTTTTTGGTAGCCGCATGTCGTCAGACAAATATTTGCATTTCTAAAAAAATAGCAGACGCTTGCTGGTTTGAGTGAAGAGAAGAGGGTATTCAGTAAAATGTACACTCTGGCGCACAAAATTTTGAAATGTGGGAATTCGAAAGTTAGAATTTGATAACGACTACTTTACTTAAATCTCCAAAAATTTTTTTTTTAATTATTGAATGTTCCCCTCTATTTTACTGCAAATATTTTTTTTTTAATATAGTGTGCTCCTTTTGAGGCACCCTATCAACCTTGAATATGTTATTTACGCATCCACGCAATTCGATTTGGGTTTTAATTTTTGCTTTTCATTAATATTTCTGCCACATATGCATATGAATATGGATTAAAAGAGGCACTTTTACATTCAAAATTGCAAATGCGGCGATATTGTTTAAATTGACCGTCGATAAAAGGTAATCTTAATCCAATTAAAAGCTCAATAAACAACTCATTTGCGCTGAATGAAGTGGCGAAAGCCTTGACTTCGATTGGGCGAAACTAAAACATACGAAAACACACAAAAAAAAAAGAAAATGGTGCAGATGAAAAATATGGCAGACAACGAGTAGGAGGTAGTGGCCTCAAAATATTTAAAAAATATGTTAATTTTTGCAAAATATTAGTTTTAAATGTTTTATTTTGGAATGATAAATATTAAAATTTTGTATTAGACTTAACTTAAACTTAACTTAACATAACTTAAACTTAACGTAACTAAAATTAACTTAAACTTAACTTAACATAACTTAAACTTAACGTGACTTAAACTTAGACTTAACGTAATTTAAATTAACTTAACATAACTCAATCTAGAAACACTCACTTTGTTTAAAAATCCATACCCCTCTCTGTGACACCGCTGCCAGCAGACTTTCGAAAAATCCATTCGAACTTCATAAATCCGTTAAAAAACAAAAACAAGTATGCACAACAACAACAACAACAATGAGCGCATAAATATTGACAGACGAAGTGAAATAGCACTCGAAGAAAATGATTGCAAAGTGATGGCACCAATCTGGTACAATGTGACGAAATCGCACCAAATCGAGCAAAACGAAATAAAAACAACAAAAAATTTCCAAAAAAAATAAACAATAAATTGTATAAAACCACAGACATAGCAACAATGCCAAAATAGCCGAAATAAAAGAAATTGTGTACACTTGTAAAGATGAGCAGCGTCAAAATAAGCAACAACAACAACAACAAAAGTGGCACAACAATTTGGCAGCAAAATCGCTAAAATAAATAAATAAATTTAGTAATAAAAATAAATAGCTGCTTAATGAGGAACCAAAAAAAAAAAGCGAAAAAACGCCGAAAAATTGAATGTCAAAAATATAAAACGCAACCGGTTTCCAAGTGTTTCCGAAAGTCGAGCTGCAATACTAGCTTTGTTTTTGTTTTGTTTTTGTTTTTTGCTTTTTTGCTTTTTTGTTATTGTTTTTTGCTTTTGTAATAAATAAATTCCAACGTAATGCGCCGGCGTTACATTATCAGCACGCAACGCCCGTTTGCATGCATGCATGTGTGTGTGTGTAAGTGTTTGGTCAGCGCTCACGGGGAGTGGTGACGTCCAGCTGCGCACAGCTTCATAAGCCGCTTGTGTACCCACACACATATGCGTGTGTTTTGTGTACTCCCTTTTGCTGTTGGTCGCATTTACTCTACTCTGTGTGGTTTTTTCGTCATTTAACGCTCGTCTGTCCAGCAGTGAAAGTCTTTTGTGTCCGGTTTTCTTAAGTGTACATCCCTCTGCTCTACTTTAGTTCGTTGTTGTTGTTGTTGGTATAATGTAAAGCTCAGAATTTGCACTTGTTATGCAATTATCTTTTTGTGATTTCTTTTTTGAATGTCTGCACATCTGTCACTCGTGCGCTTTTTACTTTTTATATAAAAGAGTGGCGGAAAGAAATCTTTTTCGAAGATTTTAATGAAGGTACTTGGACAGGTTATGTATGATAAGGAATGGAGTGAAACAGTTGAGAGGTTGTGTACACATATGAGTTTTGAATTTAATAAACCATTTTAATCCTTAATTTTGAATAGCATTTTAACAGTTCGCGTTTTCTAGTTTTGATTGTAATTTTCATCCATTATCTACATACAAAATATCTTTATCTATTGCTTCGAAGCCGGTACTTGATATCTTCACTGCTCTTTGCTGCTTTTGAGAATAGAGTTGAGATCAGCCATACTATACCTATTACATACTATACCTATTATAGCAGTCTAGTTGCTTATAGATGAGAATATAAAAATGGGCCTAGGCCAGAGATCCCTTTTAAGGACAAGCTGACATTTTTTTTTCGATTTCCCGCATTTGTCGTAGTTGGACACTGATGCTAGCCGAACAATAACAATCGATTCAATATCCTTAAAGTGAAAAGGTTGGACTAACAAGAAGAAATCCGAAGCAAAAATAGGTAAACGTGTATACTTTTAAAAAGAAGCGAGCTTTGGTTTAGCTAGGTTATTCTAATCCACGGCTCTGAAGACTACGAAATGTTGATTATAGATATTCATATTTTTCTCTCTCAATAAAATTTTAATTCAATTTAAGAAAATTATAGAAAACTTAAATAAAATTGTTGTCCCCATATTAGGACATCTATTTCGTTTTGTTCGGCGTATTTTTGTAAATGATGCTCTCAAGTCTATCTAAATACAAATTAGACCCACAATAATGATCATCAAATAAACTTATTTTTTAATATTTTTATTATTTATTTATTTATTAATATTTTTTCTTGTTCTTATCTCTGAAGAAAATAAATTCCTTTAGAAAAATTTACAGTTGCCTTATGCTGGCTAACCATTGCAAAGGTTTCAAAGTTTTCTCTGCATATATACTAAAAAATTCAACGCTACGAGTGATCGTGAAAATAATTTCCGAGCATCCTAAAGGTATGCAGTGTTTAGATCAGTTTTTCTGTTACGCGAACGCCGCCTACAGATGTCGCCGCTGAACAATACAGTGATGGTTTTAGAATTAGCAGTGAACTCGCCGCTAATGACTAAAGCACGATCAACCACAATTCATAGCGGTGGATAGACATACATATTTGTGCAAGTCTGCAAGCGAATTTTTATGAAATTCTATGTATGCAGGGATTAAGGGAGACAAATTAGTCCACAGAGGAATTGAGATTTTTTATAAGAAGTCTCGAGTTTCCTCGAGAAAATAATAAAATTTTTCCAATGTAAAACATGAAAACACCAATAATTTATTATTGTTAAGCATAATTGCTTAGTCTTTTATTAAACTGTTCTAAAAGTATGGTGCCACCAGGGGCACTTATGTCTCTTACAGCATTAAAACAAAAGTAACTATTACTTACAATTAATAAATGTGTGCATTACGATTTAAATAAAATCAATTACTTAAGTATCTATTTACATATGGATACCAGAAAAAGTGCCCTTGCATTAAAAAAATGTACAAAATGTGTGCGGTTCTCCAGTAGTTCTTAAAGGCGAAAATGCTGAAGCGCCTAAATGTGCGCTGCTTCAAAAATAATTTAACTCGACATAGCCTTATGTTAGTGCTGGCTTGAAGTGTATTATCCTGCATAACGGTATTTATTGCTCGCTTTCAGATCGATTTGTAACGCTTTCGTGGGTTGTCCCTTAGCTTTGCTAAAGCAAATGAATTTCTCTAACCAAGCAGCTAGCGGCGTCCTCAATTCCAAAATACGCAATGGCAACCACACTGCCAAGAACAACAACACCAACGCACAACCGAAAACATCCAACAACAAATACTGATAGAGCGGCATGAAGGCGCCGTGAGATTTCAAATGTGGCGCACCCTTATGTCGGACAACATATTCCATCCAAAAGGAAGCCTCCTCCAGCGGATCAACGAGATTATCGCGGAATTTACGTGACAGTTCCATGGCTTTCTGTTTGTAGCTGGGATCATTGATCAGCAAGCGTAGATTCTGCACCAAATCATCACTGGTCATTTGGCCGAAATGCAACCAACGCGCATAACCATCTTGCACCGAACGTATCGAGTTGCGGAATTGATCGCCGAAGAAGGGTATACACAACATCGGCACACCCCAATGTATGCTCTCTTGTGTGCCGAAGATGCCACCATGCGAGATGAAGACCTTGACATTCGGATGTGCGAGTATGTCGTTCTGTGGCAACCAACTTTGGATTTTCACATTCGGCGGCAGATAACCAATGGATGAGTTCTCGAATTTCCACAAAACATTCTGTTTCAGCTGACTGAAGGCATGCAGTATGAGATTGATCTTTTCCATTGGCATTTCGGTGCTCTTCATGTACGAGCCCACGCTGAAGTAGATGACGCCATGCGTCGAGTTGTCGAGGAAAGTTTGCAAATCTTCTGGCAACGGTTTGGGTTGCTTGATGTGAACACCGGCGACGTCGATGAGACCGGGCATGCTGGGGCGTGGCACATCAGTGCTACGGTGACTGTTGATCAACATCATCGAGATATTCCGCTCCAAGTCAACGACATGTGGTAGAGGACCTTAAACGGTAAATACATTTTATTAAAACACTTGTAAATAGATAAGCACTGCAACTGCTGCCAACTCACCTTCAATGTAAGCGCCAAAGTGTCGCTCGGCCATCTCCTGCATCTTAGGTATATAATACCAACTTCTGAACAGCGCATCGTATATCGATAGATAAGTGTTGTAAGCGCGTTGTGCGAATGTCATCTGATCGGTGTAGGAAACCAGCAAATGTGGCACGGTAGCCCATGGTGTCAACAGTCCCATGGCATGATCCATATTATCGGTATAACCCAAGGTGCCCAGCGTCACGACGGGGCATTTGAATTTGTGCGCAAACATTAGGAAACTCTCATGATAGAACTGTTCCAACACAATCAAGTCGAATTCCAGATCCTGACTGGCTATCAGCGCTTTCACTTTTGGGTCGTTAAATGCGTGCTCCGAGCTCAACAAACCGACGTGCCAATACATTTGCAAATTCTCGAAATCGCTGGTAAAATGCATTTTGAAGATGTCCTCACGTGGTCCTGGAAAGGTGTGTAAGATTGTTAGAATGTTCGCATAAAATGTTGAGTGATATAGTGTTTAGTAGAGAATTAGAGCATTTTTAATAAGAGTTCTTCTTTAATGCTTTTTTGAATGAAATGCTATAGTCTTTTTAATTATAACACTTATTTGATATTTAATATATCTATGATTTAATTCCTTTAAATTTTAATATATATATATTTTTTTTTTAAAGCAAACTTACGATGTTCGGCTATATTCAGCTTGGGATCAATAATGATCTCAGTTAGATTGGCATGTGCTTGCTTGGCGGGATGATTAGTCAATGTTGTGACCTGATGTCCGCGTTGCAATAGATCTTTCAAGAAATGCTCCATCCACATCCAATGACTCGGTGCTGGGAAGGGTCCCATAAACAAAATTCTATAACTCGTACAAGTTAACGGCATCGACACTGCCGTCAGGAGTAATACGAACCATTGAAGCTGCATCTGTAAATTTAAATGGAATATATGGTAAGGATTCAACCAAACATAGTTTTAAGTATATAGTATAGACTGTCTTCTCAAAGACTATCTCTGACATATCTAGTATGATTCCATTTAGGGATCAGCCATAGAATCTAACCTTGCATAATAATTCAAATTATAATTCTTAATCTGTCGACACTTGAGATGATTAGGCTCTGACAGTAGTTCGACCAAGAGGTTAGACTTATTTGAAACGTATGTGATGTATGGTATAGTTTTTCCAAGAAAATGTAAAGCCAGGCCGTTTCTCGAAGCCAAGTGGTTACACGGGTTACTAAAATGTATTTTACGTTTCTGTCAAAAAAGAAAAGAAGTTTTTGCGCAAGTTGCTTCTCTCAAATGTTGCCAGTCTGTTAGAAGAAATGATATAATTTTGATATAATTTGTTCGAT
This sequence comes from Zeugodacus tau, assembly GCA_031772095.1. Taxonomy (NCBI): domain Eukaryota; kingdom Metazoa; phylum Arthropoda; class Insecta; order Diptera; family Tephritidae; genus Zeugodacus; species Zeugodacus tau. The sequence continues at coordinate 65,741,386 of CM062651.1, read as the reverse complement.
TCGAAACTCTCTAATGCTTGAGGGAATCGAGGTTCATTTTTCGAAGATAAGAACTGGAACATTTTTGTTGTTAAGTTTCGGAAGTTATTCGGAAAGAATTATTTTGTCAGTCAAGTGCCACTTGAAAGAATAAAAAAGGAATTACGAACAACTCAATTGGAAATTTACTAAAACTTTCATAAACATTATCAAAAGCGCCTCTTCAAAAAACAATTAGTAAACAACAACAACAATTTATTATACAAAAAAATTCTCACACGTGATAAGGGCCAAACGGCAGCTAATAATTTGTAGATGTTATCAGCTAACAATATGCTACACACAAACAAATATACCGTTAATTTCTGTCGAGTATTCGGCTTTTTTTTTGCTCGCGTATCGAACATTGATATTCACTTTTGTTTTGACTGCACGCCTCGAATGAGTGTCTACGTAGTAATCTCGGCGGGCCGGCCATAAAGCGCACCGCAGCGAAAGAATCGCACATAGTTACAAGTGAAAGCGAATTCGTAAATATTGTTTGTTTGTATGTCTTGTGTGTATTGTATGCGGGATAAAATGCGATTCAAATGCTGATTAAATATGGAATTGCATTATTTCAAGGTTCTCTTATCAGGTCAACAGCTTTAATAAAGCACACGCATCTTTGTGTTTGTGAACAAAGAATATTTTGTGTGATTAATTAACCAAAATTAGTGTGAAAGCAAGCAATTAGCAATTTGTTTACAAATTTGTGATTTCAATTGCGCAAAAGTACAAATTTACTTAGTTTTAATTAATTTTATATGTTTTTGTAGCAGATGTGAGGCCAAGTAAAGTCAATTCTTAGTAGACGAGCGTGAAACAGTCTCACTAAATAATGGCAAATCACTTTATATTTTTGTGCAAAATGTATATTAAAATATTCTATTATTAAATTGGAAGAACTACTGATAAGCTTTGTTCTGTTGTTAGTGTTGTTTTAGTGCACGTCAAACTCGCTAGTCGTGATCGCAAATGGGGGTGGACTATGATCTAACAATAAATAATAATAAACTTAAGCAATGTAATACGAGAGTGGTTGGAAGCTTTGAGATGAGCTTTTTATTATTGCATAATTTTGTCATCAAAAATCCAGGGAAGATAATTAAATACTTTTTTTTTTGCTAAATCAAAATCGGTATTATATCTACCATATATATTAGTTATGTATATACTAACATAACATTTTTTTGAAATTTAATAATTATTCATGTTATACGCTGAAGGTAAAGCTGTTCCTTAAGGTTAAGCCATTATCCTTAAAGCATGCAACATGAGAGAAATGTTGACTTAGTACTCTTAATGAATTTTTATATATTTTTATTGAATGAGAATGCTTGTATATTGCTATAAACGAGACAGTGTGCGCTCAGAAGCAGCAATATATATAAATTTTTTGTAAAAAAAAAAAATGAAAAAAATATTAATAACAACAATATTAAAATTGTATAATGATATAATATTTTCAATTTCCAAAACGAAAAAAAATCAAAAGAGCGGCTTATCTGTTTCAGCGCAACTTTTTCAAAAATTATTTCATGAGATAAATTTGGCTCATAAAAAATCGCATGATATATTTTTTTGGTAAAATTAAAAAAAAGGAGTTTTTGGAAAATCGACAACTTACGGCACTTTTAAAATTTTCACTAATTATATTTTTTGTTCTTAAGTGCATATTAAGCACAAGCCATCCAGCACAGGATTAATGCGTTTAAGCCCAATTGAGAAATTTTAAAAATTAAAATTAAAAAAAAATCAATTCATATTCATAAACCAAAGAATATTTTTCATTTTTTGCATGAGAATAGCACATGATATACTATTTAAAAACACGCACGACACTTTTTACTAACATTTGCTCTCATTTTTAACACATTTTTCAAACACTGCGATTTCTCTTATTTTTTGCATCGAAAATAAAAAAAAAATTTTTTAAATAATTAAATTATTTTTTAAAAATAATTTTATTTACCTTCAATTTGAATTGTTACACGCTGAATTGAATTGAATTTGCTTGAAATTTTATTTAGCGAGTTGATTCTGCTTGGCGAATATTGGCTGTCTGCCTGCCTCAATAGCACTGCACAGCTCAGCTCAGCTCAGAGTAAGACACAACGATCGTTGGACTTCAATTAGCAGGACCGACTGACCAAGACATTGGAGCTTACCTGCGACGAAAGTTTACGCCCAACTGCGCCCAACACCAACTGCCAACGGCACACCAACGTTCTTCAGCATTCAAGCAATTATCTTAGACGATTGATTTTGTTGTGATGATTATGTACGATAGTGCACTTTTTGTCGCGTAAGCTTTGCAATATATTTTTATTGACTTTGATTCGCGCAAAAAATGCTCTCGTCGCCGCACACGCATGCACAGCGGGCGTACGATTTAGCAAACATACTAACAACTAAATAAAAAAAAAAAAACATGAAAGAACGAAAGAAAGAACGCATATCAATAAGAGCGAAACGGAAAGTACAGCAGCATAGCTGCTATGGGCTGATAGCCCACACTGCTCAACGAACCAACGGCAGGCCAAAACACACACACACGCATACATAGATGTATATGCGAGAAATTTATAACCTTCGACGAAAGTTGAGCAGATTTTTTGTGCACAAATGCTGACGGCTCGTCAATGACCATGATCATTGTTGTCAATGGGAATAAAAGCTCTGTATGGCAACAACAACAACAACAAACGAGTGTGTAATTACTCGTACTAGCAAAAGCGAGCATATAGATGCTCGTAGTATAGTATATAGCAGTACATAAATCTATACATATATATAGACTTGCCCAAGTGGGTGCTCGCATATCGCTTTTGCCTCCATACTACGTTGCACATGCCTGAAATTCTTTGTGATAATCGCTTGCGACCACCCAAACACACTGTCATGATATCAGGTAGTGATTTGAGAAATTATGAGTTCATGAAGAACAACTCGGCGCCTTCGTGTTGCCATAGTAACGCCTTAGAAATAATTTCGATTACATGAAAACATTGAATTAGTAGGAATACTTTGTTGCCGAAATATGTGAACGGTAGCGTGTGTTAGCGGATGTTATGCTCAGCTCACAAACATCCGCAAATGCGCTATCTTTCAATCGCCAATCGTCAAAAATGCAAGAGCATCGCCCGTTCAAAGTCTATACAACTTCATTATGTGTTTGCTTGTATTTCTAAATTTCATATTTGCTTTTCACCGGAATAGGTCTTTACTGCAATAAAATAAAGAATTCTTAAAGTACGTAGGAGCTTTGCTTTCTAACTTTCTTATCTTTAATTTAGTGTACTATTTCCATTGCATCGAGCAACTCTTGCGGGTGAACTCTTGTAGACATGTTCTATGCAAGAATTCCTTATAGCCTCTAGCATCCTTTGAGTGCCTCATAGAATATCTTACGAATGTGCGAAATAAAGATTTTTGACCCACCGTGTGGCTATCAACGATTGATAGACATAAAGATGTGGCGAGGAAAAAGCGCTCGAAACAAAATTCAATCGTATCGCCCATTAAAGGTATGCTTTCATAAGGATTCGTAAGGCCCTACCTTCATTACACTTCCTAGCTGGAGATTCCAAGAACTGTATAATATCTAATATACCGCTGAGGATATTAAAAGACTGCTCAACACTACGAAGACTCTAGCAATATTCGTTGGATATACCGACTGATTCTCATCATATCCCAAGGAACCAAGAAACAAATAGTATTCGAGAGATCTTTGATGAAACGGATAACTGGAAAGCCGAGAAACCTTCATTACATTTCCTAGCTGAAGATTCCAAAAACTGTATATTGTTTCACCGCTGATTATATTAAAGGACTGCACAACACTACGAAGAGCCTACCAATATTCGTTGGATATACCGACTGATTCTCATCATATCCCAAGGAACCAAAGAACAACAGAGGATTCGAGAAATTTTTGATGAAACGGATAATTGGAACATCGAGAAACCTTCATTACACTTCCTGGCTGAAGATTCTAAGAACTGTATAGTATCTAATATACCGCTGAGGATATTTAAGGACTGTACTGTTCAACACTACGAAGACCTTACCAATATTCGTTGGATATACCGACTGATTCCCATCATATCCCAAGGAACCAAGTAACAACAGAGTATTCGAGAGATCTTAAATGAAATGGATAACTGGAACGCCGAGAAACCAAAAAGTGAGTATTTGGAAGTGAAGAAGTGATCAGAAGTATTAAAAGTCGTTATAATACGGTGATAGTTGTAGGTCGGATGACGTTTGACATATACATGTGGTATAGACTTTCCTTTTCATAAAAAAAGAAACAAAAAACTAAAAAAAAAATAAATTAAAAATGCTATTTTTAGTTTTTGAAACTAGTTGTGATTACATTTTCGATTATCATCGTCTCATCTTTAAGAGCAAGTCTGCTATTAAAATTTTATAAAAAATATATATTTATGTATGCACGAGGCGCAACATTTTTTATTAGAGTGCAAAGAACATTTCACTAAACGTTGTACAAAAACAAATAGATTATTGAATTTCGAATTGTTTTTGATTACCGAAATTTATTTCGTTTCCAAGTGTCTTCGGTATATTTTTTTTGTTTTTCATGTTCAATGTTTGAAGTAAATGCATTCAATTTTTGCTTATTTTCTAAATTGTTTGTAGTGCTCGTGCTTATCAAACAAGCTGGTGGACGATTCCGGTATATGCGAGTCTGATGCGAGGGTAAGTACTTATATTTGTATGCATGCCTATAGTATATTACCCAGATAGATATAGGTAATCATTTGTAAACATTAAATCGAGGTGCGAACAACCTGTGCTGATAGCAAATACAAGTATTTTGTTGCAGTAATAATTAATAATATTTGTTTACCTTTTCAAGAAATGCGACTGAATGGTATGCCTATGTATATAATATAAATCGCATCGAAATCATCAGCAATGTGGGTGATCTAGAATATGGAGGACTCTTTATGTGGGGCACTGCTGAACCTTCGAATGAAAATACATATATTTTCTGCTTAGACGCAGTGCAATATTTCACTCAACAAAACATTTATTTTTGCTTTTTTCTACGCGCATTTCGAGCCTTAAGCTTCTCTGCCAGACAACTCTTAAGTACTTTAACGATTACAACAAACAATAAAATAATCAATAACAACAACAGTAGCGTACAACCCAACACATCCAACAACAAGTACTGATAGAGCGGCATATAAGCGCTATGCGACTTCAAATGCGGCGCGCCTCGATGTCTCAACACATACTCCAACCAGTAGGTTGCCTCCTCAAGCGGTTGTATGGGATTGTCGCGAAAGAGTTGTGACGCCTCCAAAGCTTTACGCTTATATAGCGGTTCCTTCACCAGCTGCTGTGCGTTTTGCACCAAATCCTCGCTCGTCAATTTGTCGAAGAGCAGCGAGCGCGCATAGCCAGCTTGTACCGCCTTTCGGGCGTTGCGATGCTGATCACCAAAGATCGGTATGAAGAGTAGTGGTATGCCCCAGTAGACACCCTCCTGTGTGCTAAAGATGCCGCCATGTGTGATGATCAACTTCGTATTGGGGTGTGCGAGAATCTCATTTTGTGGTAACCATTTGCTGATGCGCACATTGGGCGGTAGATCCGTGCCGAGCGTCGCGTTCTCATATTTCCACAAGATATTCTGTTTGAGTTGCGCGAAGGCGTTGAGTAGAATTTTTATGTGTCCTTTGGGCATGTCCGTACTGTGTATATAGGTGCCGAGGCTGAAGTAGATGACGCCATGTTTGGAGTTGTCGAGATAGCGCTGGAAATTTTATGAAGAGTTTTGAGAGAATTTAAAGAGAAAAGGCAGTTGATCACACCTGTAGCTCCGTTGGCAACGGCTTAACTGGTTTGATATGTACTCCACCGACACTCACTAAGCCCGGCATGCGCGGACGTGGCGCATCCAAGCTGCGATGTGAGTTGATCAACATTAGTGAAATATTTTGTACAAGCGTGTTCACATGTGGGAGAGGACCTGAGCGGGAGAGTATATGTATTTGTAAACCGTAACCACCGATAACAATAACGAATATTGAAAAATCCTTATACGAATCTCAGTAATTCCTTACCTTCGATATAGTCACTGAAATGCCTTTCCGCCATGGCTTGCATACGCGGCAAATAATACCAATGTCTCACAACCACATCATAGAGCGAAAGAAATGTATTATAAGCGCGTTGATAGAAATTCATACGGTATATATCAGAAAGAAACAAATGCGGCACAAATGACCAGGGCGTCAACAGACCCATGGCATGATCCATATTATCGGCGTAACCCAAAGTGCCCAGCGTCACGACAGGACATTTGAATTTGTGTGCAAACATGAGTAAACTCTCATGAAAGAACTGCTCCAAAACGACAAGATCGAAGTGAAGATCCTTACTGGCGATCAACGATTTAACACCAGTTTGATTGAGCGCATATTCGGTACTCGTTAAACCACTCTCCCAATACAGATGCAAGTTTTCAAAATCACTGGTGAACTGCATCTTAAACATGTTCTCTTTGGGATCTGTAAGTGAAAGAGGTGTTCAGTATACAAATAACTGCAGAGTGATCTCAACACTTACGGTAATATGCTAGATCCAGCGGCGGTTCTATAATGATTTCCGTTAAATTTGCATGCTGCTGCTTGGCTGGTTGATTGGTGAGCGTTGTGACATGGTGGCCACGTTGCAGCAGTTGTTCCAGAAAGTGTTCCATAAACATCCAATGACTTGGCGCTGGGAATGGACCCATAAATAAGATGTTGTAGGTGCCATAAGCGCAGGGCGACAAAATCAACGTAATCACTAAGAGTCGAACAGGTAAAAACATCTGCAATTAAACATAAAATTAAGTAACATAAATTCGCATAAAACAACTTGAAACATAAAACAGCTTCAATTTAATCAAACATTTGTCAATAAATTTTTTATTGCATAGCTACTACCGAACTACTACTTAAGTGTCTTCAATTAGCGATCACACATTTTTGATAACGACGACGCTCATACATATCACAATTATTTCGTTTTCAGACGTGTCTGCTGGAGATAAGGCAAATACTATTTATAATCAAATAGTAATGATTTTTTAAGTGTGCTCATTTGTATATACATACATATTAAAAACAAATTAGTTAAATTTTGTTGTATACGATTTCAAATTCATTTTTTTTTAATTATTTGTAAACTTTGTTAAAAATGTTTTTGAAAAAATTTTCTATTTTCAAAATATTTCTCTTTCTTTTTAATAACCCATTTTCTATTTTCTTATTGCAGAAAATGTTTTTTTTTTTAATTTTTCGAACAGATGGCAACCCTTGCAAAACTATTAAAACCCACAGGAACACTATCAATCAGTTTTAAGCTATCTCGCGAATTTTTGCAAAATCAATTCAACCGTTTCCAAGTCTGTTGGACACATACTTCAATACATACAATATTTGTATACTAATGGTTATCTACATTCATTTTATAAATAGATTTATTTATATTCGTGGAGGTCGTTATACACACAGTCCAAATTTTGCGAGTACATGTGTACTGTTTGTTGTTTCTCAGATGCGTAATCACGCAATTTTTTATTGCTGATAAGCGCCCAATAAGTACTTGCTTAACCCTTATGTGACATGTTTTTTTTATAGTTCAGCTAACAATGCTTGTTGAAAATACTGTTTGTGATGAAAATCTACTACCGGTTATATCTTAAAAAGCAAACTTTATATGATCTAATATTAACAAAACTTTTTTCATAATTTTTTTTATATTTTATTTTTTATTTTTGTGGGAAAATATATCAGTGGAACAGTGGTTAACACTACTGAATCAGCTAGACCTTTGGGGTACATCATTTAAGTTACCTACGAACATAATGCCGTACATACCCGATCATTACCTCAAGGGTTAAATATGCTCAATGGATTCCGTAGTAGCTAACCAGTTAATTCACAAGACACTTAGTCTTGTTCAGCAGTTCACTGACTGCCAATATTCTATAAAAAAACTTGTACACACGCATTAATCTATTTTTGGTAAAGCATTAAGGCAGTATTAAGCATCACTTTTTTTGCTAAAAATAACCAAAAAAAAAAATACATACTGAAGTATGGTATACGTGTCTGATGAGGCAATGCGAATTTAAAATTTATTAGATTCTGAGGACATTGTGAGCATAGTGATCACGAGCAGTGTCTTCGGTGTCAAAGTGACTTTTCCCGAATAGAACTGGAAGTGTTGCGTCTTCACTACAAGCGTGAAAAAGAGACTCCAAGACCCGACCTCACTAACAACTTGGTTACAGGGCCAATCAGAAATAAAACTAAAATCTTTAAGTATTCTTGAAAGATGTATGGTATATGCCAAGATGTTCTATGAAATACATAATACGTAACGTTCAGGTAAAAATAATAATTAAGTAATTGGCAATGTAAACGTAATATAGTATCATTCCTTCAAATCATTAATCAATCTCCCATGAATTTAATCTCAAGTAGTCGTCATATTCATTCAATAATATTGAATCACCACAGCCTGTTAATGATTAAACGAACCTATCGCAATTTTGCGCGCCACACATTTACATATATTTGTTCTAGTTTATTATTCATTAATTGCTATTTACAGTCATTTATTTCCGAAATGTTGATAAGCGGGCGGCTCATTAATTGAATAATTTTTATAGGCTTTTGTTTTGCTTGAGCCTATTAAGTATATTTTTGTTTGACAACAATACTTAATATACTTATACACTGTTTACACTGACTTCAAAAAATATGTATGGAAATATTTTTTAGCTTAATTATATTTGATTAGAATTGCATATATAAAGTAATGATTAAACTTTATTTTTTTGAAGTTGTTACTCGGAATTATTGTAATATTAAGTCTACAACTTTGCTTCCGCCGTTTTCCAATAGATTTCTCTTGGGTCAAGCACTGGTCGATTAAATCGTTTTATATCGATCTTGGACATTTGTGTCGACATTAACCCAACAAAATATTTGTAGAGATCTGTTTGCATCCCAAACTTATTCTCAACTGAAAATGTCACTTTTTGAGCCGAATTCTTAACATTTAATTCCAAGAAAAGTGCGGCTGAGGCTCATCGACATTTGTAACCGTTTTTATACAAGAAAAAACTTAAATTTACAAAAAAACGGCGGGAGCAAAGTTGTAGACCTAATATAATTACTTTATAGCATGAAATTATTTAAAAACACAAATTCCTTGCAAACACAAACTAATTAATATTTTTGTTTTTTTTTTTTTCAAAATAATTTTTATCAAATATTATTATTTTTTTATATTATTATTTTTTTTTATATTTTTTTAAAAACTGTTTATTGTAATATACCTCTGATTTAATAGTGCTTTTAATTATTAATTGCAGTAATAAATTTCAAAATTTATTCACACACCTCTGACCACAAGTCTTTGAATTCGAAGCCTTAATGAAGCACGCCACATCAACAGTTATGAAAATGAAGTTGACGAGTGTTTTTTTTCAGACAATCTTTATCTTTAGCTGTGGATATTAATGTAATCGCATGCAATATGTTTTATTATTCTTCTGCATTTACAAAGATCTTTTGTGTAGAGAAGAATGCGAGGAAAATGGAACGCGGCAAATAAAACGAAAAAATATTTATTTTATTTAAATAAAAGCAATGATGTTGAATATAAAAATATCCAACAACAACATTCTGAATGACTATACAATTTTACTATTTAAAAAAAATTATTATTCAATATATCCCATCTTCATTCCATTTTATAACAACTGTATAAAACTTACTCTACCTACAGTTGAGAGGAATGCTTTAACAATATTATATATGGCAAGGTGGGTTAAAGAAAATATAAAAAATTTACAGCACAGTTTGAACGTAATGAAGCTCATTACCCAATTCGCTGGCTCCTAAATTCTCACTATCGATCAACTACTCAAAGGTGAGCTACTATGGTTCAGGATATTTTTATTAATACAAACAAACTACATATTGTCCCAAACTGCCAGCAAATTTCCATCGACTTACATGTGGAAATGTAATTGAGGTTTTTTGTTTGCTTGAAGGCCTGTCTACTTAGAATCGATTAAATGAAACACTTAAATTTTTCTTCAACGTCACTTTATTTCAGATATTTTTCTATTTTATACATTTGTCTATTATCTATAATACAACTCGTATGTACTAAATAATTTAGTTCTAAAATCAAAAGTATCATACATTTATATTTTAAGCGAACTCCAGCTGAAGATGCCGAAAAGTATGCAATGCTTTATACTACACGATCGGTCGAAAAGTCTGCAGATCACCCGGCCCATAAAGTGAAGGCGAGAATAAAAGATCTTTAATTGATAAGGAAAATTATTTATTAAGTCCACGATACTGTAATTAATTTACTATAATAACAATTAATGAAATATGTAAAAATATAGAAGAAATGATTCTTCGTATATATATATGAATAATATCGCTGTACAATCTGTTTTAAAGTATCCGGTTAGTTCAGTTTTATGAGAAATATGACTGCTATTGTTCGCTTCAGTTGGCGGATCACTGCTGCTGCTTTCGTTCATTGCCCTTTCGAAATTTACAATAGCCAGAAATTCACTCGCGAAAATTTGTTACACACACCAAAAATGCGGAGTCGATTGAACTTGAAGTGACCCCATAGCAGTGACGGTGTACGAATATCGTAAAAATAATAAAGTAAATCAAAATCTAATTAAGTATTTCTAATTAAGCTTTCACTTTTGCTTTGAGTTTCGTGATTTGCATGCGATGAAATGGTGTCAAGGTTGCGCGGCTCAGCTAAATACTTTCGATTAATTAATTACACTTGAACCAGATTTGCTTGGCAGCACCTAGTGGACTTTGTTCTGCAGCATCGGCGTGATTCCGCTGTTAGACCGACGTGATTTTACCGTTAGACATGCGTGATCGTGGTATTTTTATACAGTACAACACAATTTTAAAACACTTAATGCTCAGTTATCGGCTTGTTTTTTTGCTTCTTTTGCGAAAAATATATTTCTTAGGGCATTTCTCATTTCTATGCAGCTTAAAAATTTACCTCGCAAATTTAGTTAAAATTTCTTCCATTATCTTTCTCTCTCCCAACTTTATAGCGATCGTACTAAGCAGCAGTCTTTTTAGTATCTGACAACTTGCATTATGAGCGACGTATCTGCTTTCTAATGAGACTACCAGTAATCTAATGAGATCTCTATAAGTTGCCACTTCTCGGAACTTTAATAATATCCACAATATATAAATAAACAAACTCAGTAGAAATGTGTCCTCATATTTCCAAACAATATTAATACTATCGATCTACTTGGGAAAGCATTTTTATTTTGGGGGAGAGCTTGCTTTCATATAATTATAAAGGGTGATTTTTTAAGAGCTTGATAACTTTAAAAAAAAAAAAACGCATAAAATTTGCAAAATCTCATCGGTTCTTTATTTGAAACGTTAGATTGGTTCATGACATTTACTTTTTGAAGATAATTTCATTTAAATGTTGACCGCGGCTGCGTCTTAGGTGGTCCATTCGGAAAGTCCAATTTTGGGCAACTTTTTCGAGCATTTCGGCCGGAATAGCCCGAATTTCTTCGGAAATGTTGTCTTCCAAAGCTGGAATAGTTGCTGGCTTATTTCTGTAGACTTTAGACTTGACGTAGCCCCACAAAAAATAGTCTAAAGGCGTTAAATCGCATGATCTTGGTGGCCAACTTACGGGTCCATTTCTTGAGATGAATTGTTCTCCGAAGTTTTCCCTCAAAATGGCCATAGAATCGCGAGCTGTGTGGCATGTAGCGCCATCTTGTTGAAACCACATGTCAACCAAGTTCAGTTCTTCCATTTTTGGCAACAAAAAGTTTGTTAGCATCGAACGATAGCGATCGCCATTCACCGTAACGTTGCGTCCAACAGCATCTTTGAAAAAATACGGTCCAATGATTCCACCAGCGTACAAACCACACCAAACAGTGCATTTTTCGGGATGCATGGGCAGTTCTTGAACGGCTTCTGGTTGCTCTTCACCCCAAATGCGGCAATTTTGCTTATTTACGTAGCCATTCAACCAGAAATGAGCCTCATCGCTGAACAAAATTTGTCGATAAAAAATTTTCGAACCGAACACTGATTTTGGTAATAAAATTCAATGATTTGCAAGCGTTGCTCGTTAGTAAGTCTATTCATGATGAAATGTCAAAGCATACTGAGCATCTTTCTCTTTGATACCATGTCTGAAATCCCACGTGATCTGTCAAATACTAATGCATGAAAATCCTAACCTCAAAAAAATCACCCGTTATTATTCAATCAAGCCGCATTCTATTATTCAAGAATGCCGCTGCCACTATTAGTAGTGTAAACACTTCTGTGGTAATACTTACCTCTTTTGGGGTATCGACACCATTAGTAGTTTAAGCACAACGGTGGTAATACATACCTCATTGGGTGTCGACACCATTAGTAGTGTAAGCCTTACGGTGGTAATACTTACTCCTTTTGGGATATGGATACCTATTACTGCATTAATACCTACTTCTAGTAGAAGTTTACTCCTGGAATATGTTTATATAAACAATATGGCTTGGAGAAGGAAGACCTACACCGGCTTCAAATCATTAGCTAAATCATTATATAGCATATGTGCAAAGCCAAACATGAAATTGCTAATAAACCAATCCTCTACTTGACTGCAAACTTTGTCTTCTATTACTTTCTTCTTAGCCTTAAAAAGTTTTTGTTGGTATTTTATTAAATTTACTTTACATTGGATATATCAGTGTCATCTATAAAAATTCCCTTTCATATGACACCACAACCATCAAAATAGGTTCTGAATTATCAGAATTATGACTTTTTAAAGAGTTGTGTTGCTCCACACGGAAGCTCTGCTTTGGGCTCTGCCCAGGTGGGCAGCTTAGTTTTTGTCTGTTTTTTGCAAATTTCCCGATTTGTACTAAGCGCCCAGAAATGCACAGCAGGTGGATGCCGGAAAAAATTGCCTGGTACATGTAGATATGTATGCTGGAAGATATATGTATATGTTCGTAAGTATGTAAGCGGCAAGTGGGAGTCTGTATGTAGGCATATATATGTACATATGGGTCAGCGGATATATATCCGGTAACGGATATGGGCATGACGGAAGTGCAACTCAAACCGGATGCCACCCACCGGCACCGGAAATAAAAATCCCGGAACCGGAAGTCGCAAAACGGAAATGAAAAATGCTTGAACCGGAAATGAAAATGATTGAACAGGAAATGAAAATGTTTGAACCGGAAATGAAAAATGCTTGAACCGGAAGTGAAAATTTTGACAAAACGCGGGAAAATTTCATTTCCGGTTCAAGCATTTTTCATTTCCGGTTCAATCATTTTCACTTCCGGTTCAATCATTTTCATTTCCGCTTTGCGACTTCCGGTACCGGGATTTTTATTTCCGGTGCCGGTGGGCGGCATCCGGTTTGAGTTGCACTTCCGTCATGCCCATATCCGTTACCGGATGTATATCCGCTGACCCATATGCCTACATACAGACACCCACCTGCCGCTTACATACTTACGAATATATATATCTTCCAGCATACATATATACATGTACCAGGCAATTTTTTCCAGCATCCACCTGCTGTGCATTTCTGGGCGCCTAGTACAAATCGGGAAATTTGCAAAAATCAGACAAAACCTGCGCTGCCCACCTGAGCAGAGCCCAAAGCAGAGCTTCCGTGTGGAGCAACACAACTCTTTAAATGGTCATAACTCTGATAATTCAGAACCTATTTTGATGGTTGTGGTGTCATATGAAAGGGAATTTTTATAGATGACACTGATATATCCAATGTAAAGTAAATTTAATAAAATACCAACAAAAACACCAGTATTTTGTGCAATTTTAAGACTTTTTAAGACTAAGAAGAAAGTAATAGAAGACAAAGTTTGCAGTCAAGTAGAGAAATGGTTTATTAGCAATTTCATGTTTGGCTTTGCACTTATGCTACATAATGTTTTAGCTAATTATTTGAAGCCGGTGTAGGTCTTCCTTCTCCAAGCCATATTGTTTATATAAACATACTCCAGTAGTAATCTGCTGCGATTCCGTCCTATCGGTACGACGAAACGTTGCCTAATACTTGGCGACCATTTATACCCAATTACCTTTCTTTTATATGAGACAGTTTAGGAAATAATTTATACAATCTGTATATATATATAAATTTAAAAGTCTAAATAAATAAATATTTTGCTCAGCAAATGAATATCGATCACAAGATTTTATTGCTTAATAAAACTTCTTAAATTGATAATGAATTCACAATTCTACAGCTAACACTAAATCTTCTAGGACTAAATTCTTATTTTTCATAGAAAAAATTCGATCACAGTTCTACTGACGCTTCTTACGTAAGACCTCAGCACTCTTACGCTGCAATAGGCTACCCAATAGTTTGAGCATTTTCAGCGGCAGCCAAATCACTACAAATGCGATCAAGAGCGCACAACCGAACACGTCCAACAGCAAATACTGGTAGAGTGGCATGAAGGCGCCGTGGGATTTCAAATGCGTTGCGCCTTTATGCCGCGCAATATACTCAATCCAGAATGAAGCCTCGTCCAGAGGATGCATTGGATTATCTCTGAATTTGCGCGATGCTTCGAGCGCCTTCTGCTTATAACTGGGTTCACTGATGAGCTGTCGTACGTTCAGTACCAAATCCTCGCTGGTCATTTGGCCGAAGTTCAAAGTGCGTGCGTAGCCAGCACGCACCGATTTGATTGTGTTCCGGTGTTGATCGCCATACAGAGGTATGCTTAACATCGGCACACCCCAATGGATGCCCTCTTGTGTGCCGAAAAGGCCGCCATGTGTGATGAAGACCTTCACATTTGGATGTGCGAGTATGTCATTCTGAGGCAACCAACTCTGGATTTTCACATTCGACGGCAGATGACCGATGGATGAGTTCTCGAATTTCCACAAAACATTCTGTTTCAGCTGACTGAAGGCGTTGAGGATGAGACTGATTTTCTCCTGCGGCATATCGATGCTCTTCATATAAGAACCGAGACTGAAGTAAACCACACCCTGGGTAGCGTTGTCCAGGTAGCTCTAGAAATTAAGAAAATATTTAGTGAGTGAGAGAGTAGATATGGAGTTCCCATTACAAACCTGCAGATCATGTGGCAACGGCTTCGGTTCCTTTATATGTATACCACCGACATTTATCAGCCCCGGCATACTGGGACGCGGCACATCCACACTGCGATGACTGTTGATCAACATCAACGAAATGTTTTTCTCCAATTGACGCACATGTGGCAAGGGACCCTCCACAACTTCGGCGAAATGTCGCTCGGCCATCTCTTGCATTTTGGGCATATAAAACCAGCGGCGCATCACAGCATCATACAGTGATAAGTAGGTATTGTAAGCGCGCTGTGTGAAGGTCATCTCATCTGTATGCGAGAGCAGCAAATGCGGTATAAAAGACCATGGTGTCAACAGACCCATCGCATGATCCATATTATCTGCATAACCCATAGTTCCCAACGTTACCACAGGGCACTTGAATTTGTGCGCAAACATCAGAAAACTCTCATGGAAGAATTGCTCCAAAATCAACAAATCGAATTGCTGATTTTTACTCGCGACCAGCGCCTTCATTTTGGGATCGTTGAGCGCATGCTCGGAGGTGAGCAAGCCAACATGAAACCACATTTGTAAATTCTGGAAATCGCTGGCGAAACGCATTTTGAAAATGTTCTCTTTGGGAACTGAAAGGTTGATTAAAATGTTATTGAAAATTTAATTAATTTTGTATTTTCTTATTTTCAACTTACAATAGTAGGGTATATCGAATTGCGGCTCGATGATGATCTCTGTCAGATTCTCGTGCGTGTATTTTGCCCGATGATTGGTCACAGCCGTTACATGATGACCGCGCTGCAGCAGCTCACGCAAAAAGTGCTCCAGCCACATCCAATGACTGGGCGCTGGAAAGGGACCCATAAACAATATATTGAATGCCGTTGAGGTGATGGGCATCAGCAGTGCCGCCAAGCAGACGAATAACCAGCGGGGGTGCATCTGTAAGGAGGATTTTATTTTTAATATTATAATATTATATAATCTAGTAATATTTTACTTGACTAAATACTAAATGACTAAATGTAAGAGGGTAAATCTATTTTAAAGATTTCGAAAATAACTGTAATAATTCTTAGCCTTAAGCAATAGTTTGTAGTGTTTTACAAATATAAGTGTTGTCATTATTGTATATAATTCTTTCTCTTTTCAATAAATAAAGAAATTAATAAACGAAAAATATATTTACTGTTATTATTTGATAGAAGTGGAAATGTCATATATTTGAAGCACGTGCTAACAACGCTCTCTACACTGCATTCATGGGCTACATAACCATATTTTCTTAATTCACTGCTTAGACTTTATACTTCCTACTGCTTGAATGCCTATATTAAATACGCAGATATCTATCTATATATAAGTATAGGTAATTATATACTCAGCTGCTTATTGAAAATCACATCTTAGTACGACACGTGTTTCAAGTCCACTGCAAGCACGTATAAATCAATATGTGATATATGATAAAAATCTAGAAAATTATTGTGGGCGTATGTCTTTGCAAACCACAGGCTTTCCACACGATTTTTCAAGCGCCGCTGCTTTAGAAAATGCCATATTTATGAGTAGGAAAAAATGTATGCAATTTGTTGCTGTAATTACATCAGTTGATATGATTTAATTCAATATGTAGATCATTTGAGATTTAACTCTTAATGTGCTATTTATACCCAGTGCATGATGGGTTTGGCTTTAGTAGAATTGTTTTTTTTTTTCAAAGAGATTTTGAAGCGTTTGGCAGTATTTGTTACTCTTAGAGATGATCGATATTGAATTTTCAAGCTTAAGACTTCCGTACAAAAATTTCGTATGAAAAGTCCAAGGCTTAAGAGGGTTGCATTTTATTGCTTAAATGCCTGTAGTCAAAATTCAGCTATCTTACTAAATTATATATGAAATATTTGTTTTGACTGAAATAATACAAACTAACGAGGTGTTGCCGAGTTTCGATAGTCGGGTTTATATAATCGCAACTCGTCTGGATTTTTAAACGCTCAAGGACTATTACTTCGACAGTATACCTTATAATTATTTGACAAATGTTTTCTGCAGCTAAAGCAACAACAAAAACTAAACTATTGAGTTCCTTAAAAATTCAAAATTAGTAAAAATTTATTAAGATTCAAAATTCTTAAGGTAGTAGTCTGCTTTAGAAGCCGAAAGAAAAACTTTTTTTAACCATTTTTTTTTGAAAGGAAAGGAAATAATTGCGGTAAACGGAATTTTAAGACGATAGTGTACTATATTTAAGGCCTAAAAAACAATATTTATTATTAAAAAATATTGAAATTGTTTCAAAGTTGTAAGTATTTTTTTCTGGAGCGCCTGGAGTCTACACTTGTAAATCGGTGCCGGTGCTGGAGGTAGTGCGATGCGATCTGAAACAGTCGAACCAATTTTTTTTTTTTATTTTTATAAGTTTCTTTTCTTTATGAACTAAAAAAATACCGAAAAAGCTATAAAATTTCAAATTTTTTCGAAGTTTGAAAAAAAAAATTCACTTTTTTAAGAAAAAAAAATTGACTTTAAGTTGCAAAACCAGTAGTTTAAATAATACTTTTGTCCAACTTTTTTTAGTTCAAATATAAGATAATTTAATACTGAAGCTAGATCACTTTGGTTTTTTTCGATCGGACATATATTCTTTTGCTATCGCCGGCACCGTTTTCTAACACTTGTGAAAATGAAAACTCGAGAAGACGCGCTGTAAAGGTCTGCCTGAGCATTCCCACCTGCTCGACGCTCGGCCACCAAAACTGCTCTAGCTTCGAAAATATGTGGAATTGGCCTCTGGAATTTTAAAGACATATTCTTGGATAGTTTTGGAAGAGATTTGAAACAAAATAATTTTTTTTTTTTGAAGACTGTAAGCCTGTAAAGCAGACTACTGCCTTAATCCTCTTTTTCCAAACATATAAAATATAAACACAAAAATGCATAATACCTCTACTAGAAGTGTTACACTGGGTACAAAACAAATTGAAATCACTTTACAGCACATTAACATAGTGTTCACACAAAATGCATGCCATTATGCAATAGGCAAGCAAAATCAATCAGTGCACATTTCCTGATTTCCCATAGTACAACAATAATAAAATAGCATTTTTCAGCAGCTTAACCGCTGTTAATTAATTAAGCGCATTACTTCTGTTAATTTATGCAAAATCTTTGGAAATGTGACACCTACCCACTGGCTTCTATAACATTTCACGCTTGTCATAACTACATTTTGTTATTGTTGTTATTATTATTATTGGCATGCACAACAAATAGCAGAAATAGCGCAAATAGTGATTTAAATGAGATTAAGCAGTCTATAATGAGGCGTGTGCATTACTTTCGATGCAAATTCAAAAAAAAAAAAGAAAAAAAATATAGAAAAGTAACTGGTTATTTTTACGACGTTATCAGTCATCAATATACTCATAAATAGCTGTTTATATTAGAGAATTTGCTTATGCAACCAAACAAATATATTGAAAATGCATGAATATATTAACGCCCATGCAAATTTATGGACTTTAAGAAATATGGCTTAATATAAACAAGCGACTTTTATGAGCGTTGCGGTTTTTTTTATTTATTTCCGTACTTTTAATTTATTTGTACACCGGTTAGTATTTACCATAGATTACACTAATTGGTGTCTAGTGTTGAAATAGTAAATATTACTAATTAAAAAATGACTGTGCTTATTGCTTAATGCAACAATGTTTCTGTAGTGTTTGACAAAAGTTCGTCTGACTTGCCGAAATGAATATACAAGGTGTCGGTTTCATGTATTGCAAGTAGCTTGTAGGTTTTATATCGTAACGCTTTCGGCTAACAGACCGCAATCTAAAGTGATTGTGTGCTGAAAATGTTGTAATAACTCTAATGAACGTGGTTTACTTCTTTTTTTCTTGTTTGATCGTCTAGCAAATTGCAATCTTATTATATATTGTGTATACATACAAAAAATATCTAAGATTAACTGTATGGAAAATTGCAAAATTGTTACAAGCATTATGTCGTTTCCACGACTATCGAGTCTATGGTGAAGACTTTTTTCTTATTTTATACTCAATTGAAATGTCCTCAGTAGCACTTCTCACATTACTCTTTATGCCGTTTCCACGACAGTTGAGTCTCCGAAGAATATTTCTCTCCTATTTTATACCCCAATTGAAATGTTCTCAGTAGCACTTCTGAGTTTCCTATAGTAAATACCTAATGGAGTTCCTTGTTCTAGCGTTTGCAGAATTAACCGATGCTGCTTTGAAAATATTAAACAATCTTTCTCTCAAACAATATAAAAAAATTAAAGATAAAAGAAATCTCAAAATCAGTACTGTCCTGGTAACAGTCTTATATAGTTATTCATTGCTCAATTACCCCAGAGACACCTATTGGCGAACAATAGTAAAGGAAGAAAGTCAATTCTTCGAGCACAATGATGCTTTGGTGCGACCTCTGGCGGTTTATTATTTTTTCGACCTGCTCTTCCAAGCATGGAATGGAGTTCTTATATAGATGAATACTCTGAAATTAAGAATGTATTGGGTTTTTGATTATAGAATACAATTTATAATCCATAATTCTCGACACCATTGATCATAAGATATCATAAGATAATTATATATTATATATATTTTTTTTTCAGAAAGGTTATGAAGGATTCCCATAGGTATTTATGGATTTTTTAGGATAAAGGGAAACTTGACTGGAAACTGAGTTAATGCGAAATTAATTGCTTATTAAACTCAATTAATGATTTCATAAACATTTAATACCAATTTTAGAACAATATTGCTTGCACTACATTTTGAATCAAATCGAAGCTTCGACCATATATATATCCGGGGTTCATAGTATGCAACTTAAACTTATATAATTTCTCCACAAAAAAATATTATTCTCTACGTGCGACAAAAAGTAAAACGAACGAAGAAAAATGCAGCAGAAGTTGTCTAGACACGTACGATGAAATTTTCCGGATTTCGATCGGAAGCTCTGTTTCAATGCAAAAATACAAAATTTAAGTAACTTCATCCAACTTCATCAGTCCCCACTCGATTTTCATAGAATATTTAAGTATTTACGCAAGTGCTTTTAAATATAAGGTTACTGCTTCGTATTTATTATGTTTACACACTTGCGAACGTATGTTCGTGGGTTTCAATGTACATTCCGTTAATTACGTTTCAATTGGTAGATAATGAAATTTTTACAGACTTGCAAATGCAGGTATGTAAATATTTATTGAAATTTAATTCTCAGACAGTTTAAAGGTATGCTTGAATGTATATGTATACATATGTGGATTCTTGCACTTGCAAATATATTTATTAAAAAGTAATCAGATTACACATTTTCACATTTTGCATGCTCGTGCGAAGACGAGTGCAATGCGCAAAAAACCTTCCCGAAGAGATAGTGAATATAAATAATTTTGTATGTATGTAATCAAGTGCATATATATAATATTATATTATATTTTAGTTGCTGTACATTGGTGTAATACGTTTCCGTACTTTATTTTGCATAGTAATCACTTTTTCAAAAGGAAAATATAATAGAAACAAGCAAAATACACTCGCACCCATCTTTAAGTCTACTTTTATACCTAATAATCAGCGATTTCTAATATTAAGCATCACCACGATGCAACAATTGCCCAACAACTTGGCATGTAATGGCCAAACCACAACCAATGGTATAACTAACAACAAGTTTTTTGTTGTAATATCAACAACAGTACAACACATTTCACAAAATTTGCCAACAAACGCTTTGATTAAATAGCGGTAAACGTTTTTACAAAGAAATATTAAGTAATGTGTACAGCCATAAGTCCTTGTCACACTTTTTTTGCTTATAACAGTAACCGGCAAATAATTGAGACCGTCTTTTACGCTTGAGTCTTCAATTATCATACTTCACATGAATTAAAAATTAATCCTCTTTGCCGTCTTCAACTTGGTTACAATATTAGACTATTATTTAGTTAAT
The DNA here is from genome assembly GCA_031772095.1 of Zeugodacus tau. Classification (NCBI taxonomy): domain Eukaryota; kingdom Metazoa; phylum Arthropoda; class Insecta; order Diptera; family Tephritidae; genus Zeugodacus; species Zeugodacus tau. The sequence goes on along the minus strand of CM062651.1, from coordinate 65,720,180 downwards.
TGTTGCATTTGTTTTTGCAAAAAATCTCGACTGTCTATTGCAAATAATAAACAAATGTCGTGAGAGCACATTTCAATCTACGCTAATCACATAAATGCACCGTTAATAACCGTATAAAGGTCGTTTTCAGAAAATTTCTGTGAATTTTCGCGTAATTTCCGTGTTTGAGCGCCAATGCAATCAAGCGTTTCGAAATTTGAAGGTGAATTCAAAAAGTAGCGTGCTAGTAACATATTAGATTTATCGCTATAACGGTTTGCAATGCCTTGCTAGTTTTGTTTGAGCACTTTTACTGTTACTTAGCCTACATTTTAATAGCTTAATTTATATCTAATTCAATTGAATTGAATTTAATTTAATTTACTTTAATTTATTTTACTTTACTTTAATTTAATTTAATGTAATTTAATTTAATTTAATATAATTTTATTTATTTAATTTAATTTAATTTAATTTTATTTTATTTTATTTTATTTTATTTTATTTTATTTTATTTTATTTTATTTTATTTTATTTTATTTTATTTTATTTTATTTTATTTTATTTTATTTTATTTTATTTTATTTTATTTTATTTTATTTTATTTTATTTTATTTTATTTTATTTTATTTTATTTTATTTTAAGCGGGACCTGGACGCAGGTGCGCAGACGTAAGTCTCTCTATGAGAAAAATGGAACGCCACCCTGAAGTAATGCGAAAGCGGTTCCAGGGTGGGCGACGGTTCCCTAGAGGGGGGGTTTTTAGTGGCCTGCGAGTGGCACATACCATTGCTGCGACGACAGCTTTGATGATGCGGTAGGCATTTTCCACCCCCTCTCCCGCCAAAAAAAAAAAAAAAAAAAAAAAAAATTAATTTAATTTAATTTATTTTATTTTATTTTATTTTATTTTATTTTATTTTATTTTATTTTATTTTATTTTATTTTATTTTATTCTATTCTATTCTATTCTATTCTATTCTATTTAATTTAATTTAATTTAATTTAATTTAATTTTATTTTATTTTTATTTTATTTTATTTTATTTTATTTTATTTTATTTTATTTTTACTTTTTCATTTCATTTTACTTTATTTTGTTTTATTCTATTTTTTTTTATTTATTTAATTTAATTTAATTTATTTTATTTTATTTTATTTTATTTTATTTTATTTTATTTTATTTTATTTTATTTTATTTTATTTTATTTTATTTTAATTCATTTCAAATTATTTTATTTTATTTTATTTTATTTTATTTTATTTTATTTTATTTTATTTTATTTTATTTTATTTTATTTTATTTTATTTTATTTTATTTTATTTTATTTTATTTTATTGTATTTTATTTTATTTTATTTTATTTTATTTTATTTTATTTTATTTTATTTTATTTTATTTTATTTTATTTTATTTTATTTTATTTTATTTTATTTTATTTTATTTTATTTTATTTTATTTTATTCTATTCTATTCTATTCTATTTAATTTAATTTAATTTAATTTAATTTAATTTAATTTAATTTAATTTAATTTAATTTAATTTAATTTAATTTAATTTAATTTAATTTTATTTTTATTTTATTTTATTTTATTTTATTTTAATTTTTTTTTCATTTCATTTTATTTATTTTGTTTTATTCTATTTTTTTTTATTTATTTAATTTAATTTATTTTTTTTATTTTATTTTATTTTTATATTTTAAATTTTATATTATTTTATTTTTTTTTAATTTTTTATTTTTTATACTTTTTTTATCATATTATATTTCTGTATATACCATTCGAGCTCTTTTGATTGTCACTTATATTTTTTTCTTATTTAACCGGCGCCTTTTACAACTAAATAACAACAAATTTACATAATAACAAACTAAAATTTGTAAATCACTAAAAACTTGTCCATACTAAAAAAAAAATTTCTTTCGATTATCTGAAGCTTCACCTTTTACGTAATTGCTGTTCGCCTCTTGTAATATGCTTTATTCGCAGCGGATTTTCTCAAAAGATCAAAGTAATTCAACCGAATTGAATATTTAACGTCTGTTGGATTGCAAGTTGCAATGGTGACTGTCCAAATCGTTGCAGCTAACAGCCCACGAAAGTGCCCCCAGGTTCGGTTGGCCAATTACATTAACAAATCTTGCTGTTGTTGCTTATAAATACGTATTTGTTGTACATGAATATATGTGGTTTTACAATGTAAAGCAATCGGCGAGGCTTATCGTTGGCGTTCGGCAGTTTGTGCATTATCAAGAAGTTCGGTGGACGAGCGGATAGGGTTGCCAAGTGGTGTAAGTAGCGATCAGCGTTATATTTGAATTGCTAGTCGGTATAATGGATAAAAATATTATTGTGCGAAATAAAACCACAATTTAATGTGAGAAATCAAATAAAAGAGTCTCTTATTCTATTTTTCTTTAAAAAATCTTAAATTTTTCCATTATTTATTAAAAATTATTATAAAAAAAAACAAAATTTTACCAAAAACAAAATACCGCTAAACCTTAAAACTATTATTGCTAGTTGGCAACCCTCCTTTTTCTAATTCACTTGCATTAAATGCATGCGGATATGCGTATAAATAATTGCCGAGCTACACAACAACACAACTAGCCGACTGCTTGCCTTGACACTTCGGGAGAATTAAAACAAAAAAAAATAAATAATAAATTTCTAGGTGAGAGCGTAAGAAAGCTTTCTCTATTTTCTATTTGTTAATGATACGACACAGGCTACTTAGCTATAAAAACAACAACAACATAATTGCTCTTGACTTTGCCGCTTATCTAGCTGATAAGTCGCGTAAAATTGTGCAATACTAAAGAATATAACAACAACAACAATAACAAGCGGGTAAACAAATAACCTGTTAATATCAGAAACGCGTGCGGCGTCTAAGCAAGACATCGCCCTATTCGTCACAGTCACGGCAGACGCGTGAATTCTTTGCAATATTTGCATTTGACCTTGGCAGTGAAAGACATGCACACACATGAATTTGTTATTTTTGCAATAAATGCGTTATTTCTATTTTTAGTTTTTTTTCCCATTGCTCTTGTTGGCTTTGTAAAACATTTGCTTTTTGTTGTTGTTTTTTTTTATTTTATTTTTTTTTTGTTTTTTGATTGTGTGTCGCTCGTGCTTTGTCTGTCCGCGTTTGTTCCGATGTCATTGTACGAGTTAGCCGCTTGCAGCAGCGTTAATTTTTTGTTTACACCAATTAGCGTGAGGTTATTAGCTTTTTGTGAATGGAAGATTATGCACATTTATTTATTAGGGTGTGACTGTTGATATTATAGGGTATTATTATAAATAATTTTTGTTATAGACGTTTCAATAAAATATTTAGTTAGGTCTAGGTTATAAGATATATTTATACGGTACATTTGAAACCGTAGCCATCTACCATTTTATAATTAGTCCATATTACAAGTACATTAATGTTGGTGGAACCCCTTTTCTTCATATAACGGCAGCTTCAACGATTTAATAATTTTTTTATGCCTATGAGACCCGGCTCTCAACACTAGATTAAACTCCACGTTGGAAAACATTAACAAGATTGTTAAAACACGAGCAATGGCCAAGTAGAAATGTATATAGAGAGATCATTTCCTGTAATAAGAAAAAGGAAATTTGGTTAACAACACATCCAATAATTTTTTGCAGCATAGAAATAGAGATTACGACAATTCCGACCTATTTTTATACTCTCGCAACAACAAAGTTGCTAGAGAGTATTATAGTTTTGTTCACCTAACGGTTGTTTGTAACACCCAAAACTAAACGAGTTAGATATAGAGTCATATATACCAAAGTGATCAGGGTGACGAGTAGATTTGAAATCCGGATGTCTGTCCGTCCGTCCGTCTGTCCGTCTGTCCGTCTGTCCGTCTGTGCAAGCTGTAACTTCAGTAAAAATTAAGATATCTTGACGAAACTTGGCACAAATATTCCTTGGCACCATAGGAAGGTTGCTTTTGAAAATGAGCAAAATCGGACCACTGCCACGCCCACAAAATGGCGAAAACCGAAAACACATAAAGTGCCATAACTAAGCCATAAATAAAGCTATGGAAATAAAATTTGGTATGAAGGATCGCACTATGAAGGGGCATATTTGGATGTAACTTTTTTGGGGAAGTGGGCGTGGCCCCGCCCCCTACTAAGATCTTTATACATATCTCGCAAACCAATAGAGCTATATAAACCAAACTTTTTGTAGTCGTTTTTTTTAGTCACTTCCTACTACGGTCCAAAAATGAAAGAAATCGGATAATAACCACGCCCACCTCCCATACAAAAGTTAGGTTGAAAATTACTAAAAGTGGGTTAACTCACTAACGAAAAACGTCAGAAACACTAAATTTCACATAAGAAATGGCAGATGGAAGCTGCACTCAGATTTTTTTACAAAATGGAAAATGGGCGTGGCGTCGCCCACTTATGGGTCAAAAACCATATCTCAGGAACTACTCGACCGATTTCAATGAAACTTGGTTTATAATAGTTTACTTACATCCCAATGATATGTTGTGAAAATAGGCCAAATCGCTTCACAACCTCGCCTACTTCCTATATACCAGAACTTTTAAGACAATCTGAATCGTTTACTTTACAATATATAAAGTAAGTACTAGTGAAGATATCGATGCAGAACTTTGCACAAATACTATGTTGATAGTGTGGCAGCCCCATTCTAAAAATCGCCGAAATCGAACCATAGGTTTTTAAGGCCCCATATATCGAACACGAGGACCTCGGTACTTCTAACCTAATATTAGGGTTTCTAACTTTCAATGGACTTTATGACGAATATGTGGGTCAAATTGTGTATTATATAATATAAATAAAGTTAAATAAATAAATTGCGAGAGTATAAAATGTTCGGTTACACCCGAACTTAGCCCTTCCTTACTTGTTAATTTTCTAGTTTTTTTTTGACAAAAAAATATATTGGTTTCGTTTAGTTTACGAGGTTTAGTGTTGCAATCTTTCATTATTCTTGGGTAACTACGACTTAAACTTTAGTAGATATAACTTCAAGTCAATTCAAATTAAAAATAATTAGTACTCAGTATTAATCAATCAAGTTTTCCTTAATCCACTTTTAAATTGAATACATTTTGCACCGCTCCTACAAAGGGTAGATCTCACACTGCCACTATTGTTTGTCTCATTGTATACTGTAAAATTTATTATCAACAATTAGGAGCATCTCGTATAAATGTATATATGGCACATGAAGCCATGTATAACAACTTCTTTGAAGGTATTACGTTACATTGTTGCGACTGCGCAGTGGGTGCAGCTGTCAGACGTCAATTTAAATTTATTACATTTATTAACTAATTTTTAAGATTAAACGAAATACTGTGACAACAACTGATGAGACAAATTGTAGAAAGACTAAAAGCAATTTGAAAAGGGTATTGTGTTATATACGCTCGCAGAATAAGTTGTGAGCTAGAGGAAGTTATTACCCGATTTTAACCATTTTTGGTACAGATACAAAAAGATTCCCTCTGAGATAAATTAAAATATATGAAAATTTACCGATAAGGCACTGAGTTCTTCATGTTCGATATCCGGAGCCTTGAAAAGTTATAGTCCGATCTCGACAATTTTTCCACAAGTGAAGTCACAGATGATATGCAGTATTTATGTAAAGTTTCATTCCGTTATCTTTATTGGTTCCGTATGTATACATTATAATGTAAAGGAATCGCTAGGATTTCAAAGTTGAGTTATATGGTTGTGAACCGATTTTTAACATTTTCAATTAGGATGTCAAGAAAATGTTGTGTCCGAATTTCATTGAAATCGGTCGCGTAGTTCCTGAGATATGCTTTTTGACCCATTAGTGGTCTACGTCACGCCCCTTTTCCATTTTTTTTAAATCTGTGTGCAGCTCTCCCCTGCCATTTTTTCCGTAAAATTTAGTATTTCTGACGTTTTCTGTTAGTGAATTAACTTGATTTTAGTAATTCTAAACAAAACCTTTTTCTGTAGATTTCCTTTCATATTCCACAAAAATCATAAAAATCGGTTCAGATTTACCAGACTTATGGCCATTCAAAGTGTTGGTGTGTTGAAGGGGAATTCTCAGCCCTCATTTCCGCGCATTTGGATGCGCAAAAAAAACGTTAATTAAGCTGAAAATAAACAAAAAAATTATTATATTTTTTCTTTCCACTTATAGCCCAAATGTTCCCCTACAACCCATTTTTTACCAAACCCGCCTAGGTGCCTCCATTCAGAAGTTATTAAGGTTTAACCACACCCGTGTCTGTTAGCTGGTGTGCCTGTGTGTGGCGCGTGTGAAAAGTGTAGCAAAAGAGCAAAAAATAGTCACAGCTTCCAGCTTAAGTAACGTTTTTTGCGCATCCAAATGCGCGGAAATGAGGACTGAGAATTCCCCTTCAGTTGACACCAACACATTGAATGGCCATAACTCCGGTAAATCTGAACCGATTTTGATGATTTTTATGGAATATGAAAGAAAATTTCAACATCTATAACACATACGGACGGACAGACAAACATCCGGATTTCACTGTTCCACTCTTCACCCTGATCACTTTGGTATATATAACTATAATACTCTCTTAGCAACTTTGTTACGAGTCCGATGGAATGGTCCGATTGGAATGGTAAATTTTGGTTGAAAATATCTCTTTTTCGACAGTAAATTAAAATCATAGCTAAAAATTAGTTTTTTTCTTATCAGAAATAACTGTAAGAAATTTTGAAATTAAAAGAAATTTAAAAAAATTTACAAACTAACACAGCCATAAACCATATATTAACGAAACAAAAAACCACCCTTAACGACTTAGAAACTTTAAATATTTCAATTTAATGTTTAAACTGCGAAAACAGCTGTACAAATTCCCTTATCATAGAAGAGTATACTCAACGTAGCAATTAGAATTCAATTAAAACTAAATATATACACTATTGATTTGAAGAAGCACAAACACACACACATGCACTCATATGGCATTAGAGGCAGCATTTCACTCAGTAGGTGGAGCTGCGTTGTAGATTCAAATTTCAAATTTCGAACTTCAATTTGCTGACGCGTGTCTGTTGTTGGCAGTTTCAATAATTTCTTTGACAGACACTACATGAGTTGCAATCATGTGGCAGTAGGTATGTAAAAGTGGCACCTAAACACACACATATGTGAAAATTCACTCACATACCCTATTTGTAAATGATTTCAAGTCTTTCTTTATGCTTGAACGCATAGTTTGCTTCATTGAAGCAAATCGACATATTGAAATTATTATGGCGTTTAACTGAAAACAAAATAAAAGAGTCATGCAAGTAAAAAAATATTTTCTCTTAATGTCTAACTTGTTTTGATAAAAAAAATTTAACACTGATTAAAATATAAAAAAAAAATTAATGGAATTTAAAAAAAGCATAAACGATGTTTTTAGAAGGTATTTGCAACGAGTATAAACACCTAAAATTTATTATTTGCTACAGCGATTAAGTGAGAGCGTTGATTTGCACCGAAAACATTGCCTACATTTAGGCTTATATCTACCATATACGCTTATACTATATGTTGTGCATGTATGTGTGTGATCATTGAGTTGAATGTTACTTGTTATTTATAAATTTTTTTTTTGAATATCTGATGAATTAAATTTAATAAATTTGCATAATTCAAGTATTAAGTTTGCTTATAATTGATTTTAAATTATTATAGATAATTTTTATACGTGAGCAAAATTTATAAAAAATATTACAGATTCAATATTATTTAAGAAATGTATTATTATGCCCAAAAATATTTCCAGAGTAGTTGAATCGGTAAAAAAGCTGATATTTTTATTTAATTTTTTTTTAATTTAATTTTTTGATTTTTATTTTTTAATTTAATTTTTTTTTAATTTAATTTAAATTTTTGATTTTTAATTTTTATTTTTTAATTTAATTTTTTTGTTAATCTAATTTAATTTTTATTTTTTAATTAAATTTTTTTTTTATTTAATTTAATTTTTTAATTTAATGTTTTAATTTTTAATTTTATATTTCAATTTTTAATTTTTATTTTTTCATTAATTATTTTATTTTATTTAATTTTTTTATTTTTTTATTTAATTTTTTAATGTAATTTTTGTTTAATTTGATTTTATTTTTTAATTTTTATTTTTTGATTTAATTTAATTTTTTAATTTTTATTTTTTTATTTAATTTTTTTTAAATAATTTAATTTTTTAATTTTTAATTTTTATTTATTAATTTTTTTTATATTTAATTTAATTTTTTAATTTTCAATTTTTATTTTTTAATTTAATTTTTTTTATTTAATTTCATTATTTTAATTTTTAATTTAATTTTTTTTAAATAATTTAATATTTTAATTTTTAATTTTTATTTATTAATTTTTTTTTTATTTAATTTAATTTTTTTATTTAATTTAATTTTTTAATTTTCAATTTTTATTTTTTAATTTAATTTTTTTTTTATTTAATTTTATTATTTTAATTTTTAATTTTTATTTTTTAATTTTAATTTTTTTTTAATTTTTATAAATCAGTTATTTAAACATATAAATATGAGTTCCTCTACATATGTGTTTATAAATATATAAATACCTGCGTTCTATTAAATGTATTTCCAACTGTGTCGCTGACAAGGCTCTTTATTGACGCGGTCACCACTTCATTTCTCATTTCTTTAAGAATTTCCTGCCACAATTAGTAAAGTAATATTCACTTCCGTTTCGGTATGAAGTGGTTGAGCACTTCAAGAAACCCTGAATGAAGATAAAAATAAATAAAATTCATACTAATACATATAAATGTACATAGTGGTTTCAAGAAACCAAAAAAATAATAACATTCATACTATTACATGCAATAACTTTAACATAACTATTTGCCTTCACTTCAACTTCTATGACATATGAATTTCAGGGGGACACACCTCTTTCGGCAGTGAAGCATGCAGCAGAGTCACAATTTTTTAGGCAATGCTTCAAGGTACGCACTTCAAAGGCAAATACGCAACTGCATGCATTCATATTTACACACACACATATGTATGCACACACATATTTCCAAAACATATTTTTTACACTTCAAATATTCCTGTAAATTGAAATGAAATTAAGTGTATATTTTGAGGGGTGGAATTGCTCGTGTTTTCCGCTGGGAAAGTGTTGAAAAATATTTACCCTGAAACATATTTTTTGTTGTCTTTTTTGATTTTTTTGTTAGCTTCTCATTCACAGGCCATAGCGCCATGTAGGTGTGTGTGTGTGTTTAAATAGTGCCACAAATGCATTTTCTGCATGTTGGACTCACATAAAGCCCTCCCAGGGGTGGTGGTTGTCCTTTCCTTTGTGCATTGTTTATTGTTTGTGATTTATTGCAACTTCTTCGCTATGTCTGTATCGCAGTTTTTGAGTGGTTAGTCTTTTTTTGTGAAGCATACCCATCTTGTTTAATGCTTGTTTATCGTGTTGGGTGCGTCATTAGGCCTATTTGGCAGTTATTACTGTTAACTAATGAAAATCTAATATGTGGTTGCTGTTAATGGCCCGAGAAAAAATATTTGCTTTTCATTATTCGCTAAATTAAGGACACGCGTTTCGGGATTCACTCGATTTAACGTCGTTTCGATGTTAGTTGTAATCGAAGTTTCGTCTTGTAAATGAAAATATATTTTTGTTGTGATTTGTTATGAGTTCGGAATCTAGAAATTTTGAAAGAAATATTAATAATTTTTTAAAATATTTATAATCATGAAAATATTTGAACTTTCGTAAATTTCCTCTTTACTTAATTCAAATTTTGAATATTTTCAACAATTGGCCAGATTTCTTGCTCAATATCTTTTATTGAAGAAACTTTCGTCAATTGATTGTAGTTTTGAGAAAAAAAATAGTCATGTGAAAAAAAAAGTCTTTTTGAAATTTACAATTTTTAAAATTACTGTTGTCTCAAGACTCCAATAATTTTAAATCAAATACAATTATAATATAATTAACATCATATTGCAGTTTATGTACCTTCATATATTTAGATCAACGATCAAAAAGTACTTAATTCATCGTTATCGTATTTAATTATTAATTAGAAACGAAGCAAAGTAGGTAATGTTGCAAAATTACTCATGAAATCCCCCAAATGTAGGATTACTCAAACACACAAAGTTGTAGATGGATATGTACAGATATTTAAAAGAAATGTATACGCTTTCAACACCAATTTTTAGGTTTTTCAATTTCATCAAATAGCGAAATATGTGCACGAGACCAGCGAAGATGATCGATTTAGTCAAATCTCATACAAACTTATTTCGACAAGGAAACATTTAGTCATATACACGTCGGTAGTAATATAAGCATATGTGCCCAAATTTATTCCGATATACAGTGGTACACAAATAAATACAAAAATTTAAAATTTATATGAATTTTTTGCTAGGTGTTCCAAATAGGATCTCTGTGCTTGAGGCTTCTAACAAAAATTTGGTTTCTTGGAGCCGCCTTTGCAAGTATATAAAAACGACCAACATTTTGGGTAAAATTCTACTCTTTTTTTTAAAACGCCGCCATATTGTCAATTTTTGATTTTTTTATCGTAGGTCATTGTACAGACAATATTATCTAGTTAGATTTCATCCACGGAGAAGGCCGGAATCACTGCAGCAATAAAGGACCTTTTTTCGCGCCGTTGGAGATCGACTATAACTTATAAAATATTTAATATTTTTCTTCAAAAACTTCACTGTATATTCTTGAAACATGTATAAATATATTCTTAAAATTTTGAAATAATTGATAAAGTTTTTTTTTTATAGAAATTCCCAAAAATCACCTTTTCACTAGGAGTGCGCCTTAAAGCGTTCACAAAGTAAGTCAATTTGGTTCGAAGTTTGAGTGGGTTTAATCCAGACGTCTGATGGGTCTTTATGAAATATTTTTCCCGAGCGGAAATGATCTTGACATTTACATACTCCTGACCGATAGACGATCACTCCAAATTAAAAATTTTTAGGTATCTCTATTATTGGGTTTCAAGGTCGCGATACTTCAAGTGTTAAATTGTAATATGGAGTGTGATATATTTTAGTGAAAAATTACTTTTTATTTAAAATATGTAGTTTTCTAAAGATATGTCAAAATTTATTCCCATCTCAACATAGAACACACATATTTATCGAAGCAACACTGTACTGCCCAATATTTACTCATCGAACCCTACTAGAGCAACGCACAGGCTGTAACATCTTGCCTATATATATGTAAATATCTATGTAAAATATACACCGCACACTCATTGCTGCTCGCTTTAGGTTTGTTTTTGTTTTTTTGCGCGATCACAAGAATCAGAATGTTTGTATGTAAGTTGGTATTTATTTTCAGTGCGATCTACGAAAATTGGGAAAAACGAAAAGAAAATATGGACGCACATAAACGCGAAGGGAGTGATGTGACTCGCAGTTGATGAGCACCCATACACACACACACACACACTTATACATATTTACTTAGCGCTAGTGCGTGCAACCCCCGCGCCCATGCCCAAGTCAATTACTTCCCTGCCACACTGAGGCACATATACACGCACACACATGAATGTTTGTAGTCAGCTGCCAGCGCAGAAGATACTCTCAAGCGAAGCACCGCCGCAGAAAATGCGCGAGGGCTTGTTGCAAGACGCGGGTGCGCCGCTTTTATGCTATGCAGAGTGGAGTGCCAAGTGTGCGACTTGCCGGTCTCTATGCCATCCATCGCTAGCTCGCTAGCGCTGGTGCGAGTTGACTTCTTCATTCAGTCTCTGAGTGTACGTTGTGCTGGACGGTTTGGGCGCTTTTGGATGCCACTAACGGTTTCGTGTGTAAATACTCGGTCGCCCGCTTCTCTATTTTATTTGTATGTATGTGTATGTAGTGTTTGTTGTTGTTAGGAAAAGCGTGAAAATCGAATATTATTTCGGTTGTGGGCGCGTTTAGGGGAGTCGCCGATATTTAAAGCGATCGCGTCAAAAAAATGTTTGGATAAAAGCAAATGTAGGTGTGTGCGCTCCGACGAGGAAATGAATGTGCCAGTAGGCGCTGGAAAATTTGTGTTTTTGTGAAATTAGATTAAATTGTGTAAAGTGTCAAAGTGAATGTATTTGGTGTGGCTACACATTCTATAAAAAATAAAGAAATTTTGTATAGAAATTAGCGCCCAAAAGTGTTACTGAAAGAATGCTTCTTTGTTTATAAAATGAAATAAAAATATATTTTTTATGTGTATTCAATTTGCTTGCACACTTTTCATTTGTGCCACAAACAATAACTTCCATTCAAACGCATTTACTACACACACAAATGACAAATGAAAAAAAGTTCAATTCAGTCTTTCAGTGCCCCAATTATCAATCATCAATAAAGCTAAAGCTACATCAAACGGCGCCTAATTAATTTGTTACTTTGCCTCGAATTGCGTGCCACATTGTGACCTCACTCTCAGCCAAATAAGCGACTACAGTGCGCGCACATATTGTACGTATCTAAGATGTGTGTGTATACCCAAGTGATCGTGGATAAAAAATAAAGAATTTATTCCAAGAAAAAATTGTTAAACGCATATGTGTTTATTTTATATTAAATGCTTACAAATATACGCAAGTTTATGGGAAAATTGTGCCTACTGTGTTTGAGGAAGCGAACGAAATTATATCGGAGCATCAGAAAACATAAATCAACGAAATCTTTTATGTGCATCAACGCACTGCGGAAAATCTTGTTATAAACTTTTATTGGATATTTACACAGTTTGGTAGTTGAGTGTTGCAAGTGATTCGAAGGCATTTAACCCAGTACTGCCCAGAACTTTTTACGTTTCAGAGTTTTCTGAAATGAAATACACCTATGTATTTTGACTGCCTGAGCACGAAAATGAATTCTATTTTACGATTCATTATATTCAATATATAAATTTTCCGGAAAATGCGAGAAACCAGCTTAGTTTGAAGTTTTATATTGAAAATTTCAAGTTATTTATGAAAATATGGGGATAATTTTTGCGTTACCATGTGGTAATCGTGGGTTAAGTTAGAATTTTTTAGAGTAAATTGAGTCTTATAGATGATATTTCAATTTTTTATTTAAAAATAAATATTATTTAGACAATAGAAATAAAAGCAATTTTCTCTACTAATGAAAAAATTAAAAAAAAAATTCAAAAAAAAATATTAAGATAAAATGCTTCATACGTTATATCAAATGCGACTCACATAAGGTCAGATTCATTTTCATGATAAATATGAAATATTTATATATGTATGTATATCAAATATTAAAACTCACTTTTTGTGAGAAATGTCATCTTTCAGCGAATTCCACTTCATGGTCTCAGTGGGAGACATTCATCTTCCAGAAATATCAATATATAAAATCAAAATTTTTGCTGGATGGACTTCATTCAGGAATCTCTCTCTACATGCCATTCAGATCTCTAAGCGAATTTCTTCATTCATTATCATTATCGTTATCATGATCAAAAGAATTAAAGAGAGCTAAAGTCACGTAAATAGATATCCTTCAGCGAATCTCTCTTCATAGCATCAATGGGCTCATGAGACCTTATTAAGGATCTTATTAAGGAAATATTTATTATATTTATATTTAAATAGTAACACCGACTTTTTTTTGTCCGAACGGAGTTTCATATCATTCAGGTATCTCTCACACTGCATGGCCTCGGTTGATTTTAATATATGCTCCGAAACATATATTCATATATATTTTCAGTAACAAAAAGATAATTAAAGCCAAAACATGGTATTTGTCCAGTAGCGTATCTTTCTGTATAGGTCCAGTCTTCTCATTATATGTTGTCCGTAGATCTTTCAACTTCTGAAGCGACAAAGGTTTGGTGAGTAGCGATCTCATGAAGAATTTTGTTGAGCGGTCACATTTACTTGTTGTTCGGTCCTTTTACGAAAGTTTGAGTTTTTTAGAAGAAGTCCAGTGGCGAGCCAAACCTTCACTAGAAATATAATGTCTTCTTTTAAAAATTTATAAGGGAAGCCTCTATTTTCTGTTTCATGTTGACATCTCCCTCCTCAACCATGAACTTATACACTTTGTCCAAAATGTGGTGAATGTGAATAGTGACATTTGAGCGCCTTGATAGAAACACATGTTCCATGATCCTACAATAATAACTTAACTATTTAATAAGTATTTAAATTATATGGATTAAAGAAAATAAAATTATCGAAATAATTTAGTTTTTTATGAAAAAAAAAATTGCGAAACATTAAAAAAAATTATAATTTAAGAAACTCTTCTAACGAATTGAATTTACTTATTAGTTGATTAAGATATAAAACATTTACTGGGAATAAAATTTACCAAAAATCTATTTTAAAACAATTCTCCAAACTTTTATATCCACCGTTACCTTACAACCAACCGAATCAATTCAACGGAAAACCCAAAAACACAGACACGACGAGATAGACGCGCACTCATATTACAATTATTCTATATTTGTGCATTTTTTCAAATTAATTTCAACAACGCATATATCCACTAAATATTAATCAATGCCACGAACGGTGGCAAACGGTTGACACTACCAACAGTTGGTGTTGGCAACAACAACAATAACAACAGCAACTTCATCTTCATTAACGAACGAACGAACGAATTTGTGAAGTCAAGGCGAGCAACTAAAAACGCCAAAGACAACAAATTTAGATTGGAGCAACGTTTCCAGCACCCCTTACGACAAAACTCACAAGCGACAGACAGACGCTTCATACGAAGCACTAACTGCTTTCGCTACGCAGCAACTTTCGTGTTGCACACAAGGGACGAGGCGACGAGGTAACGACGCAGCGGCGACTTCTATTTCAAAGAGGGGGAGTGGTTTATATTTAGAATTTCATCCGTAAATAATTCACTTTCCTGTTTATGACGACGAGAATAACAACAACAACAACAAGCGCATTGTCCCCAAAGCTGTGTGTTGTTGCATCACTTGTTGTTATTGTTGTTGTGACTATTGCTCTTGTTGACTGCTGCAAAGGCAGTATTTAGCCGCCAGCTGTCGTTTGCCATTGCCGTTTGATGCTGAGCTGTGCGTTGCAAATGGGCAAAAGGTGCATGCATACGTAGATTCTGCTTATAGACATAGATGTTTATATACATATGTTTATATACATCTATAGAGTACGTATATGAACACTCACGGTCTCGTTTGTGCAACAGGCAAATAGTTGTTGCTGTTGTTGTTAAATTGCAATTGCCGACGCTGTGCTCTGCACAACAAATTATGTTTTGATTGCTCCCTTTTCGTATATGCGGCATGCTACATGTTGCAAGCAGCATGTTGCAGATTTTTGCTGAATTCGAAATGGGTGCAGACAAGCCAACGAAAGGGTGTAGGGCGACGATGAATGCCTCAAAATTGTTATAATTTTTTGTTGTTGTATTGTTATTGCTTGCATTGCACTGCCGCCGCCGCTGATGTGGCTGCTTTATTTTAGTTCATTTTCACTTATAAATGATTTGCGTACATGTATTCGCACTTGCATATTTTTTAGCGCACAAATGAACTTATGTATGCTTCTCTATATACTCGTACATACATACATACGCAGCAGCACACGCTTGCCCCAAGTGTCTGCAATGCGTGCTCCCTAGTCGCGTCTGAAGCTGTTAACTTTTGCCGCTGCAGTTTCTGCGGTTGTTTTAGCTATTGTTGTTGTTGCTGGTGCAGCAATTGCAGACTTGCATAGGTCGTTTCCCACTTTTGTTTGTGTTGTTTTTGTTTTATTTTTTTTATATTTTTTTTTCAACCGCCACCATATGCTCGTATGCTGCCATTTGACGGTCGCCTGTTAGGTCTTTGCCCTTTGTGGAATATGACTTTTCAAGTCAAGTTGCACTTTGTGATGTGAAAGTTATACAAAAATACCGAAAGCTGTCAGCCACGCAAAATATGCGACGCAATCTATGTGGTTTATCTTTAGTTTCACCCACATTTTATTGGCGGTGATTTGGTGTCATTGCCGACTTTTCACACCTTGAACTGTTTAAAAAGCGAGGGCGAACGTGTGAGTATTAGGCGAAATAACACGAAGCGTCCAAATTAGTTAGATTTTTCGAATCCTGATGACAGTGTCTTTGCCAACCATTTCGTCTATTCTAGAACCAATTTTTACAATCGATAAAAAAGAGAACCGAGGAATCTAAGCCAGTTTCAGTATATGAAGACTAAATATTCCGATATCTGATCCAACGACTTGAATTAAAATCACAAAATTATTTATACCGGAATCTAAACCGTAACTGTTAATGACATCAGGTGATCGGTTGGAGTGTCGTAGAACTTATATTTTCTTTTGGAAACAGCTTTCAGCAGACTTTCCCTTCTTTTTCTTCTGTGATGTTCTTTTTGGAGCCACATCACTGAGATATCCTTCTATTAGATTACGTTATCCTTAGGATCCTTACCTATAACGTTTTTAATAAGATGATAGGAGGTTAGAGAAAACCAAAAAAAAAAAAGAAAAGAAAATAAGGAATATAAAAAAATATGGAACAGTCGTTAGTTTCCTCAGTAACACATAGTTGATCTTGATAGACCAACCTTAAGTTCTAGTTCGCGTTGGATTACAAACTGGTGTTTGAGATTTCGTGTTTATGAACTATTGCAATGGAAGTGTCTAATAATCGGTGATGACGTTCTGAGGCTTTGTGTTTATGAAAAATTGATATTGAGTGATTTCTCAACTTCATAAATGCTCTTATTCGGAAGTTTACTACTCGTAAACTCTGAGTTAACATTTTTCATACAACAAAGTGTTTTGTAAGTTTCTGATGGTGAAAATAATTGACAGTACGGCCTAGTCGAGTGACTAAATATTTGCAAGCCAGTTTTGTATCTCCATAAAGTCTGATTATGTTGAGTTTAAGAAAATTATTTCTTAAATTACTTCGAATTTGGTAGTGACTACTGTGAAACATTCGAATAACCAATAATTTCTGTTTAACGTCATAAACTGAACAACAATTCTTCTTATACCGTCTCCGTACGACAATTTTTTTTTTGTTGCTGCTGCCAGTTGAAATCAAAAAAACTTTCCTCCATTTGACATATGATCGTTTTGACATAAACACGATGCCTCAGCTAACTGCAACATAAATGATTTCTAATATTCAAAAGTACAGCGAAATTAAAACGATTTTCATGTTTCAAATGCATTAGAAATGCAATCAAAGATGAACACACCGACACACGATCAGTTGATGTTCGAAAATGTGAGCAACGATCGTGCGGGATTTTTATTGCCGATAACATATGCAACATTTAGACAGTTATGTGTATGTACATATGTATAAGTGACCACAAAATGACAGTTTTTTTTCTTATCTCTTTGTTTGTTGCTATTATCTTGTTGTTGTTGCAGAACATGTGCTGCTTAATATTTATTTTGTTAAAAGGCGCCCAACATGAAACGGTGCATCTGCTGCGGCGGCAGTTGGTTGCTGCACGACTTCGTTGAAGTTTGACGTTTTATTGCTGCACTTTATGCGTTTGCGACAATTGTTGCTTTTAACATGTTGAAAGTGGATTTTTAATGAGAGCAAAGAGGGATATATTGTTTGTTTTTGTTGTGTCTTAGAAATGAAAAATATGACATGATTGAAATTAGTAAAGAGTCGTGATTTGAATACAGAGATATTTATAAATAAGTGTTGGAAAGAATATGAATTCAGAAAAGGAAATATTTTTTATTTGAAAAATTTAGAGAATATTTTTTTAAATTAAATTTTGAACAAAAAAACTACCAGGATAGAATTGATCTAGTTAAAATTCAGAATACAACTTATAGTAATTCTAAAATACCGAAAAGTAGATTTATGAAATCACAAAGTCCTTTCAAAATTTATTGAAATTCATTTATTCATTTATTTTTTTAAGGTAAACTATTTATGAATAAAAACCCAGAAACTCACGAATTATGACTTCGAAAGCAAATGTTGCATAAACAAACTGTAAAGCAGACGGAAACTCGAGTGCCGTTTGTATACGCCAAATGTCAGCGGTAGTGAGTGAAATTTAAGAAAAACTCAATTTTAAAAAGAATTTGATTTATGCCAAAATATATACAAATGAAAGCAAACACGAGTGTAATGCAGACAGCACATATGTAAAGACATAAAAAGTAGCTGCCAAAAATGATTACTCTCCATTGAGTGCGCGAACGATTGGACATAAATATGCATTTTCACATGTTCTCTAGTTGCTGAATATATTATGTACTATATACTTTAACAAATACATATATATAACTGTATATGACACAACCATCAACAAAGAACGCAACAGTAATAACGTTTGCCGGCGGAGTGCCCACGGACGCACATGTCGAATGCCGTCTGACATGCAACAGATGTGTGCCATCAACGTCAGTCGCAGCGAGAATTCAATCGTTTACAGCAACAACAAGCAACAATTTTGAGCAATTCAACGACAAATACGCGTGAGCAACAGGCAAAAGGCATTGCACAAACAATTAAAGGCAAGCAATGACTCCAGCGGTATTATCGCGATCATCACCCACACCCCGAATATTCCGAAATTGAAAAACCAACAACAAAAAGAACAAATTGAAAATTAAAACCGAAACTGCGAAAGAGTAGCAACGGCAATAAGTGTAGTGATAATGAATACTCGGCCCCCACTCTTCCTATCACGGTGTACGCAGTCGTTTTCTGGGGTCTGTGCAGTGAAATAATCTAAATTTCGTTGCGTCAGGACAAATTGTTCACATTCAAAAATAATTACAAACAATTTTCTCAATAACTAAATTTTCGAAAAACCCGAAACGCACGTGCTCCTTAACGCAGCACTCTCTCAACACTTAACTCAACTCCAGCTGTGTGCGTGTGTGTAATTTTGGGGAAAAATGTCGCAGCTGCTTTGGAGTATCCTGTGTTGCACGTTGCTTGTGACACAACTGCTTTGCCACAGCGTTGGTGCTATGAGAGGTGGGTACAAACGTCAAATACTTTTATATTTACTTGGGATTATCTTTATTATCTAACAGTTGCATTTTATTTATAGTCTTCGTAACCCTAAATAATTTCTTTCTAATGGGTAAAATCATTAAATTGAAATTGTGAATGCTTTGTCTTACATGATTTTGTTTTATAAATGGCGGAAGCGCGTGTTTTTAAGTTAGATGATTTCGGTGATGATGATTGCTTTTAATAGCTGGAAGAGAAAATTAGGGAATTAAGTAATTGAATACAGTAATTGCTATTAATTTTTTCTGGAAGATATGTTTTGAATTCAAAATCATATTAAAAATCTGTATTATATATTTTAAGGTTAGGATCCACAAGATCGACTGTTTTCTAAGATCTGTTAGAAGACGCGGGCAGGATATGAAATCATCTCTAACAATTTTCTATCTAATATAGAACGCTTGCAGAAAATGTCAGATATATTACAGTTCAAAATATCATCCGGATTAGCGTGTCCTAAGTCTGAGGTCCCACGTAGGCTCAAACAGTTTTATATCTTATATAGATTGGCAGATCCTTCAAGTTATATTCCAGTTTAAAGGGTAAACTGCAGGTCCCAAATCTGAAGTCGCTCATAGGTTCAAAATTCCAAGTTCTCTCACTTATAATTGCATAAAAATACCACAAAGAGGCGAAACGACGTCGTTGTACCACGAAAAGTGTATCAGCAGTGCAATTTCGTGACTTGTTATTGTTCGTTGTTTCTGTTTCCACGTAAACATCGCTCTGAGCATTTCTTTGTGTACTTCGCTCATAAATAATGCGAATAAATAAATTAAACCGCATCCAAGCAATTGTTTGTTGTTGAGTGGAAAGTGGATGCTTATACCGATTATAAGTAGGTACTTCAAAGGGCTGAAAGGGACGTAGTTAAGGGGTTAAGGAAATTAAATGTATATATTTTTTATTTGGAGTTACTAGGGTGTGTATCAAATAGTACATTAAATTAATTGAGATATTTATTTGAATTTCAAGGGAGATTTTTAAATCGATGTGGAATTTCGTACGTCCCCAAAAGTGGGTTTGATAATTTCTAGAAATCACACAAAGTCTGTTAGGAAAATTAGTTATAACTCACGGTTAGGTATAGAAGCTGATCCTTGCAATAATTGTCGTGAAGGATCTCACTTGGATAGCTAAAAATGTCACTCCGTTGTGATGTCAAAAGACTCTTACGTATAGATCTATTCTATACGATCCTTATTTATCGCCGTAGCTCTTTGAGCTTATCACAAATTGTCTAATACCAATCATTCCGAAATCTCTCTCTACTTGGCCTCTTTTTGGTTTTAGCATGATTTGTGAGAAATGTCATTCAGATCTTTCAGCGAATTTCTCTCTATTGTCTCAATTCATCTTCAACTTTTTTAGAACCGAATATTTCGTTATCAAAAGAATTTATGAGAGCTGAAGTCACGACAATAGAGATCCTTGAGGTAATTTCACTTCATAGCGTCAATGAGTTCATGAGACGTTCTTATTAAGGAACTATTTATTATATTTATATTTAAATATTTAGTAAAACCGACTTTTTTGTGCGGACGGAGTTTCATATACGTGCGAATTTGCACGTTTCACTCACACTGCATGGCCTCGGTTGGTTTTAATATGTGCTTCGAAACATATATTTCATCTTCAGGAACAAAAAGATAATGAAAGCCAGACCATGGTATTTGTCCAGCAGCGAATCCTTCTGTATAGGTCCAGTCTTCTCATAATATGTTCTCCGTAGATATTTCAACTTCAGAACCGACAAAGGTTTGGAGAGCAGCGATCTCATGAAGAAGTTTGTTGAACGATCACTTTTGCTTCTTGTTCCTTTCGACTTTTTTAGACTTTTTTAGAAGACGTCCAGTAGTGGAGATCTTACGTACAGCCAGTTCGCTTGGAACGCCAGAGGTATGACAACTGAGATGTTTCAACACCTGTCCGAACTCCGAACTCTGAATGTTTCCATGTCGCCTTCTTCTTTTCTCAAAGACTATTGGATCGATTTTGATAATTTGAAAAGATCCTCGTGATCTTTCCTTTTTTCCAAAAATTAACGATCTGCTTCGGTAAATGAATAATGAATTTAGTTAGGAAATACACTGAAGGAACTGCCGATTGTATCGATCGAGACAGGTTTTATATAAAATTCATCGGTGACATACTGTTAATGACACTCTTAACGGTCTCTCGGACTCTATTTTGATGAGAATGATATTTATTTTGTATAATAGCTTTAATTTTTAACAGCTTTCACGGAATTTTTTAGATTTTTCCATAAATTGTAAAAAAAATATACCACTGAAGTAAAAATAACCAGATATACTTGTACACATACCTGCATGTATATACATATGTATATGTTAGTCCATGAAGTAAATAAAATCAGACTGCGCCACTGATTGCCAACATCAAGATTAGCCACGCCAATAACGAGCCTTGTTGCGATGAAAGAAAATCAGCAACAGACAGACAAACAACAAGCGCTGCAGAGCAACAGTTAGACAGTCGTAGCAATAGTTTTACATACTATCCACATACAAACTATACTAAGTGATAGACGAGAGGCAAGCAGACAGCCAATGCGCTAGCGACTTAAGTGCTGTGACAACGCGTCGTGCGCTCGCGCATTTTTCACGCCTGCCATTTGACTTGGGGTGCACGCCACTTTCCATAGCTGCAACAAAGCAATGAAGACGGCAATAAAAAGCATAAAGCCACCACAACAACAACAAACAGCCAATAACAACAAGCAACTGGCAGCATGCAGCAACCATAAGCGCACATTTGCATGCGAAATTTTCTTTAAATAAAACGGCGAACGAGCGACTTTTTATTGCACTTTGGTGTGTTGTTGTTGTTGTTCTTTTTTTTATGGCCTTTCTTGTGAATTTCATGCATTTTTTTTTTCTTTTATAAAAAAACAACTAGCTGTGCTGTTGTTGCTGGTCGTGACGTCACTGCGCTCAAAGCAGTGCGATGAATCATCGGTGTTGCCCGTAAAAAAAATTGAAAAAGAAAAACACAACAACACAAACAACTGAAATTTGGCCGACAACAACTTGGTCATTTGGCGCATTTCGGCCATCTTTCGCTCGTTCGCCGTTTCGGCCGGCTGTGCGAATTTGCACGTTTCGCGCGATTTCCTTTTAACGGCCGCTGCGGCGTTCTATTCTTGTAATATTTTTAATTTTTTGGCAGCTGCCTTGTTGTCGTGTGTCTTCGTTTGTTGTTGTGCTGTCAATGTGCTTATATTTTTTTTTGTTGTGTGGCATGAGTATCTTTATGGATGTGTGTTTATGTATGACCAAACGGCCGAGGAAATTCGACGCGTTGCTGTTTATTGTGCTCTAATTTATTTATTTGTTAATATGAACTTAAGCGTTAATAAATATTGCTTAATGAATATTTTGCTTTTAAGTTGAACAGATTTCTTGTTTTTATTTTTATTTTATAAAGTTTTTTTTCTCAAAGTTATTAGCGCTAGAATTGTATTAATTAGCAGCTTTCAGTAGGCTTTCAAATTATGTTATTTATTGGGCGCAAAAATAATTTTAGTTCACACTTACCTCGGGATATAATGCTCTCAAGGCGGTTCTTCAATTGGAACTTCGCTCGATGAGCTTTTTTTTATACAAAATAAGTTTTAACATCCTTATTGGATTTTCTTAAGGGGTTAGGGGTAGTCAGGAGTTAAAAACAAACATTTTTTTTGCATTTTCGTTAAATGTAATGTCTTAAAAATATTCTCTGAAAATCTGATTTGAAGTTGATCCGATTGTAACTTTTCGAGTTATTCGACAAATAACAAAGAGTGCTCAGGCGATCCAACACGCTAGTGTGAAACTTTAAATGCGTTTATCTCAAAACTATGTTTTTTGGTGACTGATTGACAACTGTAACTCGATAACCGCTCAGTAGATTTTAATTAAATTTATACAGCTTTTAGAATACATAATAAACTCAGGCCTGATCCGAAGCTTTTTTTTAATTTCGATTTTTTAAGACCAATTAACTTTTTTTTTACCCGAAAATCTAGAAAAAAATTTCCTGAGACCGCCATTTTGTTAAATTAAAAAAAAAAGCTTCGGATCAGGCCCAGGATTATCTATTTATAAAACTATTTTTTTTATCCGATTGATTTTAGAAGAATCTCCAAGGACTTATGATTGTTACAGCAAGGACCTTTTTTTGAAACTGGGTCAACACAGACAGCTATAACTTTGGATATTATATATATTTTTTTTCATATTTTCGTGACTTTAAGTCAAAACATTTTATAATTTTATAATAATGCCATATTTTTACTTTTGTAAAATAACATGAATTAATAGCAAAAAAAAATACTGAAAATTCTCAATTTTTCATGTCTCTGACTACCCCTAACCACTTAAGTTAGAACAATTTTTGTTCGAGGAGTTTGTTCCAAAGTCGGCCGAAGGCATTATTTTTGCCATCAGCCACCAGCTTCTGGAAAAAAATCGTTAAATTATAGTTCGATATAGATGCTGTAATGGTCAGAAATACTTACCAGCACTAATCAGAAATCTGCTGCAATCAACTTCCAAACATATTGTGAAAAATTCCCTAAATGGGTTCCAGTTGTTCCAGGAATTGTTCTGGTGTTCTTGTGATTATAGCCAGAAATTATTCGCCAAATATTTTTCACGAATGCTGACGTGGTGACGATCATGACCGGATAAAATCCCTTTTATTGTTACTAAGTCTTGACTTCCACGGAAAAGGTAGTTGACTCCGCTTAGTGATGTTAACAACCACCAAAAAAGTTCAATATTCAAACCATACAGAATCCCTACTACTGATCGCACAATGAGTTCGATCACAACTTGATACTACAACTTAGATTTAATCAAAATTTTATTTAGCTTTATGGCAGTAGTCTGCTTTTAGAAAAAAACGTTTTTAGCAATTTTTTTTGGAAGGGAAGGAAAGGATTGCGGTAAACGGAATTTTAAGACGATAGTGTACTATATTTAAGGCTTAAAAAACAATATTTATTAATAAAAAATTTTGAAATTTTTTCAAAGTTGTAAGTATTTTTCTGGAGCGCCTGGAGTCTGCATTTGTAAATCGGTGCCGGTGATGGAGGTCGTGCGATGCATCTGAAACAGTCGAACCAATTTTTTTTTA
The DNA here is from genome assembly GCA_031772095.1 of Zeugodacus tau. NCBI lineage: Eukaryota > Metazoa > Arthropoda > Insecta > Diptera > Tephritidae > Zeugodacus > Zeugodacus tau. The sequence continues at coordinate 65,695,994 of CM062651.1, read as the reverse complement.
ATTTTTATAAGTTTCTTTCTTTATGAACTAAAAAAATACCGAAGAAGTTATAAAATTCCAAAAATTTTCGAAGTTTGAAAAACAAATTCACTTTTTTAAGAAAAAAAAATTGACTTTAAGTTGCAAAACAAGTAGTTTAAATAATACTTTTGTCCAACTTTTCTAGTTCAAATAGCAGATAATTTAATACTGAAGCTAGATCACTTTTGGTTTTTCGATCGGACATACATATATTCTTTTTGCTATCGCCGGCACCGTTTTCAAACATTTGTGAAAATGAAAACTCGAGAAGACGCGCTGTAAAGGTCTGCCTGAGCATTCGCACCTGCTCGACGCGCGGCCACTAAAACTGCTTTAGCTTCGAAAATATGTCGAATTGGCCTCTGGAATTTGAAAGACAAATTCTTGGATAGTTTTGGAAGAGATTTGAAACAAAACAAAAAAATCGATTTTTTGAAGCCTGAAAAGCAGAGTATTGTCTTAAATTGTAGACTCCTCATGGACTCAGTGATTTGTTAAATTATGCATTTAGTGTTGAAAAAAATATTTTGTTAAACGATCTTTATCTTTACAAATTAACTACTTACAAATCTACTTTGTGATATGTGATAATTTTAGAAAGTTAAACATTTATTGTCTATAAAAATTAACGAGCAGAGTTTTCACTTTTTAATATTAACGAAATGTACAAACATAAATACCTCGCAGATAAATAGAGATTCCCACAGTTGTCACCATTAAGCGTGCTAAGCGCGGCTTGCTGAAAACTTTTCTCAACCATAATTGAGAAGCTTGATTTTGGTGTGGTGTCAATGGCGTGACTGCCTCATTAAATTTTATGTGTAGATCATTAAAGTTGCACCATGTAAATGCAGGCAGGTATCAAATAGATAAATTTGAATAAACAAATGTTGCTACAGACACATGCATATATCAACAACTGATTGAGTGCCAGTGTGAGTCTGCTATATTCACTCCTATATTTCTTCCATACCAATAAAATGCACACAGTTTTTCCAATAAAATCTAAATTTTTTCTACACTCTCGCTATATTTAGCTAGCAAGAAAACGTGCTGCTCTTTCACGCCAAAGCCCAAAAGAATCGTCACAGTCGCTCCAATTTATTAGCCATGACTCACTGCATTTAGCTGTTACAATAAACAAACAACTTTATAGAAAAGCAACATATTCACCATTTTTGGTGCTTAATTAGCGGCAAAACATTGCATGAACTTTGGCGGCTTATTGACAATAAAGCTGACAAAGCCAACATGACGTGTGGCGCGTGAAAGACAAAGCTTTGAAGGTGCAACAATAATGGATGGCTGGATGGAGTGGAGTGAAGAGAAAAAGATTAAAAAATGATCATAATTCACAGCGAAGAACATTAATTAGTGGCAGTGAGCAGGTACTTACATGCCACTGCTTTGTTGTTGCCATTGTAATGCACGTTGCACGAACGCCAAAAAATATTCTCAGAAAGCAACAGCGAGACAGACAGTAAGTGCAGCAGTCATAAATATATTTTTAATGGTTTGCAGATCGGCATGAATTTATGCGCCTCCATATAGAAAAATACATACATACATATGTATGTAAAAATGTGTGGATCAGAATATACAACAGAGTGCTAGAGAGACAAGTTCACAAAGGTAAATTCGTGGCGCGATCAGTGAATGTGGAAAGCGTCTTCTCGGCGTAGCTTTAACTTGTCATTTACTAGGAAATTGAACACATACACATGTATATCTAGAAGTGAGGTGCTTAAAAATAGAACAGCGGCGTTACAGTGACATAGAGCATTTTCTTGAAATTATTTTTAATTGCTGTTCACCTGAATCATTTCACTCAGCTGCTGCCTAGGATTACTTGTGGGTGTCTGCGATGACTAATATACATATATACATTTAATATATACATATATATATTCATATGTAAATATGTAAATATTTATATTTCCTTTATGTAAATCGAAATAATGAAAAACGGTCTGATTTGAAGTAGTAGAATGTTCTCTTCATCAAAAATATAAACCATAATATTTGCCGAGTTGGTCCCCAGCGACTTTGTCATGATCTGTAATTTCGTATTTAGGATTAGAAAATAAAGTTCAAAAATAAATACATACATACTCTATAATCACTTCTTTCATTGTGCAGCGTACACTTTTTTAACGCACTACGCCAGTTTGTTTTTTGAAGCAAACAAACAATAAATCACACTTAATCCACGGTTTTCTTGTAACACGCCGAAATTTCGCAACATTTCTCCATTGCGTACTACTTTACATACAAACACCGTTGTCTGCGCCGACATTGGCTGGCATAAAACCACACACAACATTTGCTCTGAAATCACTGCATCAACATAAGTGGCATAAGGCAGCTGCATGCAACACTTTAAAATGCCACATTTAAGCGAAAATAAATAAACAAATCAACTTTGAGAGCGTAGCTTGTTAAGCGCACAACAATAACAACTTCAGTGAATTAAGTACACGCATTTGTTTATATCGTTACTGAGAGCAATAAGAGGCACTCGATTGAGGGAAGTGATGCCCTGCTATTTGAAAGTGAATTTTATGGGTGAAAGATAACCTAACCTAACAAATTAAGAGATGTTGTTGCTTAAATTTAACTTAGGTTCTTAGTGAAACATTAGAAACGATATTCAATGGTCTAAAGTAGCTGATTATTGGAGATAATGGAGCTTGCAATACTGGTATCACCTTCGGTTGAGTTCAAACACCTAATATATGTGTTAGAGAGTAGCGAATCGAATCAAATCGAACAAACTAGCTGGTAGTCAAAGAGATAGTCCGCATTTACGGTGCAACCTTGCACTAAGATGTTTTCAGTTGTCAGCTGTCAGACTTCAGTCCGAAATATAGCAATTCCGTACCAGTTCAAAACAGCTCAATAACAGTCTAGTCACTAATCTGAAGAATGCAACGCCCTCATTCACACGCAAATATAAAAAAATGAACTGCTACCAAGCATATGAAGAAATAGCGAGACTATGCTTATCTAAAATATGTGCGCACTTATTTATTTGTTTACATTCCGAATCTCCAACGCCACAAACTATGCCTCGCGACCATATGCAGGACACATGTCTGGTGAGAAATGATTGCTATAAGCCGCTGCCTCAAACAAATGTTCATGTTACTTCACACATACACACACCCAAACACACCTACTGGCATGCCGACATGCATTCGTGTCTCGTATGGCACACGAAGTGACGATAAGAAGTGACAATTGCAACATTGTGCACTTCAAACGGCGACTTTGGCGTGTTGGCGTTCGCATTATGGGTGACAAAAGTGCACAGCCCCCCGCACCGCAACGGAATGTCGTTCGCTGTGGCGGCGACACTAACAAATGAAGTGTGCTGGACGCGCCGCAATTGATAAAGTGGAGAAAAATATTTTTCGTGAAATGCGTGCGCCACACTCGTTGTTGAAGTGGCGAAATAATAAATTCAATTTGCATAAGTGGCTTGTGGCAGACAACTCTAGTGGCAAGTAGGAGTTGGAGACACACACACATACATATATAATAATACAGCTAGAAAGCCGCGCTTAGTAAGACTTTAGAGTGTTTTTATTTGTAGGCAATTGTCATTGTCTGTTTGAGTGGCTCCCAGCCCTCCAGCTGCCCAACTCACACGCCTAGTATCAAGTGTTAAGTCCACAAAGTAAAAACTCAACAAGGCTTAGCAATCATTGTGCCACATGTTAGTTTGCGGTCTCAACAAAATCGTTGTTTTGCACTAGACGTTGACTGCCGCCGTTTGCGTGCCATTTCCGCACTGTTGATGGATGTTGTGGGTGCAGTGAGAAGACAGACAGATACTGACAGATGCAACAATTGCAGATATTTTGAAATAAATAAATTAGAGCTTGTTTATATTTGCTTCAAAGTGTCGCTCATATTTGTTTTGAATAGTTGGCGGTAGCCTACTTAAGCTTCAAGTGTATAGAAAGGCGCCTAACTGAAGGCTTAACTTCAACTTCTTCAAAGTTATGCGATGCGATGTAGTAAATTTTCGTTCAACTTCTCGTAATTCACAAAGCCTATTTCAGCCTGATTATTATTCACCGTTAGAGTATTATGATCTGTCGCTTTTTATTCTCGAACAAAATAAAACAAGGCGGGTTAGTAGCTCCAGTTTTAACTCAAGAATAACTGAACCGATTTTGATGATTTTTGATTGGTTGAATTTATGTTGAATACTTTGAAACATAGCTCAGAACTCTGCCGTAGAACTGATAGATCCTTATACCGTTTTGTTTCACTGAACTCTGTTGTCATGTTTCTATGCTTAACTGAACTTCTCGTTAACATCTCTCTAGATTTTACAAATAATACGACTTTTATCTAAAAGTTCTCAAAAACTATTCAATATATTTTGCTCCAGTTTCATCGCGTCCACTCAAAAAAGACTACTTTATCATTACAGTTTCGCTCTTCGGCGATGGCTACATAACGATGCCGCTACAGGAGGCTAAAATGTCCACAAATATACGCGTGAAATTTCGCACACAACAAGAGAATGCTTTCCTCTTTTTGGCCGCGGGCCGCACGGATTACTGCCTCATGCGACTGGAGGGCGCTGCAATTAGCTTTATCTACAAAATTGATCGCGAAGTCATACAGGTAACACGAGATCTCTTCAAAATATCACATTTTTACTAAAATACGACTGTCTCCGCTACAGCTACGCTCGCCCAAGAAGCAGCGTCTAAATGACCTGGAGTGGCACGATGTGGCGGTGCAACGCTATGAGAATAACATAACGCTCCAAGTGGATGGCAATATAATGCGCAAAACGCTGCCCGCCGAGATGTCCGCGTTGAATGTGCACTTTGGCACATTCCTCGGCGGGGTGGGCGATTTTCCCGCTGAGTATTTGACTGATGTGGTTGGCTTTCGTGGTTGCATATCGGATGTAAGCGCTAACTAACTGATGGCATCGGGTATCTTCTACATATGTTTGTTGTTTATTGCAGGTATTTTACAACAACATCAATATCATTAAACGCGCCAAAGAGCGTACGGGCCACACGACTAGCATTGGCGTGACCTGGTCGTGCAGCAATGAATTTGATGGCACCATAAAGGATGGTATTAGTTTTCTCAATGAAGACTCGTTTGCTTTGATGACGAAAGAGTCCAACGCTGCCGGCGAGTCGTAAGTGCAACCGACGAAATTTATTTCTATACATACCTCTATATATAACCACACATTACTTCCAGCTTGGCAATGCAATTTCGCACCATGGAGCAAGCTGGTGTGCTCTTCTTTAATGGCGGCTATGACTTTGTACTCTTGGAAGTCGAAGAAGAAGCTGTTAAGTTAACATTCAATAAGGCTGGCAGTCTCGTACAGCTTTCACCCAATCAAAGTGTCGCCGACGGCAAATGGCATCGTATTTCGCTGCGTTACAATGCCGCCATGGCTGAGCTAATACTCGACGATGTCGTTTATAGCGGTGTACATGCGAATGATAGCAAAGCCACAATTAATTTGGAGAAGAGCATATTCTTTGGCGGCGTACAGGAGGATATGCGTCGGCGTTTGCTGAATAAAGGTCTTCTAGTGAATGACCTCAGCTTTAAGGGTTGCATGCGTGGTTTACAAGTAAACAGCGTAGACCTGGGCTTTCCACAAATGAAGGTCTCACATCATTTGGCCGTAAATTGTGTTTGGAAGTATCCTTGTGTGGAGCATGGACCGTGTTTGAAGAGCGGCATTTGTAATCAGTATGGTGTCGATGAGTTCATCTGCTATTGCGATCAGTCTTATTGCATCAAAGCAGACTATCAGGGTCCTTTCAAGGTAAGCCAGAGTGAGGTATTTAGTTTAGACAAAAATAATCATTTATTTCTCCACACAGATCTTCACCGAAACGAGTCCGGAGCTGGAGCTGCTCTACGTCTCTCCCATGCAATTGCTGGAAGGCGGCACCGTCTTCTTATCGCCACATTTCATCGATGTGCTCATCGATAAGCGCAAATACCCGAGCCTAACCGACACTTCAATTGCATTCCACGTCGTACAGCAGCCGAAATACGGACAACTTTTACAGTTTTCGGTTGAGAAAAATAATTTCGTGCAAAGTCGCACTTTCAATTTGGTCGATCTCTCCACGGATAAGGTGAAATATGTGCATAACGGCATGGAGAACTTCAACGATCATGCGACGCTGGATATGCAAGTGTACGGCGATATTCATAAGATACCAGAGAATATATTAGGCAAACATCGCTTTCTGCTACACGCCAACGTCACACCCATTAATGATCCACCACAACTGCAGATACCAATCAACAAAATATTACGCGTCATCGAAGGTATTGAACGTGTTTTGGATGTGGATCTCTTCAATATTGATGATCCGGATAGCGCAGCGACGGCTTTAATTTATACCATACTGCCTTCAACGAATCCCGCCGAGGCATACGGGCGCTTCGTCGTTAATGGCATAGCGACTATGAGTTTCTCACAGGCCGATGTCAATGCGGCGAAGGTTAGTTTTCTCTACAACTCAACCACCACCGAGGCCTTCAGCTATCAGGTACTCCTACATGTCTCTGATGGCATTGAGACGAGTGATACGGTCTATCTGCCAGTGTCGGTCCACCCACTGGAGCTGCGTTTAGTTAATAATACCGGCTTGATTATGATACACAAGTCAGCCTTGCCCATAAGTCCGGCTAATCTGTCGGTGGGCACCAACACTGCAGATGAGAACATAGACATACGTTATGATATCGTGAAGCCACCACAATATGGCGCTATTCAGCGTTTACGTCAGATCGATTCTTCTTGGGTGAACGTTGACTGGTTTAGCGATAGTCAAATGCTACTGGGACACATAAGATATGTGCATGCCACCGAGTTTCCGTGGCAGGATGAGTTTAAGGTGAGTCAAAATAAATTTTTAGCAAAAAAAAAAAACAGACGTGTGTGAGTACCGGGTTCGTCTCCTGGATCACAATTGTCCCGACCTCGTATTTATGCTGTCCAACGATCGAATGTTTTTTACTTAATTTTACTTTACTTACAGTTCATTGCCTCTTATGGCTTCGTGACCACACAAACTTTTGATTTCCGCATCACTTTCACGCGCCTGCGCATAAATTCCGTGAAACCCTCAAGCGTTGCGGTTAACGGCACACGTGAGCTTGTATTGACCAGTGACGTATTGACTTATGAGACAGTACCGATTGACACATTTCCCCGGAATATAATCTACAAAATAGTGAAACCAACGAAATATGGTGGAATCTTTGTCGAAGGGTCGCGTAAATATGCTAAGGTAAGTAACTGTAACGAGCTTTCGATTCTAAAATAAAACTCAATCAATTGTTTTCGATATTCTGCACAGGAAATGGACTCATTCACCCAACAAGATATTGATAAGAATCGCATACGCTATAAAACACATCTCACCAGTTACTCCAACTTCGTTGATTACTTGGAATTTGTGGTTTCGGTTGCTGAGTGTGATGATGTAATCGGTCGTCTGACAATACGCTACACACCACTCGAGTCCAATACTGATAAATTGACTTATCAGAATCGTGAGATACTGCTCGTGCAGGAAGGTGAACGTGCTTTAATTACTAAGAACCACTTTGAGATACGCTTCAATCTCTATGAGAGTCTACAGTTCACGGTCACCGAAGCGCCGCAGCATGGCACACTCTGCCGCTACGATGAGGCATCCGCTAAAGTTATACCAATAACCGAGTTTACATTGGAGCAATTGTTTCTGAATGATGTCTACTACTGTCACGATGACACTGAATCCACTGAAGACTCGTTCGATCTGCTCATACTCTCCACCGATGGCACAGATCTACAATTTGTCGCCGACATTGATGTGCGCATCAAATTGATCAACGATAATGCACCCTACCGCACAGCGGAACGCGTTTTTCATGTGGTACGCGGCGGTTACCGTACGCTCAGTCCCGATGTGTTGCAGTATTTGGATGCCGATGTGAATACAAACCGTTCTGATATACTGTATATACACGTTTCGAGCACGAATGGCGCCTTCTACAAGATGGGGAATTTTATTGATACTTTCAGTCAGGATGACATTACGAATAGGCGCATAGCCTTTCAGCATAAAGGACCCGATGTGGGTACAGCATCATTTATAGTGACTGATCGTCAACATGAAGTGAATGGCTTGCTTGAGGTGCATGCCTCCGATCCGTTCGTATCGATGTTGCCGACGAATGCTTCAATCGTGCAGGAGGGAAAATTTGTTATTTTACGCAATAAAGATTTCATATTGGAGACTAACTTGGATATGAAATTGGATGAGATCTATTATGAGGTGATCAAGCCACCCGCTTACGGTATACTCATGTATTTGGGTAGATCGAGAAATGGTGGCAATGACACAACGGCGGGACAATATAAATCATCGAATCTGACATCACTGACTAATTTCACGCATTTGGACATTGAGCGCGATCGTTTGGTCTACTGGAATACAGAAATCGCATCCATGGACAAAGTGCGGTGAGTAGTGGCTTCGAGAAACTTCAATAAGATCCGTGTTCAATAATAATGAATCTTTGAACAGCTATCGCGTGCATATCAAAAACATATCAGCAGAGGGTGAGGTGATCATGCGCATATACCCCTCAGCTTATTGGGAACCCCTGCAGGTGAAGAAGAATCAAACGCTTAATGTGGAGGAATCTACGAGTGTGCTGATCTCACGCGACGTACTGGAGGTAATTGTAGACAGTTTACAATTGTTATTTACTATATTTACCTATATATGTTGTGTCCTTTAGGTCGTTCATCCAAATATCTCTCCGGGTGATATTACATTCTTGGTTACTTCTTCGCCCATGCATGGCTATTTGGAAATGCAATCCATGTCTTTCGATGATGAATACAATTGCAAGGTTTTCGATCAGTCCGCAATAAATACAGAGAAAATGTTCTATATACAAGCTGGCGTCAATCAATCCATGGACTACTTCATGTTTGATGTGACCAATGGTATTACTTGGCTGCGGAACTTGATGCTGAGAATTGTTATTATACCGGAGAAGCTGTACATGCATACGAATGTGGTGTCCGTTGTTGAAGGTAGGGGTTGTGGAAAGCTACTATAAAAAATAAGGTGGTCCCTAATCGAAACCCAACGACGTTGAACTAGCTCCCTCTCGAACTAATACTAATTTAAAATCTAATTTCTGTCTCCACTTTTCACAGGAAAAACGGTCCAACTCAGCTCTTCGGACATACAGCCTTTCTCAGAGTATTATCGTGGTAAAATACTGGAATATATAATAACCATAGCGCCGACTTCTGGCTATATTATGGCCGCCAATTCGAAAGTGAAACGCTTTACACAAAAACAACTGGATCAGGGCAGCATACAGTATTTTCACAATGGCAATGAGAATGCGACAGATGTTATGACTTTATTAGCGACAGCGAGGAATAAGGAGAGTGTGCCATTCGAACTGGAATTCTCCGTGGTGCCGGTCAATGACGAACAGCCGATGGTAGTTACGAATACCGGACTGCAGGTGTGGAGTGGTGGCAAATACATCATTAAGTATACGGATCTTAGTAAGTTCTAACAGATTTTTGAGATGTATATGCTTTTAACACCTATGTGTATTTCCTTATATGTAGTGGCGCAAGACTACGACACACCAGCTGATAACATTACCTTCATTGTCAACTATATTTATGGTGGTTATCTAGCCAAACGTGACGATCTTCAGCAGAAAATTGACACCTTCACTCAAGCACAGATCAATAACGAAGAGATTTGCTTTATACACGATTCCACTTCGCGCCGCAACGAAATGTCATTTATGGTCACGGATGGTCTTTTCAACACCACAGATCAGTTGTTGAATATCGCCATAAGACCTGTGGAGATACTTGAAGAGCGTAATACGAATTTGCACGTCTTTCCGCTTACCAAAAAGCAAATTTTACGCGATCATTTATATTTCCGTTGCTCGGATGAGGGACGTGACATATTTTATAATATAACAGTACCGCCGAGTTTGGGCCGCATTGTGAATGAATATTTGGATAATGGTTTCTCGAAGGAAGTCACCGGTTTCACACAGAACGACATCGATAACGGACGCATCTTCTACGAACACACTTCGGTCATTATGGAATTTCGTATAAATGATTCGTTTTACTTTGATGTGGTAGTGGATCGCAGTGATCGCTTGCTGGATCAGAAGTTTAATGTGGAAATATCTGTTTCCTCGGGTGGTCTACTACGCTTTTTGCCTGTCTCGAAACTGCAAGTGGATGAAGGTGGTTCGGTGCCTATTAAATTGGACTTCTCCAAGATTTTGGAGTATTTGAAAACACGTGCTGGCATAAATAATCCTGAACTTTATATTGAGGCTACGCAAAAGCCCATGCATGGCACCATTGGACTAGGACACGAATTCAAAGCCGTACAGAAGTTTCAGCCAAGTGACTTTCTGACTAAGAAAGTTTATTATATACACGATCACTCAGACACGCTGGACGACACGATTTTAATGTCGGTGTATCTGTCGCAGTATCTAGCGCAGGGGTAAGTGAAGATTTGAGACTTTGAACTCAATTACGACGTTGACCTTTAACAAGTTCTCACAACCATTTTATTTTTCTTTCCGTTTTCAGCAACATATTCCTCTGCAATCTCACCGTACCAGTCTCGATAAGTCCAATCAACGATCAGCCCTTCACACTCGTTACACATTTTCCACAGATGACCGTGGTGGAAGGTGAAAATCAAACGATAACACGCAATATGTTACTTACCGAAGACAAGGATACACCACCCGACGAGATCGTCTACGATGTGATGAGCGGTCCAACACTTGGTGTGCTCAAGAAGTTAAATAATGATGGACACGCTGAAGATTTGCTTGCCTATTCGAATCAGTTCACACAAGCCGATATCAATAATGGACGCATTGTTTTTGTACACTTCGGCACACCACAATCCACCACTTTTTGCTTCACCGTCTCTGATGGACAATTCAATCCGGCTTATGAGGTATTCACAATTAAAATTGCGCCCATCAGCTTGCTGCCAGCCGACTACCAATATCCGGTGTTGGTACCGCAAGGCGCCAGCACTACCGTTATGAAGCTGGAACACATATCTTTGCGCACGAATGTGCAATACGAACGTCTGTCGTACAACATCAGCAATTCACCCTTGTATGGCATAATCGTGTATAAGCACCAGCCCACACTGCGTTTCAATCAACAGCAACTGGAGACGGCACAAATCAGTTACATGCAAACGGATCTTAATCGCTCCAATGACACCTTCCAAGTGAGCGCCTATGTGCCTGGCACGTTATATACCGCCACAGTGGACGTGTTGGTCGCTGTCGAGCCGGTTATTAAAATCACGAATATCTCTATGGTGAACGAGTTGGGTAAGGTGCGCTTGCAATCCGTGCTGGTCGCCGATAATCCGCTCTCGCTGAAGTTGAATAAATTCAATCCGAAGTTTGTCATAACGCGCATGCCCACCACAGGACAGTTACGGAAGATAATACGTAGCACAGGTTTAGCGCCAGACTCACAAAACGAACGCTCGACCAACACGTTTTCGTATAAGGAACTACGCAGCGGCGTCGTCTATTTCGTGCCCAACGATGCGGTGGAGCTCACGGTGGAAGATATGGATTACTTTGAATATCAGTTGCACATCAAGACCGTGCAACCGGCGCAGAGTGTGGTGCATATTGAGTATCGTGCGCCGCAGGATACAAGTGGCGATAAGGTCACCATGGCCAGCAGTGAGTTCAGCTTTAATTATGTCGCGTTGCTGATTGTGCTCATTGTGCTCATTATCTGCATCTTGGCGGTAATGCTGATACTCAAGTTACGCTACTTGCGTCGCGACAAAGCCGACATTTCGAAGGATCAACCACCAGCGTTGCCTTGTCCACCGGATTTGACTTCGGTCAGTCCGCAACATCATCATCATCACCACCACCATCATCACTACGCCAACTCGGAGGCTGATTCAGTGCCTGCAACAGGCGCTTCCACGCCACTGCCCGGTTTCAGTAATATACCACATTGCAAGATTATACCGGTTGAGTCGTACAAACACGATTATCCCGATTATGATCCCGACGAGGGTGATGAAACCGATGATGCTCAACAAATGATGTTGCCACAGCGTTATAATCCCTATCATATGGAGAATGATACATGGAGTTCGTCATGCGATATGGCCAATGATTTTGGTGGTTACTCAACGGTACCGCAGAGTAGCGCGCCCACAGCAACACCGCCCTCAGCGCCCGCCAGTAATCCGCTGTTGCGTAGAAATCAGTACTGGGTTTAAGGTGCGGCTGGGGTTATTGCCTCTAGATTTAAGGGAATTAAGGGAAGGATGTGCGGTCTATGGGTGGTTTCAGAGTTGCGTAAGCAGCGCCAAGTGCCTTCTGAGAATTAGATATTTAATCTAAATTATTTGATTATAATTGTATAATAGATTAGATAAATCGTTAAGGATTATTACGTAGAGTTTGTGAATAGACTACTGACAGACAATTGAAGACTTAATGACATCTAATGAATATAATTTTTTTAAATGATATGTTTATGACTTTTACAAAGACCACCTCTGGCAATTATTTTACCATGACGGACTGATTTCCAGACTTGTAGATCCTGAATTGCCATAGGCCAGACTATATATGTTCTTCAACTGTTCGAAATTTATTCAACTGTACCGATGTAATTTTACGCTGAGGGCAACGAATGCTTTCCTTTTGTAGAAATAGAATTTTATATACTTATATACATTTACACAGACACTTCCATATTTATACTGGGGGTCTATTTTACCAGTGGTATACTATATATAGTTTTTATATGAGTATATATATGAACGTACGATTTAGTTTGTTGTACTTAGCTATATGCCGGCCATATTTTCGATACCAAATTATTTAGAAATTCTATAACATATAGATCGATTCCGTCAAAATCTCTAATTATAGATATTTATATATATACATATCTATATATTTATTAAATATTACATATTCATATACAAAATTTTGTATTTTTGCGAAATATGTTTAAGTAGTGTAAGTGCGATATTCGAATATGTTTTATAGACTAAGAATTTGACAATAAATGCATTTCTTTGTGTTTTCTTAAAAAAAAAAAAAATGAGTTTTAATTTGTTGGAAAAAAAGGATAATACCAGTTATTGGTTTTATTTTTTGGTGCAACATTAGCTCAACAAGTTTTGATCATCTTCGAAACAGGAAAAACTGTCGGTTCATTCGAAATATTTATAGAGTCGATGTGTGAAAACTTTTCAAAGACTATTGAACTATCGCTTCGAATACAGTCAATCAGTCCCGAACATCTGACGTCAGAAAAATTTATTATTAATTATTCACAGAGATCTCCAATCATTTCACTTCTTAATGAGTTTATTCGAATGGCAAATTGTCCACCAAGAATCCTAGGGCCATCGAAGAGCATAAGTCATAATAGATGTCGTACTTTTTTTAGATATATTAAGCAGGAGATAACATCGATCAGGATCGATCTAACAGGCAATACGAAAACGAAATATTGGTTGGATTTTATTTATGTCAAAGATGCTTTCGATAGCTCTTCACTCTTCAACTCGTTGGATTGTAGATTAATAGGCTTATAGCGTTTTTAGATTGAAGCTAATTGATCAATTAACCGGCCTCTACTCGAGTAAAACGCTTATTAAGATCGATTTACCATACACATTAAAATCTACATTTATTTTTAATTGAATTTTAATCGACTTGAAAATCAAATGCAACTCCGCGACAAAGACGTACGATATACGCTCTTTGTCTGCGATTGGCTGTACTTTTTGATAAAAGAAGCTACGGTAGATGTCGCTGCTAAAAATATTAGTCAACTGATGAAACTTACCAACTTCTTATGAAAAACAAAAACAAAACTGTATAACAGCTGATCGGTTATGGAGTAGCCGGCAGTATAAAAAGCAAAAAAGGGTTTCTCAATAAATATTTTAATGGATCAATTAATTTGGCTGTCTAAAAACGCTATTATTTTTTTACCGATTATGCTCATTCAAGCTTCATCGAGATTTTAATTGTGTTACCACCCTTAATATGACTACGCTTAATAAACTGCCGCGCATGCGCTCTTTAATTTGACAAAATTGACTGTTTCATCCTCTAAGTTCCTATAGGTTCATAATTCAAATCTAAATTTTCAACAATTTCGCTTGAGATTTGTCGAGTAAATTAACAAGTTTCTGTTATTGTAAGTAAACAAAATAACAGATATTTTCGCTTTATTTGATTAAGGAATTTTTTTGACCGTGATTTAAAATTTTTCGCGCTTAATGCCTAACTATTAAGTACACATACGAAAAATTTTATATATTGTTAAAAATGACGTACAGAGACTTAAATTCACATACCGAAAGTGCTAATAGATTTTCAAAGCACGAAAGCTGTACGAATCCAATTTCTCATAATCAAAGACTAAAACTTTATTATTACAACTAGTATATAATATTGCTTAAACGTAAGTAAATAGTATTTTAAATGGAAGCATAACTTACGCGCTACTTTTAAAATAATAAATATCACTTACAAAATGGACGTGATGTTTTACAGTGCTTGATTAAATCAATCAATATCGCTGGACACTACATAAAATCATTTTTAATCAGTACTTTTTATGATTTACATAGAAATTGGTCATTCTCCAATCATGCTTAAGTACATAGTCAACTACTTAATACTTCACACAATGATGTTTACGTAGCTTATACTATTAATATAATAAAATATCTTCTTTACATTTCTTCTGGTTATATTAAATCTAAATAAATTACTAATTTTAAGTACTTGAGTATATGATTAACGTCACGTCACGCCGATATTTGAGTCATTGATGATTCTTACTAAAATTGCTTATTTGCAATTAAAACAAATATATTGAAAATTTTCATTATTAGAATATACACAACGGCATTGCTAAGCTATACCGCAGCTTCAATTATATTTAGGGAAATTTTAGCGGTAATTATATTCATAATAATGTAAGAACAGGTTTTCGCATGATCAACAACCGCACGATCGATTACACGCTGATCGTATGTGTGATTCTCAAATATTTCCTTTCTCATAGTCTATAGAATATAGTATTCATTATTGCTTTTAAGACATCAAAAACATGACGATCAGTTTTTAAATGATGACTGAGCTTCATAGAATTGCATGAACCTACGATCTTCACAGAATATACACAATCACCACTAAATCTATACACATATTTCCCACTCTGAATCTTGCTTTTTCCCCAAAATCCTTGAGTCCCTGCTATACTATGTATGTAGCATCAAAACGCATGCGCATTGCCATTTGGCTTCTCCGACACGGGCGTGACGGCCATCGCCTGATTATCATATGAATATTCGCCCGCCACAGTTGTTGGTGTAGTGCTATTCTCTGCCGGATAGCGCGTACTCACTGGCGTAGTCATCGTCATAACTGAACCTTCGGCGCCTAAGAAAGTAGAAAACAATTTATAGAGTTAGAGAAAATGTTAATTTCTTTCTTCAATTACGCTACCTGTCACACTGTAGATCTGTGACGGCGCCCGCTCCATAGCGCCATTTATGGCCATCACATTCGGTATTGTCGCACCAATTACCAGGTCTTTGCTGTTCACGCCGGCTGCCTCATGCTGTTTGTGCAGCTTCTTTAGCAACAGCGTACAAAAACGTTTGCGTCTCAGCCAGCGCACAGATTTGTAGATGTAGCGTGCCGCAATGAGCGTGAGCAGCACGATCAGCAGGATCAGTATGGTGTTCTGTTGTTCGTGTATGCTGTGTATTTCGGCCTTGAGTGGATCGTATTTTTTGTAATCTGGAGGAGAGGTTAAGATAAATGAGTTGATGGGGGAGTTGTTGGAAATATTTGAAAGAAGATATTGGGAAGTACATTATATGAGATTTAAATAATTTCTGCTAATATAATGTAGTTGAAGGCATTAAAAAAATTGGTCACTAAGGGGTAGCCTGGATAAAAGAAATCTAAGAAAAAATCCGGTGCTTAGTGAAACCTGAATACTGACGGTCAGATTCCCACAAGGCGGTTTCCAGTCGAAAATAGGCGATCTAAAGCGATCCTCACTCTTAAAATCACCGATCTACACTATCTAATTCCAATAAATCTCGGTCCAATTTCGAGCTTGCTTCATACTATTCGCAGTTACTCTTCTTTTTATATCTATATTTGTTCCTAAATTCATTACAGCGCATATTTTACATCGACTTCCGAATTTATACATCTAGTCACCTTCATTCCTCACTTTTGCTGCACTTGCAAATTTTTTACACATGATGTCATGAGCTCTACCGGTTTAGCGCACTCATTTTTGTTGTTTTGTTAAGAGATAATGTCAGCCGTTAAAAACAGTGAATTTTCAGTTATTAAATTTCAAATATTAGTAGCTGCAACTCTCTTCAAAAAAACTACAACTATGCATATATTAATTTACATACGCCAAAAGCGCTTCTAGAGCTCTATCCTAAGCGATGCAGTGAAATCATAGAAAGGTCGCACAATTTTACTATAAAAATGTATATATTGTGAAGTATTTATAAAACACACCTATCTACTACGTTTGCATTGTTCATTTATTGTTTATTTATACACCTGCATTTAGCTATGGATTTTTGTTGTTGGGAGTAGCTCAAATTGCATTGCACGCCGAACAGCAATTTGTTTGTATTAGAACTTTTTTGCGCTTTTTTCTATTTATTTCATTCTTTTATCGAGTCAAATGCAATTCCCTTGCGTTCGAATATGAAAATTGAGATAATGAAATGTGAATTTTTTCACGTATTAAGTTTAATTAGATTATTAGGCATTATGCATGAAATTTAATGCTAATTACCTCGAGATTACATTGAAATAGGTTTGAGTAATTTTTTCTGATAATAAAACTTGTAAAAATATAATACAAAAAATATTTAGAAATCGGAAATGGCAAAGTCTCTTCTAATCGTCGGAATAGTCGGCATTTATTGGCGAAATTTTGCTCTGTTTTGAGGAAGTCGTATGGTAGTGATCATCGCAGAACACTTCCTATTAGACCTCACCTTCTGAAACCTATTAAAGTGAAATGGAGATCATGCGATGGGGATGAAGAAATATTAGATAATTAACACTTCGAATGCCCACCCGTCAGAAATTTGAGACTGTATTTATTCCGTGGCTTCTGAAGCTGTGATCTTAAAGAAACTGGACTGTTGGGTTTTTATTTTTAATTCCCGTGAGCCGTTGAAAGATAAAGTCAGATTCTTTACAAATACTACACCGATAACTTCTATATTCATGTCATCGTAAATATTCTATATTCCTGACCTCCTTGCATATTTATATGAAAGGGTTTCGGTCAAGCTTAGAGTATTGTTGATTTTTGTCCAGCTTTCAAGATTTCTCTTCTTTCCGATTTCTCTAAAATGGTTCCCATTCTCCAAAAAAAGAAAGTATACGGTTATCCAAAGAGTTTAATTGAACTAAAGATAGTTACTTCGAGCATCCGGTAATAAAAAAACGGTACATGAAAGCTGGATAAACTACCAGAAAGAGTATACGTGGGCAAAGTTCCATATTAAAAAAAATTAATTTACAAATAACATTTTGTACGATTTCTACTTATATACATATACTGAAGCTCACTTACCGGCACATTCTCTGGCACAGGTGTCCGAGTGGAAATTTTGCGAATCCGGATTACAGATGGGTTCACACTGATCACAGCCTTCCATGAAATTCGAGCAATACTCTTCAACTGGCCTGCAAATCTTGCCATGACAATCCTTGCCAGCAGCCGACTTGCCACTCGAAGCTGCCTTGGCGATCGCCAACGTAGTCGGCAACAGCAACGAGGCAAAGCGGAGTGCCAGTGTACTTGCACTAGAACCGTAAGGCATATCGGCAGCACGACGATTTGTATGTGAATGTAGGTTTGTGATGTGTCTTTACTATCTTTTTTCCGAAACTCAAGTATATTTCCGTTGTCTGTTTTTTTATATGTTTCAATTTGCTTTCTCTATTTGGTTTACTTTATCTTTTTTTGAATTGCAATATTATTTCGTTATTCTTCTGAAAATGGCATAGAAAACAGCTTTAATGATTTGTTTACGCGCACCTCAACAACTAACAACCAATAAATAATTATTAAAATGTGTTGTTGCTGTTGTTGTGTGACTTGTCACGGAGCCAACACTGTTTTTCTTCTTTCTTATAATTTTTTTTTATTTTTCTTTTGTTGTTTTTGTTTTCTTTTATATGAATGCGGCAGCAACTGGTTGGTAAATAAATATGTAAGTGGTTAATTGGTTGGCTGTTAAGCAGCTTGTTCGTGCCGTTGTTGGTCGGTGATAGCCGTACGGCAATGATGTTGATGACTCATACGCAATGATCAGTGGTGAGCGAGCAGCAGATTTGTAAAGGTAAGTACATACGCATCGCGCATAAAAAAAACATATTTATGTGGCGGTTATACCAATTGGTAAGTTGTTTCATATATACATTTGTATGGACATGCGTTAGTGTAGGTAAAAACACTCAAAATGCTAGATATAAAGGGTTTGAAAGGATTTTTATTAAAGGTACACATGTGTGTTTTCTGAGGTATTTTGAAATAATTATGGTTTCAGAATAAATTATGAAGTCTCGTTAGTTGAAAGAGTGAGTTGACCGGTCACTTAGTATTTTAAAATCAGCTTAGGAATTAACTCTGGTAGTGATCCTCAAACGATCATCATTTAAAAAAATTATAATAAATTTGTTTCAAATTATTTTAGAACTATCTTGCCTCAATGGATTCTAATATAATTTATTGCTTAAAAATGAGTTTATGGGCCTCAAGGTAGACTGCAACCATCACAAGGTCGATTGATCCTCGATCGGAGTATGATTTTTGAAATATTCTTCTCGATTTTGATATACTGGGCAATTTATTTAATATAAATTGGAAGTAATCTATATATTTTGAACACTTCTTCATGAAATGTTATATATTTTTTTTATTTTTTGTGTCCAACCCTTCTTAAGGAGAGTAGAACTGTTGTTTATATCTATTTCTACAGACAATTAGCTGACAATTGGAAGATAATTTTGATGAAAAGTCACAAAAATTGTCAAAAATATTTCGAAATATTTTCGAAGTATTTTTTTTTCGAAAAAATCGTGATCTAAAAGAAAATTTTGATTTTTTTTTCAAAAAATCGAGAAAGCTGTCATATGCCACATAATGATGATATCTTTTAATAACACACTTCTTCACTAATTCACTCGTAGTAGTAGGGCTCAAAACAACATTTATTCAACTCCTTCAGCGGGTTTAACTTCAAATATTTTTTTTATAATGTCTTATGTATTTTTTATATCCAAATGAGTTTGCTTTTAAAATTTTATTCAATCATTTCGCCGCAATTATCATTTTTACATAATTCATTTTAAATTCACCTTCACGCACCACTCGCTTTTACAACCAAAGCGCATTTACGCTATGCAGAAACTGGTTTATGCGGTTAATGACGAGCTTAAACGCACACTGACAATACACTTAGCCAACTTGCATGCCACACAAAAAAGCCTGCTTTTCAAGTTGCAACGCACGAATTCACAGTAAAATTCATTAAATTTATTTAATTTTCAACTTTTGTATTTTTTTAAATATTTTAATTATTTTATATTTTTTTATTTTATTTTTTTGAGTATTTCACTTATTGTTAAATATTTAAAACGAGTACTATTTCGCTTATTAAAATTTCTCCTCACACATTTATTTACACACTCACATATGGTATACGTTTTATTTACCCGCTACTAGTGCCCGCTTTGAGCCAAACTCAGCCAATAACTAAAGGTGTCGTATTTAAACAACAAAACTTCACTTCTCTACCGACTTTTGTCGGTTGTGCACACACATACATATATATACAAACTGACGAGTTTAACACTCAACGATCGTTTGTTGTTCGGTTGTTTTCTTTTAACCTTTATTATGGTTTACTAATACAAACAAAAATGCGCAATTGAGTGGGCTGTAGGAAATTTTTGAGCATAGGCTGCTACTTGGACTTTTTAATGAGAAATATATAGATTTAGTTATAAAAAAGGCTTAATTATAACTAAAAAATCGAATTGATATAGGAAATAATGGAATATGGATACGTCCCATAATTCAAAATTCGAAATATTGAGCAAAATTTTTTTTCTTCAAAATGTAAGTCTCCATTTGACATTCATATTTAAGTGCAATAATATTAATTCAGATTTAAGTATAATATTATTATTTCTCAATATTAAAAATAAGCTTTAATCAACAGCTATTATGTGTTTACAAACTTAAACAACCAAGCTTCAACACATTGCCTCTGTATTTCCTACAGGGCATCTATAGTATTTGACGTCTTTTGTCAACAACAATAGTCAAGCAATACAATTGGTTTGCTGCCAATTCTACTCGCTTAGAAAACCTTTCTCAAGTGTCACTAGACAACATTCTATTGCCTTTAACAGCCAAGTTTTTCTTACATACATACGTTGGAATGTTTTACAAACTAATAGGTAAGTGTCTACTTGAAACGGCAATGCGTTTGAGTCACATTCATTCTAACTGAGTTGAGTTATTTTTCTGAGTACTTACTATGTACTCGCGTGTTTATATATAAAAACCTAGTATCATTGTTGACTGTCTACCTGTTGCGCCGTAGATACAGTAGTAAGAGTAAAGTATTTTAAATAGACAAACAAGTTGACTCACTCAATTTCGTATGAAAGTTAGTTATTTTCATTGTTAGATTTTATGATATGTAATAAAAAGCGGAAGAGATTTTGATAAGATTTTTTATGAGTTAGTACTTAAATTGAATACATAATTGAAATAGTGAAATATTTCATTTATGTTTGCATATACTTGATTACATTTAAAGTTAATACAGATACATTTATTAATACAATTCCGATACTCTTAAAGCATGTTTCATCTAAAACCGGTTTTCATTTAAAAACAATACAAATCAGTATGAAAGACCACTCAAAACATACATAGTGACATATATAGACAACGAAAAATAATGCCAGCAATTATGAAAACAAATAGGAAATGGAGACAATAGTCGTACTAATACATTAGCGTTTGAGTAGTTTACTTTGCGATAGTGACAAGCCAGTGCTGCCAAA
The DNA here is from genome assembly GCA_031772095.1 of Zeugodacus tau. NCBI lineage: Eukaryota > Metazoa > Arthropoda > Insecta > Diptera > Tephritidae > Zeugodacus > Zeugodacus tau. The sequence continues at coordinate 65,674,712 of CM062651.1, read as the reverse complement.
GCTACAAGCCGGTGAAATGGTCATCCACAATGGCACCATTGCATTAAGTATAGTTTAAGATGCATTGTATTAATTAATTTTATTTTTTTTTTAAACAAAATTTTTTATAACAAAAATCTTCCATATTATACTTAAGATCTTCTAGTTGAAAATAATAAAGAATGTAATAAATCTTTCAGTGCTTCAAGTAATTATCACAAAAAAATATACATAATTATTAAATATTTTAAGAGATTACAGTGTTTTCAAACCTGTATTTTAATGCTATGCGTTCCACTGACAGCGTTGCCATACTAAAATAATTTCATTTATTTAATTTAAAAATTTTATATAAAACATTTTCAACGATTTTGTCAATTCAATAATGAGCGCACATTGAGATTTTTTTTAATTTATTCTGAATACTCTTATTATTGATTTTTTTATGTTATTCGATATCTCCAGTTGGGTAGTTTATGTAATTACAAAAATATTATTTATGATTAAGTAAAATTTTGAAGTTATTTACTCTCTTAGTCGCAATTTTATCTGGCTTCGAAGTAAACATATTTATTATAATTTTTGAAATCAATTAGTAATTTGAATAATTTTATTAAAAAAAAAATATTATTAATTATTATTTTTTAATTATTAATTATTATTAAAAAAAATCGTAACTCTCCATATAAAAATATTCAAAATTCTTGCAATACTTAAGGTGTTTATTAATTTTTTCTTAGACTATCACATTCAATCTTTCAGTGGTCTCATAACTGCTATACTAGCATTTAAATATAGCTATAATTAAAAATCTCTTATTTAATAAAAAAAATAAAAATAATAAAAATTAAGTGGCAACTCCGTGTCATTCCAGTGCGCAAATAATACTCTCTGCACTTTTAAAAATATATATGTTATTACTATACTATACACGAGACAACAACAACAAACTTTCCAAACACAACTCATTACACACACACACACACATTAAAACCATACTCACATCACACTTGTTGTTGTTGCTAAATTCTTGTGCATTTGTTTTTGTTTTTTTGTTGTTCCAAAACAACACTCTCTCGCACACCAACCAACCATGAATACCGCATTTGTATTTGAGTTAGGCACTCATTTAAGCGCTTGTTGTTGTTGCTTTTAGTTGTAGCAAGCGGTGTGCGGCGGCGGCGGCGGAAGGCAGGCAAGCAGGCATACTACAACAACCGATTGCTGTGTGCGACACATTCACGCTGAGTCCACCGGCCAGCCAGCGTGCCAACCAGTCAACCATCGAACGCCGCGCATTAATCTGTGAACGTGTGAGTGAAGTGGTAGTAGCGGCACACAACGGTACGCTAGTAGCGCGCTAGTAGTTGGCGAGTAAAAAACAAAGTGCATTCGAGCAACGGACGCCACACGACGACGAGGAATGCAGCTGCTGCGTTGCAGCTGTGAAAACTTTACTTTTGTGATTTTGATTTGAGTTTAAAGAACATTTCACATATTTTCCGTTTTTGTTGCCTTTTTTTGATTGAAATAAATGTGGCTCGATTAAAGCTCAGTGTGTGTGTGAGTTGAAAGTTCGCTGTGATGAAATTAAGATTAATTGAGTACCATAAACGTACTTGATTGCAACAATTGCTGGGTGTGTGTATTTTTGTTTTTATCGTTGTTGTTGTTGTTAATTATTGTGTTTGTAAGCGTTTAATGGCTTGAGCTCGTGCTGGAGCGCTTGAAATTGGAACCATCGTGTGCAGTTAATAATAGAAGACATTGGTACCGTTACACGCGCATAAAAACACAACACGCGAAAAATATAACGCTAAATTTTCGTGGAAAAAGCGTGGAAAACATAAAAACACAAAATAGAAAAAATAGAAATTTGACGAAAGTGCTTCAAGCGTAAAGTGTAGAGCAAAGCGCTGTAGACGGGCGTGGACTAAATTAATGACGGTAAAAGAAAAAAATAATCAAAACAAGCAGTACATGTAATACAACTAATTTGCTGCATTTATTTTATTTTTTTTTTAATTTTAGTGCGCCATTAAGCCCATATAAACACAACATAAACGCCGCTTAGGCTACCAAGCAGTGTTAAAGACACACTAATTTCACATAAATATTTGTAATACATACTTGAGGCGATTTAGTTCAACAGCAACACTTCCGCTGCTAACAAAATCGAGATTTTATAACAACAACAACAAAAACAGCAGCAAAAAACACTTGAATGTTGTGGTTTCCAGTAAACACCTGGCTTCTTGTGGAGACAAGCTGCCAACAAACAGACAAACATACAAATATGGTTGTACCCATTAGACGACAAAAACAAGTTCATTTATAAACACTTACAATAACCAACGTACGCTCCCCACTCAAGTCGCCCTGCTTTTTGCATGCTCCACTCTGTCGCTTTGCCTATGGCTTTACCTTTGAGTGATAGCTTTCAACAAGTCGGAAATATCTGCTTCTTCACACTGGAAGTGCGGTGTGCTCGTGTGCGATTAGCATCGCTAAGCTTGCGGAGCGCCGCATTTTCAACGTTCATTCGTCCTTGAGGCAATCCGCGCGCACTCTCTCGCTCTCGCAAATTCAAGCCGCTTCAGCAATTTGTTTTGTTTTTATTTTTTTCTAAAATAAAAATTTGTATTTCTCTATATTCCTTTCCAGTTCTTAACCTGTTTTCTAAAACACTCTACAATCAAGTTGTTTAATTGTGCGAGTTTTTTGTGTAATCATATACATATCTACATACATATATATCTTTAGACTATTTCGTATTTGTTGCTCATCGCCGACGAAATTGTGTGCGTAGTAAAACAACAAAAATAAGTGAAAAATAAAACAAAATTAGAAAATGAATAACTTAACAAAAACTGAATTGTTACCAAAGAGCGGACATGTCACTGAAGGTGAGTGGATATATAAATATTTATATATATAGCTTATTACACATAAGTATAAATTAAAAACTTTGAGTCTTTATATATAATAAATTCATTAAAGAAATACTCTGCTGTGTCTCTCTTTCTTGGCCGCTTATAGCCGACCTTGACAGATTAAGGTTAAGCTGCTTCTCCAATTATGTCAAATGCGTTGTTGTTTAATATAGCATTCGTCCAACAGTTACTCATCGAACACTGTAGAGAATTTATACGGGTTCTGCAAGAAAAAATCCAAAACAAAGTTATTCATTGCATCTTTAAGGGATCTCACTGAAGTTTCTTACTACTAACCTTTGCGAGTTCCTCAGCATCGGGAAAACCTACACTTTAGAAAATTAAAAAAATGAGATCTTCTTAAATATCTGACTCGATAAAAGTTTAAATTACCTTTATATCCTACAAACTCCAGCTGCTTCATATTACAAGAGCTTCAGAAAGTCCAAATTATAGCATTCTTCCATTCACCACAATTTTGCTTGAGTGCTCAACCACTAATAATGTTGATCAGTTAAATATAGAAGAGTAGATGAATATCTCACTAAGTTAGTTTAACTGTCTGTTATTGAGATATATTTGGTTATACCAGTTTAAGTGATTTATACCAGTTATGTGTTCGATTCCCGATTCATCTAGATTATTAATCAACTACAATGGATTATTCGTCCAGATCTTCGATGACCTTATAAGAGATAATTTTGTTTATGCCAGTCTAAGAGATTTATACCAGTCGAACATACAGATTCGCCAAGCAAGGAAAACTTCCGGAACGTTTTGTTAAGTGAAAGCTATACTTTTAACTCATTCCCAAATAACCATCGCCTTCGACCAGATGCTATCGACTCACATTCGTACTATATACATATATGCTCTTCCTCTCTCTTTTTCTCTTCCAAAACACCCACTATTGTTTGAACTGCATTTAATGAACCTTCGCTTCGAACTATTTTAGTACCATCACCACTTTTATCATTCGTACAACAAAAGCACTGCTGATAATTACAATGTGTAACATTTTTTATCAAATCATAAGCGAAACATTCACAAAACATAACAGCAGATAATAAAAAAAAAAAAAAATGTTTTGCAACTTTCACAACGCGAACAACAAAGGAAGCGATATTAAAATTAAGTGTGTATTCAGAAACATATATGCACCTATATATATGTATATTCACTATCTCAAATTGTATCTAATGAAAGTATAGACTTAGGCAACTAAAATCAAATTGGAAGCTGTCGGCTAAAAAAAAAATTTGGATATTTTTACAAATACAACAACTTGAAAGTACTGAATACATAGAGAGGTTTATATGAATATGAATAAAGTTGCGGAAATTTTGAAGAGTGGAGAAAATTGTGTTTAATTTACTGCAGGTAAAGTCAGCAAAGTGAATTGACGAATTAGTTACACGGTGTTGAAGTAAATTCATATATGTAAATATTGCACCAAACATATGAAAATTTGACTTTTATCTCGCAGCTGTCTATTTACATACACATTTTTACATATACTACAAAAGTTTAACCAAACTCCGAAAGATTGAAAATAAATAAAATTAGAGAAAGAGCAATGCCAAGTCTGCCACTTTCCATTTGAGTATTTCAACAATGTTTGTGCATATTCATATATGTACATATGTATTCATACTCATTTGTATATTTATTTATTTCCATATAGACTCATTTGTTTGTTTATTTGGTTATAACAAGCGAATTCGTTTGTCAGCTTTTCGCACTCAAATGTTTATTTAGCTGTTTTTGAGTTATCTTTTCAACAGTAAATACATCATTAATTTGTGCGAAGAAGATGCATATACGCAGGAGATGGTGATAAATATTATATTTTTTATATTTGATTATAGCAATTTTATATAATACTTGACTTCAAAAGTTCGCGTCTAGTTTATTCTTCAAAGCGAAAATTGCAAACAATACCGGTGTTCTTGCTAGATTTTATGAAATTTACTATAGTTTGGATATGTCATGTTGACACATAACTGTGAAAATTCCCTTTCATATGACACCAAGATCTTAAAAATCGGTTGAGAATTACCGGAGTTATGACCATTCAAAGAGTTTTGGTGCTCCACACTGAGCCAAAGCAGAGCGGCTCTGCTCTGATGGGCAGCGCAGTTTTACTCTGATTTTTGCAAAGTTCCCGATTTGTACTATGCGCCCATACATGTGGAGCAGGTGCATGCCGAAAAAATTGGCTGGTACATGTAGATATGTATGCCAGCAGATATATGTGTTCGTACGGATGTAAGCAGCAGAAACCGGAAGCCGAAATAGGTTTGTCTCCAACTTGAACCGGATGTTGTTCACCGGAAACAGAAGCCAAAAACCGGTTGTACAAAAACTCGTAACCGGAAATCGACAAATCGTCAACTATAACCGAATGCCGTCCACCGGAAACGGAAGTACAGAAACAGAAACCGGAAATCACCCCAAAATATATCGGATGTCGTCCACCGGAAAAGGAAGTCGCAGATAGAAAACGAAAGTTGGGCCCCACCGGAAGCTGCCATCAACAGGAAAAGGATGTGTTAACTGTTAAGGTTCGCATTTCCTTCACTTCTCGTAGACACCCACTTCCTGTCTGCCACTTTGGGCTTTAACTTACGTTTTCTTTCTGTGACTTCCATTTCCGGTAGACGACAACCGGTCCATGCTGGTGGGAGAATTTTAGGTTCCGGTTTCTGCACTTCCGTCTTTTCCATTATTACTATTTAAGCACTTTGCGTATGTAGGCTCATATAAAATGCGTGATATCATCAGAGTTTCTTCATCTAGAGCCGCAGATATAGATCAAGAAAAAGTTGAGTATCTCATACAGATATATGCAGATACCGATACAGATCCTGATAAAGATTTATAGCTACATAACCACACTAACTGACTAACACAGCTGACTTACACATAGCAAAAGCTCCTCCTTGACTCGGCGGCCGCCATGTTGCCGTATGTGGAATGTTATTTTTAAACTAATGAAGTCGTGCGATGAAGGCGCCAATCAATCGCATGTGGCACAGCAGTCCACACTGGTACTAATACTAAATAGCGCATGTAGAATATGGCTAGAGCTATAGCTACAGCTGCGTGCTGCCATTTTCTGCCTCATTTTGTTTTAATGCAACAGTTTTACTCGTAAGCACGGAACGTACCGTTGATGCTGCCGCTGCCGTCGCTGCTGCTGAAGTTGCCACAACGCGCTGCAAAGTGCAGTGGCACGAGATGATGATGTGTCTACAGCTGCCGCAGTTGCTGTTGATGGCTGTGTCGTATTCATCAACATTGTTGTAGTTGCTGCCATCGAAGCAGTTGTTGTTGTAGTTGTTGCCGCTAAATTGCCAGTTGCATATTGCGGCAACAAAATTCTTGATTTGCTGCCAAGTTGGCGTGCATGCGGTGCACCGCCGTTCGGCTGATGGTTAGTTGCTGCAAACAATGCCAATAATTGCTGTTTCCACCGCCGACAACAGCAGCAACAACAGCAACGACAACAGTGTTGGTGTTGTTGGCAGCCACAAAAAGCGTACACCGTACAGTTGTTGCGGCAGCATCTGCTGTTATTTACTGCAATTACTGTTGCACGTATGTACATATTGTTGTTGTTGTCGGTTTTTCATTTTTGTTTTTTGTGTAAAGTTCCCTATCATTTTGTGGTTGCTCTTCTTTATTTTTTGCCGCCGCTGGTGCAACGCAGTGACCCTACAGCAATGCTTCAACGGCTGCTGTATTTCTTAGAGTCCGCGCCTTGTTGTTTTTGTTGTTTTAGTTTTATTGCATGCAACAACTACCCGCTGGATTGCATTGGCTTAGCGCTTGATTGACAGTCCCTCGTGCTGTTGCATGTCCATCCAGCCCAAGCGGCCGCTATGCCCACATGCCGCATGTTGCATGTTGCACTCACAGCGCCAACGAATGATTCATTTCAGCACTCCCGTTTCGGGGCTTAGATAGTTTTTGTTATTATAATTTTTATTTGGGTTGCAGCACAAAGAAGTTTTCACATTTTGCTGCACTTTCATACAGGCATTACACTGTTGTGATTTTATTTCGACGCATTAAATGGAACCACATGTGCATAGCGGCATGGAATTGATCAAGAAATTTACATCTGATTTTAATTTCGAATTTTGGTATTTTTCTGTCTTCAAACAACATCAATCAAATGAAGTACACTAGCTGCTGCAAGAGAAAAAAAATCAAAAATGTTTCTTAAATATTTATAACCGAAAATATTTATACTCCTTTGTTTGGATGGTTCACAAAGTACTTCTCAAAATTTTACATCATTAAAATATCAAATAAAAAATGTTCAGCGAAAATCAAAGCAATCAAATATTGATTAAGAATCAATTTCAAGAATTTTTGAGTATCCGATAGTAATAAAAAAACCATTACAATAACACTTTGCCATACTTGTGATTGATCTAATACTTTAATTTATGGTCTTAAGCTTCCTCCGCTCCAATAATGCTTTTTAAAAGAGAAAAAATATTGTGAAAAAAATACTCAGATATCAGAAAAACCTTAAAATATAAATTTTCATTTCCCTTCGAACGTACAGTAAAGTCTCGATTTTCGATTTTCAGCTCAGGACCTAACCCTTTACAAATCTACAATTATTTACGATTTCTGTAAACTTTAGCCAATCTCAGTCTGCTTTGTTCAAATCTTAAAGTAGATACCTTGCCTTAGCGGTAGAACTTTTGGGGTTGTTCTTTTATTTTAAAGTATTAAAAATCGAAAATAGAAGACTAAATCAATCCTTTAAGATGTTTTTATAATATTACTGGGGCACTGGCGATCTTCTGTAATGAAAAAAAATTATAACCTTTTTTCAAAGCCGTCTATATGAAGGTTTTTTATATGAAGGTTTAAAGGTTGTTAGTGAAAATTAAAACCACAAAAAAATGATTTCAGGAATTTTCGAAATATCGGTAATATTGATCGAAGATAATCTAAAGCCAATATTTACGTGAGTACCTGCCGACGACGGCCCTACCTCACGGTGCCCAAAAGCATAGCGGATCAAGTCAATGCGATGATCAGCGCTCCCCGAGGGGCCAGTCCGCATGTGCAGGTTGGAGCGAACTCCAGGGACTCCTACTCCCCGTGGTATCAGAATTAAATCTCCGGTCAGACCTCGTAGCCAAAACTACTACCAGTAGAGCTTCCATTCATACATACATCACTGGACTGGTGATCAAAGATCCTGCTGATGCCTTTATGATTATATTGATGAACTCTCGATCCTCTTTGGCGAACCATTTGCCTGCATTACTTTTCAACGCTAACTATTTGCTCTTTTTATCGCCTATAATTTTTTTACTAGCTCGGTTAAGCGTCTCTTTATATTATTAGATTGGACATCTGTTAAGAATTTTCAGCAGACTGATTTTAAGCTGAGAACTATATGAGAGGATTTTTCATGCTTGAAAAACGGTCGGGAGTTGACATTTCTTCCGAGAGTTCGACTGCTATAAGAAACCATTTTTTTTTATGATTATCGGAAAAGATTTTGAAAACCAATTCTGAAAAAAATATATATTTTATGATCAGGATCATAGTACCATAATTCTTTTACTATAATTTGTTGCAATAATAACTTTGAATTGCTAAGTCATTTGTGAACCGTATATAATAATTCTTCAATGCACTGCGAAAAATATAGAACATTCTTCGAACGTGGATACGCTTTACACTTAGATAACAACATATGCCTTGTCAGCCACAATATTATGAAGGCAAAAACTAAAACCAAACACATTTGCTAATCAATAGCCATAACCCATTTCATTGAAATGCCTACCATGGCTGACACACGCTGTACTTGACACTTGCCACTTAGCTACTTTGCCACATGCCACTTTCGCATTGTGCGACATTTGAACACATAAAATCCACCGAGAGTGTGCGCTTGCAGTTGTGCACTGAAAAAGCAGAAGGACACACTTTTATCGACCACATAAAGATAAAAGCGAAAATAGCCTCATAGATAAATGGCAGGAAAAAGTCGTAAAAAAGAAAGAAATGCGCTTGGCAACACACATGTCAAGCGGAATGTGCAGCACCAATCATCCTGCGCAATGCAGCGCCATGCGGCATGTGGTGTGCGGCCATTTCTTTTCAGCGACTAATTTTAGATTATTTATGAATAAGAGTGTGTGTGTCTGTGTGTCGTGTCATGAAGATTTCGTAAAATTTATTTTATTAACATTTGTGTGCCGTAAAACTGTCAGGCGTCGCCTGCAACATTTCCAACGCGTCATTCGCTCGCTTTCATCAACAACATCATGGTTAAGGTCATTGTTAGCCAGCTAGCAGCTAACAATCAGGCAGCCATTCAGGCACTCAGCAGCTAGTCAAGCAGTCAAACAGCTTGTGTTAAGCACATAATTATTTATAAATTTTAATGCTCATCCATATATATATATATACTTACATATTGTGTGTATGTGTCGAAGCAGTTGTTGGTGCAGCTTCTTCAACGGCTCATTGCAGCCGCCACTATTATTAGCCGGTTTTTCGGCGTTCAGCGCTTGCATTAGTATTGTTGCAATGTGAATGCATTTATATATATACATGTATGTGTGTGTGTCTACACTCTTACATCAACCTTGAGTCAAGTTTTTCCACTTTCGTTGTTTGACAACAACAAAACGTCCACCAAGTGGAGTCGAGCAATGACTCCAAACAATTCATCTGCTAATTTTTCCATTTTTTTCCACATTTCGCTTTTGTTGTTATTTTCATTCACCTGCCTGCTGGTGCTTTGTTGAACGCTTTTCAGCAATTTTCTATTTAAATATGTGTTGGTATTGCAATCAAGTGCAACTTTCTAATTTCTATCATGCCACAAACACACACACACTTACATGAGATAATATAAAAGACTGTGTGTATGTGTTATCTCATATCTCTGCAGTGCTTTTGTTGTCTTTCGCGCTTTATTTACAAATTCAATTTTAATAATTTTCAAAATTCCATTTTAATAATTTTATGCGTTAAATTTTGATAGTATTTGAAAGTAGCGTTGCATTGTGGCATGTAGAGCATGCAAACGTTAATATTAATTTTTAATTATCAACCACATTAGTGTGAGTAACGACTGTGGCCGAGTGCAATGGCCGTATTACTAGCAATCGGTGCGGTTGTTGATTTGAATAGTGGCTATCAATGTATATAAAAATCTCAAAAATTATAAATTAATCCGATCTAATATATATAATAATATATATAATATAATAGTGGCTATCAATGTATATAAAAATCTCAAAAATTATAAATTAATCCGATCTCATATGACAGCTTCTATTTAGATCCATTCGACATTAGAAGTTCGAATTTTTATAAAAGGAGTCACTTACCGAACCGAAGCCGATGTTTTATATGGCCGATGACTGTCAGATCTTCAGGATTCCTCAAATTCAATTAGGCTATTTATTTCTCAACGAGTATAATTTAGTAATTAGGATTTTTAGAGTATAGTATATTTAAATACCCATCATATAAAGTTCATTTTAGTCCAAGAAGTCCACAACGTTTAGTCCAGTTCGTTTTACAACAATAAATGTGTTTTAGACTTAGACCCCTCAGCAATTAAGGAAGAAGAAGTTTTTTTTTCTGTCTTAATAATTACTCACAAAGTTAAAGTGACTTATTCAATATGTTGCCGCTTTATTGTCGACTCGAACATGTTTTGAGTCTAAGCTAGTATCCACATAACCTATAAATGAAAAATGAATGTAATGCAAATCACAGGCTCACATAAATTTCCAAGCAGGGTTTCCAACTCGGTTTGAGATTCCGATCAAAGCTATTTTCGAAGTTATTATGAAGAAAATTCGATAGTCTGTCCTTTCACGATGTCTCATGATATTTTAAAATGTGTTTTGATCGTACTAAGATCGATTAGCGAAATCATAAACCTCCAAGTGGGAAACCTTTCGAGAAAATGCAAGCGTGTGTATCGCGATCAATGAATGATGAATGATCTATGATCAAGACTATGGTTCTTTCGTCACCATTGTTTCCACAAAGCTAAATGCAAAATACAAATAAAATAAAAAGAAGATGAAGAAAAAATAAAATAAAATTTCTGATAAAATTCAGATTTTACTTTGAAGTAAATAAGTTAAAAATATCTAGAAAGTTGAAAATTTCATACATGATAGAACCGTTAATGATGAAGTGTATTTCTAGAGTGGAAATTTTTGTTATAGAAGTCTAGCTTGACCAAGTCTTTGTAGATTAAATTTATTTCGAAGGTGAAAAAGCATACTATCTACCACTCGGTGTTCGTCGAATTGCGTCAATAGTCTTTGTGATATTAATTGTTTTCGGACAACTTCAAAACCTCTCGATATTTTCGAACGATTTCGATTTCTATAATCAAATTGTTTGAGAACTGCTATGAGACTTCACTTCTCCGACATATAAAAAGTGTTATTTTTTTTCTAAATTTTACCAAAACATGACACTGTGCAGACTGGTCAACACATTATTCAGAGCAGTGTCGCTTCAATGAGTTTTTATTCATATTTCATATGCAGTATGTAACTGTAAACTTATTGTTGGGTATTATTATTATATAGTTTCAATTTACATTATTAGAAAAATAAAAGCCATATAAACATACACACACAAACCGCGGGCAATTGAAAGCGACGAATATGCCATATCAAAAATAGAAAATATAGCATAAACAAAAAATATGAAAAAATAAAAAATGTGAAAAATAAAAAAAATGAAAAATAAAAAATATGAAAAATGCAATACATAATAATAGCTTGAAAATCATACCAACAAATGCAACAAAAAATCGTGCACTGAAATATCATTCATGGAAACCACAAAAGTGCAGTGCGATTATGTGAAATCAGGCTTTTGACGGTGAGTCTATGTATTGCTCATGTTTTTCAACATATTTTTTACTCAAAGCTCATAGCGCTTCAGTAAATAACATGTTGCACTTTACGCCGCGCTGTTATTGGAAAAAATCTTAAAAATGCAGCATTTCCGGTAGCAATTTCAACGCGTCGAGACCAAGTGTGGCTTCATGTCGACTTTAGTTTTATTGGCAACACTGGCACTTGGATTAAAGTGTGTATTTGCTGACTTCAGCAACGGCTGGTTCCCACGCTAGCCACTCCAATTGCCGCCTGCCTTACAAAAGCGAGAAATAAATAAATAAATTTAATTGAATCAGTGAATCAGTGCCTACTCAAGTTCGAGCAATGCGCCGTGACGCCATATAAACAATCGTGTAAAGATATTTTTGCTGCGCAAAGCCCAACTGACCAAGTGAGCGGTCACACATTATTATCTGTGTGACTGTATGCGTGAAAATAATCAGAGGTTTAGTATATGTACTTAGTTTCAAGATAAACATATACAGTTGAGTGACCCAGTAGGAAAATTTTTGTATTTTTTGTAAGAAAAATCTCTTAACTTCCTGGAAGGTCTGAATAAATACTGCCTAGAAGGTAATACAAGCTTTCATTGATTCATCTCTTCTCAGCTCGCTATCTTTGGGCACTGCTCGCTTGTCATTTATTTCTGAAAGCAACAATAAAGTTAGAGAGTTTAATTCGAAACAAGGGAGTATGGGCTACCTCCTGAATTATAAAAAACGATTTATTCAAAGGTTACAAGAGTTTAATAATATACTTTATATTATCTAAAGAATATTTTTTCTACTAAAAAGAGTTACTTTCCCTGTTGTTTGCTGCCTGTTCGATTCGCTACTCTCTAACGCTTGGTTATATTTTGACGACTAATAATTCCTACAAGGCATATATATCGCTATCTTTACCGGCTGCTGAAAATTTTTTTCATTAACGGGAGCCGGTTTCCTTCACCAATCTTCTTTAACAGTTGATATTGCTTGTTCGATTCGCACGTGTATTCGCTCGACTATTATTTCCTACAGGGTGTTACATAAACACATACACCTAATCATATACAGCTGTGTATGCTTTCCGTGCGGCCATCACAATCATACATCGTATTTCCCAGCTGACCGTTGGCCTGCATCAATATTTTTTCTGTTTGTCCCAGCAATGTAGGCGCACATGCAAACCAGCATGAATACATATGGACGCGAGCGAGTGAGCATTAAAATGCTGAAATTTTCACAACATTGGAATTTTTATGCAATTTTCTGTTATTTTCTCGAGACGTGGCGACGCTACCACATGGCCACTTAAGAACTCGCCTTTTACCTTTGCATGAAAACACAACAACAAGCACTTCATATATGTATGTAGGGTGTATGTGTGTATGTGTGCTTGTAGGTAGTTTGCTCATATTTGCATTTGTCCTAACTACAATTAGTGAATAATTTACAAATAAATACACAATGGTGCGCTTAAATGCTATGGCATGAACAAATTTCTGTAATTTAAATGTCTACGAGTTGTTGCCTATTTGTGTGTGTGTGTGTTTGTATGCATTTAAATGCATTTTAAAATCGTTCTGAATGCCGAATTGCGAAAATTACTATGCGTGTAACTTCTTCTTCTTCTTCTTTCTTTCTTTTCACTATGAGTGCTTGTTTGTATGTATATTTGTGTTGTCCATGGCGTAGGCATTGACGTGCATTTTAATTTCAGGTTATTGTACGAATCGTAAACGAATACAGTGAAGGTCATGAAAATGGTGCTGGTTAATTATTGTCTACTTAATAGTACTTGTACATGCTTATATATGTTTATGTATATGTATGAGCGTAGTAAATTGTGTTAAGTGCTTGAAGAGCAATCGATAGGTCATGAGTTCCAATTTTGATGCATGCAAAATATTAAAAAGAAGACATATTAAATTGTTATTTTCTTTAGTTCTCTGTATGTGTATGTATTTACCTTATTTGAGAGGCAGTCAAAAGTTCTCAGATCCAAATAAACTGAAAATTAAAATTATTTAAAATATAAGTATTCATCGCTATAATGCTACAGAATCTTTCGTTTGTCTTACCCATATAGTATGCAAATTCCATTTTGGAAGATTGCTCAAAAACCAAAATATTTTCAGTTTATATATTATGGCTTGGGTTTCTACCCTTCAGACTATGTGTTCACTCTTCTCTTCTGTCACAATAAAACAGAAAACCATATTTCGATACTCCTCTAGATGATCTTATATTTATTTTTGTCGAGCGAAATGGTTATTCTCTCTCTCTGTAGGCCTTCAGTGACTTTTTAAATGTTTTTCTCCAGTGATTATCTGTAACAACAAAATTGGCTTCAAAACAAGAAAAAACGTTAACTTCGGCTGTACCGAAGCTAATATACCCTTCACAGGTGCATTTCTTTTAGTAACTATGTGTTTAAGCAAATCTAAAGACATAAGAAAAAGTAAGTAAAAAAAGAAAACATATTACTAATTCTTTTTAGCAGGGTTGTTAAGTTATATAGTTAAGGGTTAAGGTTATATAGTTAACCGATCTCAACAATTTCTTCGGAGATTATATTATTATATTTAGCAGTAATCCATGTGAAATTTCGTGAAGATACCACGTCAAATGCGAAAATTTTCCATACAAGCCCTTGATTCCGATCGTTCGGTTTGAATGGCAGCTATATGCTATAGTGAACCGATCTGAACAATTTTTTCAGAGATTAAATTATTTCTATGAGCAATAACTCACACCAAATTTCGTGAAGATATGTAGTAAAATGCGGAAGTTTTCCATACAAGCCATTGATTCCGATCGTTCAGTTTGTATGGCAGCTATATGATATAGTGGTCCGATATCGGCAGTTCCGACAAATGAGCAGATTCTTGAAGAGAAAATAACATCTGCAAAATTTCAAAACGATATCTTAAAAACTGAAGGACTAGTTCGTATATATACAGACGGACATGGCTAAATCGACTCAGCTCAACATACTGATCATTTATATATATACTTTATAGGGTCTCCGACGCTTCCTTCTGGATGTAAAAAACATCGTGACAAACCTGTCTGTGCAGGGTAAAAAAAAACATTTTGAACCCACGACTGTATTTCTAGTAATATTTGTATACTGTTAGAACCTTCACGGATTTGCTTTACACTACTCACTAGCCACTTCAGCAGTACTTGTAACGACCAAGGAGGGCTTATTATTCAATTCAAGCTTCATAGCCTTAAATATACTTTACTTACATATGCAAATTTGGCACTAGGTTGGTCGACTTTTATTGCGAATTCAATACAAGCTCCTAATGTAAATCAATTTTGACTATTTTGAGTATTTATTTTTAACAAAAATGTTAGAAAATATTATATAATATATATTTTTTTTAATTTAATTTTTTTCTCTATTTAAACAAAAATCAAAGCTTGAAAAGTATTTTTATATAAGTATATAAATATATTATTTTTTTTTTGCAATTGAATTTAAGCCAGTGTATACTCTAAGCCTCTCTTTATTTCAAAATATTTGGGTAATTTTTTTTGAATTATTTTCTAACGGCAAACTTTCAATTTTTAATAACCAAAATCAAAATAAATAAATCAAAATAAAAAAACACCGTAATTATGGAACACCCTAATAAAAACACTAAACTCACATTTGAATTATCACTTCTAAGAGTCATATATTTACATATATTTTTTTCTGATAAATATCAAACCCGAGTAGCGTATTTGTATACTATAATCGATTGCGCTGTTTGCCTGCGCTTTCAAGCTTCTCTTCTCCTCTTCTCTTTGAATGGGCAAAGTAAGAAGTTGATTTTTTATGGCTGCCGTGTGTGTGTTAATTTTTAATGGTTCATTTTTATGCTTTTTAATATTTCTTTTATTTACATACATACACACATATAAACAATTGTGTTTGCTTTGTTTATTTCAATACTCGATTGGGAAGTACGAGTTTTGTTTATAAATGTGCAAGTTCATAAAATCCAATCAGCATATAGTATATCATATGCATAAATTTAGAATCGGCGAGTAGAGAAAGAAACATTAATTTCCTTTGCTTTTGTTTTAGTTGGCGTTTGTTTGTATTTATTGTATAATACACATATAAAGCATTATTATTTTTTTGTCACATGATTTATGGCAATTTTTATGATTTCACATTATGGTTTACTCACTCCAGTAGTTCATGTCCACACTAAACACCAACTTCAAATGCGCGCTTCTTTACGCACATTTTCAAAATAATATAAGAAATCATATTCATAATAAATAACGAGCAAAAACTATTTTGATGGTTATGGCTCGCAGGACGGAAGACGGAAAAGGTCGGTCGTAAAATGCTAGTTTTGGAAAAATTATGAAGGTATGAAAATAATTTCCACATAAAAGTGTCATAATGCTTAGCAATGCGCAGTTCTTTGAAGTTAAATATAATATATACACAAGAAGTTTAAATATTACCAGAATTCAAATTTGCCGACCAAACAGGAAATTATGATTGGCTTAGTCGTTGAGCAGCTGTGGTTAATTCGAGATTATTTAATTCTTCTGATTTGATTTGTTCTGTGTAAATATTTTTCTGAGCATGATATTAATAAATAATATTAATATTTTTTAACAATAATTCAATTGGAACTTGGCACATAGTACTCGCATTCGGTATTATGGAAATGTAGGCAAAGTGTTCTCATAGCATTAGGTGACCACATTTTTTTATTTCAAAAATATATTTTAATGTGATTAATGTATTTATTGATTAAAAAAAATATATGCCATATATACCGTTCATTTGTGTATTTTTTTTCAAACTATATGCACTTATAAGCACCATCAAGCTCTTCATTCGTACGTGACTATTACTAAAAATCCATATAGAAAATATTATCGACAAAAATATTGTGAGTTATTGGAATATAATGGCTTTTAAATTAGGAATAATTATATTTTCTGCTTGAAAATTATTTAAAATAGCTGATGAAAGTTTGGGTTGATGACCTCATTTAAAGTAGCGTTAAACTAAATTTAGTACTTATTACCACAAAATTAGTTTTAAAATATAAAAATAAAGTGTTTAAGAATTATAAAATTGGTAGAATACTGAAATCTCTGTATACATACTTTTCTTATTAAGAAGCTATACCAGTGTAACCCATGAACAATTAGGCGATTTTCGTGAATTTTTTTATAAGAAAGTACTCGATCGATTCATTCAAAGTTGTTTGTACATTAGGCATATAACAAATTTTGACGAAAAATTTGGCATACCACCACGTGGTGGCAAATGTTGTACAAGTAATGAATATCACTTTTTTAGGTGATTTCCGTTCAAAAACGTTCCGCACAAAAATGGATTTCTAAAAAAAGTCAGCTGTGTTATTATTATATTGAATCAGAATTTTCTGAAGAAAAATTAGTTTGGGGTGGGTGGGGCACTACCCTTAGGTCCATTAAAAGGCGTTTGGTATAATAGGAAGATTATTAGTTAAATAAATATCTATTATTATGAAGAAAAACGTATGCAGTGTATAAAACTTTTTTTGTTTCTTTCAGCAGTTCTGATAAAAGAGTAATTTCGTTTTGCGCGGAAACTTTTTTGCAATTTCGCAAAAAAAAAAAAATAATGGGGTTCATACTTTTTTATTCTCTATTCGACTATGGTATGCCGTTTTTCGTATTTGCAAAAATTGTAAAAAGTTATATGCCTATTGTACATAATAAGGTATATTTTCAGCTACCTTTCAAAATTTTTTCTTTACAAAAATATTGAAAAACAACGAAGTTTGTGCTGTCTTCGAAGGTGTCAAAAAAAAGCTCCCAAACTGCTGACATGATTCCTGCCGAATGAGTTTTTGGAACAAAAAAAATCAAGAAGGTTATTAAAGTTAAATATATTTCCTATACAAAATATCAAAAATTGACAAAATGGCGTAGTTCTGGAAAAAAAAATCGTTTTTTAGGTTAAACAAGTAAGGAAGGGCTAAGTTCGGGTGCAACCGAACATTTTATACTCTCGCAATTTATTTATTTAACTTTCCTTATATTATATAAGGAAACAATTTGACCCACATATTCGTCATATATATGTATTGTATAAAGTCCATTGAAAGTTGGAAACCCTAATATTAGGTTAGATGTACCGAGGTCCTCATGTTCGATATATGGGGCCTTGACAATCTATGGTCCGATTTCAGTGATTTTTAGAATGGGGCTGCCACACCATAAAAGTAGTATTTGTGCAAAATTCTGCATCGATATCTTTACTAGTGCTTACTTTATATATTGTAAAGTAAACGATTCAGATCTTCTTCTAGTTCTGGTATATAGGAAGTAGGCGTGGTTGTGAAGCGATTTGGCCTATTTTCACAACATATCATTGGGATGTAAGGAAACTATTACAAACCAAGTTTCATTGAAATCGGTCGAGTAGTTCCTGAGATATGATTTTTGACTCATAAGTGGGCGACGCCACGCCCATTTTCCATTTTGTAAAAAAATCTGAGTGCAGCTTCCATCTGCCATTTCTTATGTGAAATTTAGTGTTTCTGGAGTTTTTCGTTATTGAGTTAACCCACTTTTAGTAGTTTTCAACATAACCTTTATATGGGAAGTAGGTGTGGTTATAATCCGATTTTCTCCAATCTCCGATTTTTTTCTTTTTTGGACTGTATAAGGTAGTACCTAAAAAAAACGACTGCAGAAAGTTTGGTTTATATAGCTCTATTGGTTTGCGAGATATGTACAAAAAACTTAGTAGGGGGCGGGGCCATGCCCACTTCCCCAAAAAAATTACATCCACATATGCCCCTTCCTAGTGCGATCCTTCATACCAAATTTTATTTCCATAGCTTTATTTATGGCTTAGTTATGGCACTTTATGTGTTTTCGGTTTTCGCCATTTTGTGGGCGTGGCAGTGGACCGATTACGCCCATTTTCGAACTTAACCTTCTTATGGTGCCAAGGAACACGTGTTCCAAGTTTCATTAAGATATCTCAATTTTTACTCAAGTTACAGCTTGCACGGAGGGACAGACGGACAGACGGACGGACGGACAGACATCCGGATTTCAAATCTACTCGTCACCCTGATCATTTTGATATATATAACCCTATATCTAACTCGTTTAGTTTTAGGACTTACAACCAACCGTTATGTGGACAAAACTATAATACTCTCGTAGCAACTTTGTTGCGAGAGTATAAAAATGGTATTTCGCTTAATGCCAAATTGACAATTTTCAACCAATCAAAAAGATCGTAGGTCATTGTATAGCAAATATATTCAAGAATACTCAGTTTAAATTTGAAGTTGATCGGTCAATTTCTCGTTGAGTTATGATGTCCTCAATTTTGAGATATGTCGTTTCAAGAAAAACACGTTCAAAGTTTCGACTATGTATAGTAGCTTATACCTGTGAGCGGTCGCTCTTTAGAACGCTGCCATTCAAATTATACAAGACACGACCATTCCGCTTTCATAGGATATTTTTGAGAGTATAAATATCGAATAAGCAAAAAATAAAAATATCGATTTTTGAAAATGTCACACTGGTATCACCCCTTAAGATCAATAGTCTCTAAATAAATAATTTATTGGTCCATTGGTCGTCGATCTAATTTGTGTATAGCCTAAGTAACTGAGCAAATATTATTATTTCAGAATTAAACTTACTATATTTTATTTTTAAAATAAAAATAGGAAAACTTTTGCCATTTCACGACAGTAAGACTGGTCTAAAATATGTAAAACAAAACTTGGTATCATTGAAGATAGCTGTTATACCACTTTAGCCAGGTATTCGCATACTTTCTTGTATTGAATGAAACACGCCAAATCTGTTGTAACTTCCAAGTGAAATTTTTACTAGAGAGCAGCGTGAAACGAGAAAAGATATGGCGAATCGAAAACGCCTAAAATGAAAAAAAAAATTGTGTGAATTTTCATATCAAATGGCGAAACTGAAATTGTCAGAATATAAATACATACATATATGGTATGTTGGCTTCTGCATACAAAAATATAGCCATATATGCAAATCTACATTTTCATACAAAAACTTCCACACACAAATTTACCGTTAACCCATTTTAATGTGGGTGCTGTCAGTACCATGACACTTAAAAATGAGTGTTAAACATTTTTAAAAATTTTCGTGTCCATTCATAAGATTTAGTCATGCATAACGTCAACTACATGAGTGTATGTATATAAATATATACATATACATATATATATTTGTTCATATTCATTTGATTGCCCGCTGTTAAGCTTGAACAAAGTGCAAGCATTATATCTGTGTTGTGGCGATATGGGTCAAATGTGTGTCAGTTGACTTTTGCAATAAACAATGCGGATGAACTAAGGCAGATAACACCGCTCAAAACAGCAGCAGCAGAGACACGCGATAAGTTCTTATGCATGACCACATAAGGCCAGCTAAGTGTTAAATAAAACACAACAACAACTTCGTATGGAAAAAGCAGAGTAAATAAGAATTGTTGTTGCGGCACGTTTTGAACTCGCCTTTTGAACGCTTCACACCGAGTACTTGTGAGTGTGTATGACAGTTGAAGAAATATTATATAATCAGTTAGCATATACATATGGATACAGTTATGTGTGTATTAGATGTGATTGGCGTAGGAACCGTTTAGCCGAATCGATGATAGTGTGCCACACCTCTCTTTCCCTCGCAGTTCGGCGCCAGTTGGAGATCCAAAGGGTAACCAGATCGATCTCCACCTAGTCCCTCCAACGGAGTAGAGGTCAGCACTCGGCGACGGAGTCTATCTGCCACCACAAATCTAACACCAAATTTGCGCTCCTTTATATGGCGCTGTGGTAGATGTCACAAGGACCCACCTTCTTCCGTCCTTTCCCCGTCCATCGCATTTCTTGGATAACGGTGATGTCAGTCTTTAGTCGTATGTGGACATCAACCAGCTGCGCAGAGGCACGTTCCCAATTAAGGGTTCGGACATTCCAGGTGCATGCCCTCAAATCATTATTATTCAAACGTTGGCAGGGGTCCTCATTAGAAATGGGTTTCTCATCCGAGGCTTTCGTCGATTTTTCATTGGTACTTCATTTTTATGTGGTGGGTCCTAAACCCTACGTACAACCGCAAAAGCGGGTTGGCCTTCACACTTTAGCTCGCCTCTAAACAGCTGTTTGTTGGCTACCCAGAGGATACTTGGTCTAAAACCAGAAGTCGTGAGCTGCTTGAACCATGTGGAGAAGAATCGTTTCTGACTACTCCCAAGTGAATGACTTACATAAACTTCTACACATGATCCCATCCTCCTTAGTTATGTATGGCTAAAGTAATTATTGAAGAAAAATAAATTTGAGAAAAGGCATTAGTGTTGAGTTATAAATGGTTTAGTTTTGATGTATAGAAGATTACAGTTTGGCAGTTATGTATATAATGCATCCAAGATTCTCCTTCTCATATAAAAACTTTCGGGAAGCAATTTGTCAATTCTTTGTCTATGGAATAATACAAAACAAAAAAAACAAAAAAAAAATTAAATGACAGCCTCAGCTAAAAACACCAATTAAATACCAAGTGCCAAATTATTTTTATTTTGAAAGTTTTTTAAACTTTGTATAATCTTTTAATTAGCTCTTCACCACATTCACCATAATTAGACAAAATCATTAACTCACAATGAATCAAAATCAAAAGTGGTCAATAAACTCCAAGGCACTCAGAGCGCACAAATCAATTTCTTTCTATATGATTATGCTGATTATGCTAATTTAGAAACCTCTAATGCTACACAGAGGGTTTTCAGCTTGTCATGCACCAATACACAAATGCCACATATTGACACACACTTACTACTACACACACACATTCTCCACGCAACGCGATCAAATTACGCATCATTATTTTCGAATGAACTTGCTTTGGTGAGGCAACAAAAACAAAATCGAAAGGGATTAAAAGAAAAACACACAAAAAATTATGATAAATCATTAGGCAACACGAAGTTGTGTGACAGCAACGTCTCCGTCTGCCTTCAGTGGTTGGTCGCTCAGAATGCGGGTGCAAACGCCCGAAACACCAGTCACCGGACAGTTACAATGAATTTCAATCAAAAATGTTTGAGGGGCGGTCGGTTGAGGTGCATATTTTAAGCCATACTTTACATGTTCGTTACATTCTTGAGATTGTTAAGTGGATGTGTGAGAAAGAGTAGAAATCGTTAAGTAGTTGCATCCGATAGCCGGCAACATTGTGGCAAGGTGAGTCACGAATGCGCAGCAGAGCATTAAGGCAGTAAATGTAGGTAGAAAAGCTGCGCGTAAGGCAAATGAGGGCAGTAAATCAAACAAAGAAATTCCTGGATAATGACCGATGGCACAGAGGATGCCTTGCTAGGCAGTTATGAAGCAACATTACAGCAATAAAGTAAATACGTTAGTGCAACAGATCACTCTGAAATGCAGCTGTAATGTGTCATGTGTCATGACATTTGAGAAGAATTTAAAAAGTATTAAATATTATAATGAAAGTGTGTTTGTAAATACAGAAAGATTATTGCTTTCAACGCCTTCTCTTATCGAATAAGCACGAGGGGGTTTCTTGCTTCTAACCGTGCGTGCTTATTGTGACCTATACTCACTCTAGTCACTTGTCATTAGTCACGTTAAGAACACAAATGTCCATAAATGTAAATTTACTTTTTATTTGCTTTCAGCTCAATTATGTATTTGTTGTTTGTAGAAATACGTGATTTTAAACAAATTCACGGTTTTTATGATCGCCGCTTTTCTTAGCTTTTAGCGGTATACTTGATTTCGCTTTCATGTTTCTTCTCTTTGTTCGCATGAATGATCTAATCTGCTGTAGTTTTACCGCTGCATTTTGCAATATTAGCCACAAGAATGTTTTAGCGCAAACAGTGAAAAAAATCTGCCTTAACTGTTTGGCCGATGAGTAACAGGTTGTGATGATACTTAATACGAGTAGACGCTTTATTTAGGAGCAGCGTAATATTGCCGCTGGAATGTGAGCAGACACATATATTCCCGTTTTAGTGAATGAATCATAGGATTTTATGGCATCGTTGCAGCGAAGAGTTGCGAATCGAACAAAAAAAAACTGGTATAAAACTTATAAACTGGTATAATCAAATAAAAAGTGACTTCAAAACGTTAAGAATTGTTGTAAATTATTTAAACTGCAATAACTAACTAAAAACTTCCTTATATTACCTTGGCAAGTCAAATATCAAGCACCAACTGGTATAAACTAACACAATCCAATCTACATTCCGTTGAAGAACTGGTATAAATTATTTGAAGTGTTGTAGTTATATAAAAACTGCTTCTTTTTATTAAATCCTGGAAAATTACGGTTCGAACAAGCAACTGGCATAAGTCACTCAAACTGGTATAATTCAAAATATTGTCACAAACACTGAAACTTTGCGAAACTGATAAAAATAATTAATATTTTGTCATTTAAAAGTTGTATTTGAGTCTACAAACCTTAAAAAGAACTGGTATAAATCGTATAAACTGGCATAATTGAATAACAAGCGGTTATACCACTTTCGTTAGCAAAGAAGTGGCGAAAAGCAGACGGCTCATTTTAATTGTATATCTCTATTTCGACTAAAATTCAAGATTTCGCTGTTCTTTAAGCCTGAGCACCATCCATTCATGCCATTCCATTATACTTTATAATGTTCATTAAGAAAGAGTTGAAGAATTCTATTAAACTTCTATTATTAATTTCAAACTATTTTCCTGTTCTTCATTGCAGTGTGCAAGGAATGGCTGGTACGTGAAGACAGCGCACTGGCCTATAAATTGCAGTCGCAAGAGAGTAAGTTGCATATATAACACACAGAATTGAAGTTTATAACCTTACTGCAAACACACGTTTAATGCTCGGTAATATTTCGCCAACAGTAAATGACTTCTACAAAGGCAATCGACAGCGCAATGCTGTGGTACGTGAAGATTTTCCCACAGCGCTGAACGAACAAATCAAAGAGAAGGAAGAGGCGGAGAAGCAAGTGGAAATGTATCGGCGACGCCTGCACGAACAGTAAGTGCAATAAAATTACACACAACTAGGGAGTAAATTTGAAATTCGTATTTATGACTGTAGGGAAGCGCATGACAAGCGTGTGGCCAAGGAGATCGCCGACAAGTTGGAACGTGACTTGCAGGAACAAAGACAGCGTGAGTTGTTGGAGAGCGAAGAGATGGCGCAGCAGATGCAGGTAGGGAATACTATTACACAGAGAAATATATACATAACGGTATACTGAATTTAATCACATTTTGCACTCACTACAGGAGCTGTACGTGAATTTGCCGCCACCGACGCGTGGCAAAGCGCAATTGCCACCACCGCGTCCCGCTAAAGCAAGTATCTTGCAACAGAATCCAAATGAACCCTCAACATCGAATGGTAGATATTTTGGTGGTGGTAGTAGTGGTGGCAGTAGTAGTAGTACTAGTAGTAGCCAGCACATCAGTCATCAAGCGCTGTCACAATCACCACAAACACCGCAACACCAGTCAGCATTTCAACCATATCACAAGCCGCAACAACAACATGAACAAACATCAACAGAATCATATTTGTTGCAACAAAATCATTTCTCACAAACCGATTGTTATGTTGGCATCAGCATACAGAAGTCACCCTCACTTACAGGGGGATCAGCATCCAACAGCGCAGTAGATTCACCATCACCACCAACATCTTCAACACGAAAGCATCAACAAACAAAAACATCAAGCAATGGCGCTTCACACTTATTGGTGAGTCTGGCGGCACTAAATTTCAAACAACAAGTGTCTCTAAGTTCACCAGAATTAACCAATACTAACCGATACATTTTCATTTTATGTTCAGCATCAACATCAACACTCATTGTCATCCATTTCGTCGGGTTCGGCTGCATCGACATCCTCAGGAGCTGCTGCTGCAGCAATAATGGCAACCTCACCGGTACAATCATCCTCATTTGCACATCAACATCCACACCAGCATACACCAACAGCACTACAACAACAACAAAAACGCAATGCGTTCGATATGCACCAAAACCCCACACATGCACCCTATACTAATCACTCACCAACCCACACAACAGCAACAACAACACCACCAGGTGTACACCAACGTCAGCACTCAGTTGAAGAGTTGGTTGAGTACTCAGATGTTGTTGATAACATACGCCAACTGCATAATACGAGTGCAGCTGATGGTGTTGGCCTTACACCCGGTTCACCACAATCACACCACAACACTTTCAGTAATAATCACCCCAATCCAACCACTGGTGCTTTGAGCAATCGCCTGCATTCGGTTTCCAATGAGAATTTGCTTAGAAATGAACATAAATTTCAGAAACTCTCACCTGAGAAATACGATCAGCTGGTGGGTAATGATGGCAGTGGTGGACGTGGCATGCCAAATGCGGTGGCCGCTGAGCGGCACATGCAAGCGCACGCCGATGACATCGAATTGTATGTGGATCCGTGTGATTATGCGAGCTTGAAGGAGATCGGTTTGCCAATGGAGGAGATCAAGGAGATGAGTAAGAAGCTGAAACAGGAGCAGAAGGATGAGGTGAGTATTTTTCGTCACACATTTTGGTCGAAAAACCTTCTAAATCAATTAAATTACAGCTGTTGGCGCGCCGCTTGCAGCAAATGGAGTCGCATGACGGACTCACACAGGAGGAGCGCGATCGGCTGCTGGCGATCGAGGCGCAAGACAAAGAGCTAGCGAAAATGCTGCAAGATCGCGTAGGTTTTGAAAAAGATTCACACCAATTTATTTTAAAATTCATTATTCATTAATTTTCTTAGGAGCGCGCCAAAGCGAAACGAGCCAAAGAGAAGGCGCGCCTGCGCAAAAATCAACAAAAGGACACCACACTGTGCTCCTCCAGTGGCAGCTCTTCGAATGGTCTACATTGTGGTCCATTGCTACCGCTGCCACAGGATTGCCTCTCATTCGGCAAGCACTCGTCACATACAGCACCCTCACCAACAGCGGTCGCGCCCAACAACTTCCCCTACAACGCGCATGCGTCCGCGCAAAATGGCTTACATGCGCAAGCCGTGACGGAGGAGGAGGAGGCGGACATAATCGATGTGGAGGCCTACTCAAATCCCATTGATGTGCTGCACAATCAACAACAACGGCAACAACAGAATGGTACACTCACTAATGGCAGTTTGACACGTGAGGGTGGACGCCGCAGCAACGGCAGTCTACACAATGGCAACATTGCACAACAGCACAATAGCATGTTGCTGCAACGCGGCGAAGATGATATCTACACGCTGCCGGTGGATAGTTGTCGCCCAGGGCAGCGGCCAACATCGCTGAACATTAGCGCAGCCAGTGATGCGCAACTCATGCAACACAACTCAATGACTAGGTAGGTGTGACGTTGCAAGCGAAACACTAGCAGTGTAATATTTATTCCTTTCAATACCGTGATATTTGCAGATCTGAAAACTACTCCATTGATTCGCATGACTCACTGAGCCGTCACGAGCTGGCGCCACGCATGAACTACTCGCAGTCGAGTACTTTCGGTATATATGTATTTGCGTGTCAGCGTTAAGCGTGTACATTTTAATGCTAACTTTCTCTTTTTTCTCTGTTTTTGTTTTTGGTTTGACAGTTGAAAGCTCAAGCCCCACACCGCCTTATATGCCGATTCAGGGTACGCGACGCTCAAACTCCGGCGACGAGCGGAAAAAGAAGTCGAAAGATAAGTGTACGCATCAGTGAAGCGGCGACCACAAATTAGTCGAATTGCTCATTTAAACCTACATACATATATATTGATTATATATTAAGTATTCGTACATATCCTTGTTATAAACTGCATATATTCGCCGATACATATTTATTAATATCCAACTTACATACATACATACATACTACTCTAAATATTATTCACTAAAACTCATGAGCGTTTATTAATATTGAAAATCTCTCAAATTCATATCAAAAGCTTCACTTTTCCGCATACATACATATATATCTCTTATGTACTTATTTGTTAAACGCGATATTAAACAACATTTATAATAACATAGCAAGAGTTAACAGTTAAATATATTTCTGTTAAAAAGGAAATGAAAAACAATAATCATAGTATGTATTTGGTGCGCATACGCATTTATTATATAAATCTCTTACACATACCTTTATATATTAGGTTGGCAAATATCTCCCTTCCGCTTTTTGCTCTTTGTTCAATGCTTTATATAAAAAGTTATAGTGATCGGATTTAGTTCAAATATGCGCCATTTCATTCGATAATCTGTTGCCATGTAGACAGCCACTTCATAATACCTCGTAAAAAACCCTCTCCTTATTTGCGAAGAACTCGGACAGTCACTTTTCACAAGCCTCATTTTGAGTTCAACTTTACACCACCAAAGGCGCTCGCCATGGACAGGCACAGGTGGTAATCACTTTGCGCTATGTCCGGGCTATATGGTGGATGCGATAAAACCTCCCATCTGAGCTCCCGTCGCTTCTGACGAGTCATCAACGAAGTGTGTGGTCTGGTGTTGTCTTGGTGGAACACTACACCCTTCCTTTTGGCCAATTCTGGACGCTGCTGGTCGATCGCCTGCTTCAAGCGGTCCAGTTGTTCGCAGTAGATGGTATAATTAAACGTCTGGCCAAATGGGAGCAGTTCATAGTGGATGATTCCCTTCCTTTCCCACCAAACACACATCAAAACCTTACTGGCCGTCAATCCCGGCTTGGCCACTCTTTGGGACGATTCACCGGTCTTCGATCACGATCGTTTTCGCTTGATATTGTCATATGTGATCCATTTTTCGTCGCCAGTCATCAGCCGCTTCAAAAATGGGTCGAGCACGTTCCGTTTCAGCACATATCGCAAGCGTTGATTGAGTCCAGAAGGTTTTTTCGCGTCAAATCATGCGGCACTCAAACATCAAGCTTTTTTGTGTATCCGGCCTTCTGCAGATGGTTTAAAATAGTTTGGTGACTAACTCCCATCTCCTGGGCGATGTCACGAGATGCCATATGCCGGTCTAACTCGATGTTTTCCATGATTTGATCACTTTATATATAGCCGCGAAATTCAAAAGTCAAAATGGCGGAAGGAAGATATTTGCCAACCTAATGTAATAAAATATACATAGTTATACCATATAGTTAAAGCTATCTATAAGCATAATATACATATTTATAGTACATAAATATTATATGCATAAATCTAGCATATGTTCAGCTAATGTGAAATGTTTTATCGTTTATTCTGAAAATGTATTTGATAAATTAAATAAAAAAATATGAATTAAAAACAATTATGTTTGTGTATTATTTTATAATTAAAATCTTATTTATATATTATACTGGGTAGTCAGTACTTTATCGATTCATTCTCGGTGGCAGTCTAAAATTTCCTCTAAATAGTGCTGGAGGAATATTTATATGGATCCAACTCGACTCGATGAGACATCAATTGTTGATTTTATTGTTGTTGTAGTGGTAGATATTATTTCCCAAATCAGTTGTCCGTCTTGACTGTCCATTCCGAATCCGCATACTCTACTGACGTGAGAGGACCGTCGTGGTTGAAGGTATGTCCTGTCACTCCAAAAGACCTTGGTGAACTATACCAAACATGCAATCGTATCTGTAGCAAGAAATTATTAATAAAAAATTATAATAAAAATCCTTTGCGTAGTGGAAGCAAACTCTATATCGTATTCTGTTACTATACCCCTTATTATTGTATAGTTGCCATTATTTTTGCCATGGCAACTATAATAGTATAACGCTGTTTTGGGGATCACTTTTCATAATTTATTCAATTCGAAACATTTGCAAATAAATAAAAAATAATATATTTATATTTGAAATAAATAAATATATATATATTTTTTTTAAATTCAGCACCATTTGCATGAAAAGTTAGGTAATAATACACAGTTAATATTCTGGGCTCACTATCCGACAAACAGTAGTTGGCTATACTCTTAAATATAAAATTTGGTTACCTAGTCGCAACGGCCTTCATATATGGCTTGGTTAATAGCTTATGCGCCTGTGGGTAGACTATGATTTTTAACTTTTCTGATACCGCTGCCTTTTTTGGATGTTTTCCATTGGAATTACTTTTGTATTGGTTATATATATTTGGCGTAGAAACCGCTTAGGTGATTATAGCCGAATCCACGAGAGCGCGCCATTCATTTCTCTGTTTTGCAGTTTGGCGCCATTTAGAAAATCCAAATCCTGACATGTCACTCTCCACTTGGTCTTTCCACCGGAGTGGTGGTCTTCCTCTTCCGCGACTTCCACCAGCGGGTACTGCAGCGAACACTTTCAGAGCTGGTGTGTTTTCATCCATTCGAACAACATGACCTAGCCAGCGTAGCCGCTGTCTTTTTATTCGCTGAACTACAGCTCATCGTTCCATCGTCTGCGGTATTCGCCGTTGCTAATGTAAATAGAACCATAAAACCTTTATCTCGAAAACACCAAGAGTTGTCTCATCAGGTGTTGTATCGTCCACGCTTCTGCACCATAAAGTAGGACGGCAATAATAAGCGACTTGTAGAGTTTGATTTTGGTTCATCGAGAGAGGACTTTACTTTCCAATTGCCTACTCAGTCCAAAGTAACACCTGTTGGCAAGAGTGATTCTGGGTTGGATTTCGAGGCTGACATTATTGGTGTTGCTATTGCTGATTCCCAAGTAGACGAAATTATCTACGACCTCGAAGTTATGACTGTCAACAGTGACGTGAGTGCCAAACGCGAGTGTGCTAACTGTTTGTTGGATGACAGGAGATATTTCGTCTTGTTCTCATGTCACCACCAGACTCATATACTTCGCTTCCTTATCTAGGCGGGAAAAAGCAGAACTAACGGCGGGGGTTTTGTTTCCAATGATATCGACATCACCTTGTCTGAAGCCTTGTTTAGTATCCAACGGCTCGGAGAAGTCCTTCCCGATCCCGACGGAACTTTTGGTGTTGCTCAACGTCAGCTTACACAGCCGTATTAGCTTTGCGGGCATACCACATTTATACACACATCGCGGCATAGAGGCAGCTCTTTTTCGTGCTATCGAAGGCAGCTTTGAAATCGATGAAAATATGGTGTGTATCGATTCTTCTCTTTCGGGTCTTTTCCAAGATTTGGCGCATGGTGAATATCTGATCCATGGTGGATTATTGGCTAAAATATATAATTAATTGTACAAAAAATTCTATAATACCACATAATTAGTTTTAATCTCTCCAAACCTTAGCTTTTAAAGCTATCAATTATATTCACGGATACAATTTGCGATACTAAAGTATAATTCTTTTTTTACATTTTTTTTATGATTTTTAGATATTTTTATGAACTATTCGATAATTCAATAATCCATATAATGCCTACCTTATATATCATATATGAACAGTTACAAGCATACTCTTACATATAGTATTTATGTATATGCAATTGGTTAGATGACATGAATGAAGGTTGTACGCATATATTATGCTATGATTGAGAATGTAGATAATGTTAAACGAATTTCACACAAAAACAGCAAGTTTGCGGCCAATACCGGAGATCAAAACTTGTGAAACTGATGTAAAAAGTCACAAGTTAGGGTCTCAGGGAATCAGCCATACAAACACATCTCAACGCAAAACAAAAAACAACTTATATATTACTATTATATAGCATACGTATGTAATGATTCGAATTCAAGTACAACACTTTGCGAGCATTACATACAAACTATTTGCTGCTCATTAGAAATTTCATAAGAATATTTTCAAATTTTTATACATTTTTCAATTAATAAGTGATACATTGCACACTTTTCTTTATCATTTCAGGCTTTGCGGTTCATTCGCCGCATTTTCAGCTCTTTTTGCACTTATTAAAACGCTGCTTGGTGTCAAGCAAAGAAAGCTAGCACGTTGTATAGCATGCCGTCAATACTACTATACAACCTACTACCTCAATTTGCCAGAGAAATGTTAAACTACTGGAACCAAACCCACCCAACAACCCCACTAGCAGAAGGTCCTACGCGATTAAGCATATCTTATATAGCATAAGATTTGCTTTATATTATTTTTTGCCATTTATTTTTTTTTTCGTTTTTGGTTCCTTCAACACGTTGTTTACATTGACAGACTCCCATAATGCCGGTCTTGCAACACAAACAACAGCACAAGTTCGGATTTACGGGTTTCTGTTAATGGTCCATAGACAAGTATGCACCATTCGTTTGCGAGTTGTAATCTTCTTCGTCTTTTTGTTGGAATTTTATATACGTTTTTGGATCCCCTATGTGAAATATTTATTCGATTCGTGAGTTTATTGTTGCAAATTATTAACTGATTGCCGAACATTTTAATTTGCTGAAATATGTGTGGAATGCTATCTAGAACTGATTACCGATTTTTTAGAAGGAAATTCCCTAATCTTCTAAGATACTAAATAGGTAATTAGTACCAACAAATGTTGGATTAATCCTAAATGTTTTGTCGTAGAAACCCCAAAGAGTTCCGTTTAAAAAAAAAGTTAGATCAGATAGATTTGTCGTTATCAGATCGAGTTGATCCCAGGGGTCTTATGACGTCTATTATATTAAATGAAAATATAGCAAGATATATCTGGTATATATATCTTAAATGCAATATATCATTCAAACGGAGATATGTATACCTATTTTGTAAAGAGGAGGTGATAGAGGATCACATGTTTTTTTTTTGTAGTCTTCATAGTACAATCTAACCTCAATAAATCCATCGATGCTTTTGAAAATAAAAAACGATTTTTTTTAAAACTGCTACCTTCTTGCTGTAAATTTTTACTGCTATGAGGTTACCTTTGATCCATACATCCCATCATTGGTTAAACAAAACACTTTAAAAAGAAGAAGGTGAAGGAAGAAATCTTTAGATGATTTGATGGGATCTTAAGAAATTTCATAGTATGAGACGGTTTTGGAAAACTCATGTAAAGCTTTTCCAATCGCTGTTCCATCGCTTGTTATCAAAAAATATTGATAGCATTAGTCTGTGGCGCTAGAATCGAAAAGAGAAATATATTAGTTGTTTTTTTTTTAACATTTTTAATATCAAGTTACTAATACTTATAAAACTCATTTCCTGTGGTTGAAAGTGTGGTGGTTGAAGCATAACATCCTTCGAGGCTTGGAATTAGTGTAGCTACCGTGAGAAGTCTTCATAGGCCAAGGAAAACTGAGGTATTTGTGGTTAGAGTACATCCGCCAAATTCCATGAAAAATCTGAAAATTAAAAAAGAAAACATTAACATATGGATTTTATATTCTTATAGCAATAAAGTTTAAAAATTATTAAATAAACATAAAAATATATTTTGAATTCTTTCAATAAATCTACATTTCAATGAATCTGTAGAATTGCACATATTATAAGCTCTGCTTAAATGTTCAACATATTCTCGAACTCAACACTTTAAAAAACATAGAAATATATGTACATACATGAAAACCAACAAATGTTCATCCATAAAAATAACCAAAAATATCGTTGCTCCTTTCATTGTTGCCACTTGCATATGTGTGAGTGCACATTTGTTGCAACTGTTGATGTTTCTATGCTTCTATTACGGCAATAGAAGTCACATTAGCAACATTTTACGTCAACAATGCTTGGCAACATTGTATCTGCGTGTGTTTGTTTAGGAACATATATTTTTATGTGTCTGCAACAAAGTCTGTAACGGCACTGTAAGCGACTATGTGGTAGGATAATTTGAGTAAATATGTTTTTTGTTGTAATTTTCGGCATAAAGAAGATGAAAATATAATATGAATACGAGGAAATTCGACAAAAAATAAGAAAAATAAAGAATTATGGTTGTATAAAGCCACTTTTAAATATTTATCAGTAAGTATTTATACATATATGTATGTGATTGATATAAATTCATATGATTACAATATTTTTTTTCTTAATTTTGTTTAAATCAATTATTTAATTTGTATCAATTATTATTAATCAAATTTTAATTTTTTCATTATGGTTTCAAGATAGGAATTCACATTATATTGTTAATGAATTCTAAGCCAAACACACCTTTTCTAAGGCAGGCACAAAAAATAGTACAGCGTATTTTGAAGTATTTATTATTATATCTGTTATATCTGATTCATTAACTATATATTTTTTAGCATTCTTGGACCATATATCTCACTGTTGTGCAGTTGCTTACTCAGATCTATATATACATATATGTAATTTGAATTTTACTACATTTTTGAAGATTGATTTAGATATCCAAAACTGTGGAAATTTCTGTGAACTCATGAACTTTAAAATTGATGGTATTAAGGTTAGAGTAGTCATGCAGTTTTTATGATTAAGTTTTAAAGTAAATAGGGATACCACAGACCAAAATTTAAAGTTTAAGTCTTTCTGGAAGAATTTCAAAAATTAGTATCAAGGTATTGATGTTATAGGAATTTTATTTTCTAGCTTTTATATAGCTAATATGGAATCAAGATTTTTCAATTCTTTTTTTTTATTAAAATCTCACCGAAAATCGTCTATGTTTTATACTTCTGGAAAAAACTTGCAGTAAATTGGTATAATATCCAGCAGATATCGGAATTTTGTTACTATTTTTTTCCTTTGTAAGGTCCTTTACTGTATATAACATGCTTTGATTACTTCCAGTAGGACTTAAGGTTCCCCAGATGTTATTCTACGCGTCCAGTTTTCACTTCACCCCAGTAAGTAGACACATAAACTGTTCTGATGCTTTTAGGAAACTATAAATTCAGTTTGGTAGACACTATTTGTTTGTATTATATTAAGTGAAGTTGTGAAATACATACTATTCACTTTTAAATGAATGCAGGAAGCATCAGCAGACGACAAAACAGATGATAGTGTTTACAAGCATATGTAAAGCGATAGGTTTTTATATACTTATGTACAGACAGACATATTTATGCATATATATTTATACATTAGCTTTATATATACAAATGTACATATATATATTTATATATTTATATATATGTATATACTAGTAAATTTCTAGCACATTTTACACATTACAGTTACTAAAAGCACAGCTATTTATGAATAAGCCTAAGAATTGTGCACCCACACATATATATATTTACATACACATGTATAAGTATATATATATATGGATAAGTCTAATAAACAGATATATGTGAACTTTAACACGCGTATGCAAATAAGTTCATTGATTTAATTTGTCAGTGTAGAACTCTTTCTAATATCTACACATAAACACACACGAACACACTTATATATAAATGTAGTTTACACTTTTAAACTGTTTATATACTAACAACTCATTTACTTAAACAAATAGTTAGTAGTTGCTGTTCGCAATTTTACGTTTGATTTTGCAAATATTCACACACACAAACATATATAAATATTGCTAATTATTTGCAACATTCTTCCGAATATATGTGTTTAGCAACATTTATAGTTTTTTTTCAGTTTTTTAGTTATTTTTCGCTTTTGTTGTTGTTTTTGTTTTTTGTTACTTTATTCTACACTATTGTCTCACGAATTTCGTCTGGCATTTCATGGCATCTTGGGCCACACATTGCTCGCGGATGACTGACTAAAAGTGTTGCAAGTGTGCTATTGCTGCTAGCCACATTCATGCTGCTGCCAAGCAACGTTTACGCTGCCAATGCGTTCCTGTCACATTCGTGTTGTTGTGTACATACAACAATAGCAAGAACAAGATTCACAGCACATAACTATGCTAACAAACATATTTATATATTAAATATATATATATATACAAACATATTTATCATGTACTAGGCACTAAATACCTTTGCATGTCGATTTGTATTGCACCGATGATTGTTTGTTGCACCGTTACAGAATTCAAATGTCATCGTTTGCTCTTGAGAGTCCAGCTAAACTGCACTTAATTTTTTTTTTCATCGGTAAATATTGTTACTTAAGCTTCAAGTACCAGCTGTCTAACTGTTGAACTGTTTATTTGACCAACTAACTATTTAGGCGACTGTCTATCATTGCCACTGTCTAGTTATGAAATCGCCAGATATACTTTACTACCGACTGCTCATGCAATATATGCGATTTTTCTACAATTTATGTATATATATATGTATATATATTTACTATATACAAGCTTTACTTATTTACAACACCAACAAGTAACATTTTATGCACCGAAAAGGGGTGGTAAAGGGGTGCGCAACATCAACTATGTTGCTAAACATACAGATTCACATACATCTATACCTATATATGAGAGTAAATGCCGGCCGGTTAGCTGCCTGTTATATACATAAATGCTTATATATATGTATGTCTGCGAATCATAAATAAACGTAGATATATGTCTGTATGTATGTGTGTAGATATTTATGTGCAAAAGCATGTTGCTGTCATGTCTGGCTGGTTATGTGCCTCTTTTCTTGTTGTTTTTGTTTGCCATTTGTTGTTTGTTTGTTTGTGTGTCTGCTGCCGCTGCTGCTGCTGGTGCTGACTGTTGACTGCTTTGAGTTCGTTGGCTGTACCTATTTTTCGTTTGGCCAGGACCTACCTCAACAAAATCGCATTTCCACAAGTACACACAACGCACACACACACACAGAGAAACGCTGCGACGTATGCTTTGCGCAAATACTACACATTTTTTTGTTTGTTACTTGCTTCCTTCCTTTCTTTGTGTCGCTGCTTCGTGCGCTGCCACAAACGCTGCTCAGCTAGCTGCTGACTTCGTGTCAGCAGCGACTGCGCTACGTTGTGTTCTGCTGCTCAGCTCAGTCAAAGTTTGTATTAATATTGTTGTCGTTGTTCTTCTATGCTTTTGCAGCACACTCTTGTTATTGCTACTACATTTTTACGCTTGTTTTGTTGTTGCTGCCGGCATATTTGCAGTCTTACTACTTCTTTCGCGTGTTCTCATTGTGTTGTTGCCTTTATGTTTTTGCATTGTACTTTGTCATATTTAGTTGTTGGTGCTCCTCACTGTAGCGCTTTACAATTCCGCTGTTTTTGTGCAAAACTTTAATCCAGTATGTTTTTGCTTTTGTTGTTATATTTGTATTCGTGTTTTTTCCGTTGCCATCAACAGCTTGGTATCCTTAGCTTGTGTAGTGTTTCTTCGCTCACTCTTTCTCTCTCTCTCTCTCACTGTTTACTCCTTTTCTGCGTAATCTTATTTGCTCTCTAGTTTCTGCAAAAGATTTCTGTTTTGAGATGTTTCTCCTGCAGCATAGAGAAAAACCGGATATTTTGTTCTTAACTACAGTGTTGTGCAACTATATAAGTGCACTTGAGTCGAATTATTATTTATATAATAAATATATATTGATAAATACAGTTGAACTTCCATAACTCGATGTGCTCTAACTCGAAGTTCTCCATAATTCGAACTATTGAATTGACAATAGAAGTCAAAATTCATACAAATTACCTTCTGTAATTTGGAAGTCATCTAACTCGAAGTTTTTTGTGGATTATGGTGATTCGAGTTAGAGAAGTTCCACTGTATTATTAAATTTTTAAATTTATTATATTTTATATATATACCAATACTGGTAAGACTAAGTCTATATACTAATCTATATTTGTTTACAGTTGAACGCCTAAAAATATGCTAATTTCAGTATTGCAAGTTTTGAAGAACACCTTATATGCGGTATATTCGTCAAATAGTGGTGAAACATGTATTTTTACTTCATGTAAAAACTCAATCAGTTCGAAAAAACACTTTAAGACTCTAAGGTAGAGCCCTTTCAAATAAGCTAGAGTAGAACTGGTACCAAAAATTGTTATTCAAAAAGCTTTTTACACATTATTGATGGAATAAAAAAATTTACAAAATATTTAAGAACATAATAAACTTGTTTTTCAACATGGTAGAAAAAAATATGAGATTTTTATACTTCAATTTAGTAAAATATTTTGCAAAGGAAATATTGCCCAAAATAGTATATTTAGAATATTTTTCTATAAAAAAAATTATTTTTATAAATTTTTCTTGCTTAAGTTCTTCTTGCAAACAACGAATCTTTAAGAAAAAGTTAAAAAAAAAATTATAAAAAATCTTGAAGAAATAAATAATTTTATATCATCTCCCCGATTCACAAAATAAACTTCAAAACGCTGTAACCACTTAAGTGCTTCATTATTTGCTGCTTCTATAGTGAGCTAAGAAATTTACATACACACACTCATAAACAAATTGCATACATACAAATAATGTTTCTCTTATACAAATAAGCTGCCGAAGTGCCTACTTGTGGTCGCATCATTTACCAGCGCTAAGTTGCAATTAAATGCGGATTTTCTATGGAAATCGGTAAATAGAAGTGTGTTCTTAAGATTACTAAGTTATAAACTGCTTATTAGTTGTTATTTTTATATGAACGAATATAAACGATTAAGTAGAGAAGGAGGTAGTTCGTGATTTAGGCTAATACCAAATGGCTGATGGAATTTATTAGTATTTATCAGAATATTTTTCACTGCAGAAATATGCTGAGCCTTTTGAGCTCAAATCTCGAAAATATTATGATTGTGAGTAAGTGCAACAGCGTGGAAGTGTGCATTAGAGCATGAAATATTCAATAAATATACTGAGCAACATATAAACTACCAAATAGATATATGAGTTTGCTGATCTCCTTACTCAATGATGATGTTAATAATTACAAACACATTAAAGCTACTCTAAGTCGTATTTTTTTTAAATTTTCTAGCATAAAATTAACTTATGAACATACTTGAGTAAAAAAGACAAACAATATTTCACTATTATCTATGTAAATACATGCGCTAATCAGTATTTGACCGCTTATAGTTTGCGTTAATTAGTTTTCCATGAGCAATTATGACATATACGTATGTGGTTGGTCTAAGAGATAATTACCAGAACTGAGAATATACGTGTGTATGTATAGAACCTTTGTGCTGGCCACTAATGAGTGCGTTTTCATGCTCTATTTAATAAATTGAATAAATTATTAATAAAAAGTATGCTCAAAGGACATCAGAAGCATCAACAGTACAGTGGCGTGGTACTAAACTACTCTATTAAACATATCGATATGATTATATGAATATTATGAATGAACGTATTTAACTATATTTGACTAACTATACTTGATAAAGATTAACTATATTTAATTTATAATAACATTGAGCCAGATAATATTTATATCCTTGTCAATATCAAAGAATTTACCCTATAAATACCCACAACTAACTTCAATACTAAATATACTACTGCTGAAGGCTTGATAATCATTATTTTTTTTGTATGCTACTAACTAAATTTTTAATATCAAAAATTTGTATTATTATTATACAACCAAAACCAGAAATAATTAAAAACAAGAAAAAACGTTAACTTCGCTGTAAAAAAGAAAACATTTAACTAATGCTTTTTAGCCGGGTTGTTTGCTAGAAACATTAAGGTTATATAGTTAACCGATCTGAACAATTTCTTCGGAGATTATATTATTACCTTAAGCAGTAATCCATGTCAAATTTCGTGAAGATATGTAGTAAAATGCGGAAATTTTCCATACAAGCCCTTGATTCCGATCGTTCAGTTTGTATGGCAGCCATAAGATATAGTGGTCCGATATCGGCAGTTCCGACAAATGAGCAGCTTCTTGAAGAGAAAATAACATCTGCAAATTTTCAAAATGATATCTTAAAAACTGAAGGACTAGTTCGTATATTTACAGACTGACAGACGGACATGGCTAAATCGACTCAGTTCAACATACTGATCATTTATATATATACTTTATAGGGTCTCCGACGCTTCCTTCTGGGTGTTACACACTTCGTGACAAACTTAATATACCCTGTTCAGGGTATAAATATTTAATGGGTTATATCATTATACTAATACCAGTACTATATACATATATATGAACCACATAAAAAAATATTAATCACATGAACCCACACAAATCATTGCATAAGCATTGGGAATACCCCACAAAACTGCACAACAGCGAAAACAAACAAATAAACATAATTATAACAAGCAAAGGAACCACTCTTATTAATGACCTTCCCCGCCATTAAGGATATAAGTGCACCTACATTGCAAGATGGATGCAATATTTAAGCTTAAACACATGCATACACGCATACAAGCTCATATATACGCATAAACAGGCAACAACAAAAATGAAATCCATACCTGACAGGTACTACCCCAACTGAGAGCCGCATAAGGTGGCACCACGGCGTATACGTAACAACTCGTTTGCAAGGCACTTGCCATTGTTTGGTAGCGAAAACAAGCTGACAAGTTATAAAGTCGATTGCATAGCTATAGTAGGTACCACTATTGACAACAACAAGGAAAACAACAACAACTAACAATACAAGAACATAACAAAATTGCAGTTATAGTTGAAGTTTGCAGCGTGCTCAGAGCGTAACTCGAGAGCGGACATTTGTAGTATAACAAATTTGATACTAAACTTCTCGAGGGAGTTAGTAGCACACAATCATAATAAAGTCTTATTAATGCTACCAAAGCTGTCATACAAATATTGGTGCAATCTACTCGCAGCAGCTCTCTCTCTCTAATATATTTGTGCGCTCTCAAATAATTTCTCACCAACATCACGGCGCATACTTTGTAGCATATTTCTAGGCAGTTAATAATTGTTATTGTTGTTGCATTGTTGTTATTATTGCATGATGACTGCTCCGCTCAATGCCATTGCCATGGC
The DNA here is from genome assembly GCA_031772095.1 of Zeugodacus tau. Lineage (NCBI taxonomy): Eukaryota > Metazoa > Arthropoda > Insecta > Diptera > Tephritidae > Zeugodacus > Zeugodacus tau. The sequence goes on along the minus strand of CM062651.1, from coordinate 65,635,097 downwards.
ACAGCAACGTGTCTCCCTGAACTCCATTTTGGGAGTCAATGTTACTCGCCGGTTGTGGCACAATAACAAACACATAACTCCGCTGGGGAGCACCGAATGGAGTTCGTGCAGCGCCGCTTTTATGCTGACTGCCTTCAGCTGTGTCGCTGCCGTCGTCGCTTTGATTGTTTGTTGTGTTCGTGCACATTCGCACATTCAAGCATTTTACTATTTATTCCATCAATCGTTTGCCGGCTACATTCGTTACGGCGCTGCTTTGCAGAGTTGATTAACCTTTGGCCGTTATGTTTTGCCTTGCCGTTCGTGACTTTGTATTCGCGCTGCTCCAACCGTCGCGTCCATCGTGACAACCGTTGCTCCGTTGCTCCGATTTAAAGTTGTGGTTTCGTGGGATAGGACGATTTCGGTTGGTATGCTGTTGGTCGGCTCGCCGTTTCGTTGGCTGTTTGCTTGCTTGCTGTTTTGAGTGATTGTTTGATTATGTTTGTCATTGTTGTTATTGTTGTTGTTCTTCGTGTTCTTTATCGTTGTTCTTCCTATTGAAGCTTCAGTCGTTTTACTCATGTGTGTGTGTGTGTTTGTGTATTTCTTGTTTGCTAAAGTTGCTTGTATGTTTGCTGTTGCGCTTTCTCTCTACCCGCTGCCACTATCTGGCGCTTCTAGTCTACAGTTGTTGCTCACATTGTTCTCATATGCGTTACTATTCTTTTATAAGTTTGTAGCTGTTTGAATGTTGTTTTCGTCTACATTTCTTTGCCATACAACTGAAGTCTTCTTTCAATTTTGCTCATTCTTTTTCGTAGAGTAGAACATACCTATGCATATATAGATACGTATTTTCAAATGAGTGCGTAAAAATAACTATTTGCTACATTGTATTCATCCTTTATTGTAATGTTGTTGTTGCATCCTGAATTCAATGTTCCTTGCTCCCAATGGAATTAAGGAAATAATATTACTATTTATATAATATTATGGAGCTTAGGGTAATCGTATATGACTTACACGGCATTTCGCCATACCCACAGTACTCTAAAACATTTCGACAAGATATCCCTACTAGAATTTGGATTTTCGGATTCGAGGTTTTACTTCTTTCTATAGAGAGAAAAATTTCTGCTTTTTGAAACTGCTCCTTTATAGTACGGGAACCCCATATGAGGAAGGATTCTGCTACTATAGGCCTAACAGTGGCTACTGAACAAGCTAGTTCGTCTGGTAACCCTTTTATGGACATACCTCTGTGTTCCAGTACACTAATTATGGGATCTGGTTGAGAGCTGATATTCGTTTCAATCTTCTCACACATTCTTGGATCGGAAGGTATTTAATCTTAGTTTCTCTTGAGTGCAGCATGGCAACCGCTTAAGTCAACTCATCACAAATATTTTGGCTTTGAAAGCTGCTCGAAAGCCTGTCCATTGACAACGAGTGCTGAGAGAGTAAACATTTATTTGTGCACCGTGTCATCTAGTCTGGAGAAAAGCGTGAGAGGATGGTTTTAGTTTAATGAAATGGATGTCAAACTAACGTCAAGAACACCTGTAATGCTGAAAAGTTGTTCAGAAACTCACTTCGAAAGCTTACGAAAATCCAAACCTCGATAAATTTCTATTAAGCACCTTCTCAGATATACAATATGATAATTCTTCTTCCGTCAAGTCCTGACGAAACTGATATTTAAGTAAATTATGCCGTTAGAGATCTACTTGAGCTCGTCAGATAATCTTCTAATTATTATCTATTGTACTGTGTAATCAAAAATTCAAAAAAAATATTAAAGTTTAAAGAAAAACAGAGATAAACCGCCTAAAAGTATGCCATACAACCACAAACTAGTAGTCACTTACTTATCGAATAGTAATTGTAATTAAAATTACAAACGGAAATACCGGCCAAGAGCCTCAGCAGCGTTATGTAAACAATCTCGTATCTTTTAAAGAACAAATACAAAGCTTCTTATACAAAAACAATACTCAGTTTGTATTAACTACATTATTTACATATGTAACTGACTTATGTATATATGTATAAGTAGCTGTAAGCAATCCCTTATGTACCCATGCCTAATGGCGGTTTGGTAATTGTAATTGAAATTCGGTGATGAACCGAGCAAATTTCATAGTTAAACAGTGATTGGCGGTGCACCCACTTTTCTGTACACCAACCCCCTCAAATCGCCGCCGTACTACTGCGAGCTCTTAATACTTATAGCTGAGCATTTGCAAGTCACACACACACAGTTCGTTGCATCTGTATATATGTGGAGGTGTGTACTTATGTAAGTCAGTCAAGTGTTGTTGTTACCTTACTTCACTTAGAGCTCAGCGCTCTCAACTCTACCCAAAATAAACGAAAAAACGTTACTGTTGTTTTTACGACTTATAATGTTGTTGCTGTTGCTGTTGTTGGGATTGCAATTTGACGTTGTTGCCGCTTTTGTTACCGTTGCCGTTGCAGTGTAACTCAATTTTAGTACGTGGAACGAGCGAGTGGTTGAATGATGGAAAAGCGCTAAGAGCTATGTGTGGGGAAGCTCTCTGTGTGTTCTCCTGTGGGTGTGTGTGTTTGTGGCAGCGTGTAGAGTAGGTGTTGCTGTAGCATTTCCGAATTCGCATGCGGTTGGTTCGCGCGGCATTGGTGTGGGTCATGGTCTGCATGCGGAAAAATGTCAGCTGAATGTTATTCGTTGGTTGAAGGTAGTAGAGTAGTAGAGGCATCTATTTATATAGAAGTATACAGAAGTTAAAATATGTAAGCTGGCATATGTATGCGTTTATTTTGGCCTATGCACGAGTAGCGTACGCTCACACATATGTTTCTATGCGCCTTGCAGCAACTCGCAAACGTTGTGAATTTTAATAGTTTTTCGGTAGTGTGTGCTTTTTGTGTTGTTTGTTTTATTGTAGAAAAATAGTATTTCTTTGTTTTAAGACTTTTTCAGTTTGGTAGCATTTTTATTGATTTTAAATACGATTTGCTTGCTTTTATTGCCTTTATAGATACATATATATATATGTATATATATATCATATATACAGATATTTGTATAAGAACAGCGTTGTGGAGTGAGCAACTCTGCATTTCTTTCTCTCTTTGTCACTCCCCCTTTTTTGCCAGCACAAGAATATTTGCGGTTTACCATTCTATATTCGTTTGTAGCTGGTTAGTTATCAGTTTGTCAAAATCTTACAGCAATGCCAATTAAAATTTCATCGATAAAAAAACCATTGACAGCAGTAAATATCAAATAAAGGAGTAGCCAGCATATGAAATTGTGGTAGCTGTTGTTGTTTGTGCGTGTTTTTGTAGCATATTGTGGCTGTTTCTTCATAATATATTCGTTTTTAGTTTGCTTATCGGGCCATCACTTCGTTTTTCACTAATTTCTTTTGACATCACGTGATGTTAAATATATATGGCAATTCATATGTACACTTATTAGAGTCATATGTTTATTTATTTGTAGTTTAGGTAACTCTTACTCGTATTCATAGAGTTCATTGCCTTTTTTCCAATTGTCCAACATCCGCACCCACAATGAGGTCCTGTCAACTGCTAAGGGACATGGAACGTAGAAGAAGGAAGATCCCCTCCCAAATAGAGCCATCTCTGAATAGTCTCCGTCCACTGCGTCCAAGGTCTGAGGCTGTCGGTTGGCACCACGAGCTCCATAAGCTCATCAGATATGGGGAACAATTAGTATATCTCTATCTCCATCAGCCAGGATTTCAAGCTAAGCTAAGGCCATAGACCTCCCACTGTGACCTTGGATTCAAGTCTGGGTCCCGAAATATTCTCAGTGACCTCAAGAGACTGGCTTCGAGACCTACCAGAACATGCTTGCCGCATCACCTCTCTGACCTCTACTGAGTCCCTAGACGATAAGAGGACGACATGGACACAGAAGTCTATAATCTGCAGTTAGACTTAGGGACGGATCCTCAATGGACTTTAGTCTCGGCGCTAATTTCAGGAGGATCGGATTGAAGAATACCAAAGCGAATATGGAACTTGGATACTTAAGTGGAAGATAAAGATCTGTCATGTTAATCCCCAGGAGACATGGACATATTTGGCCTATGTCTTGAAAACAGCGGATGCGACTTTATATCCAATGATCTCATCTTTACATTAAGAATGGGGAGACATTTAAAGTCTAAGCCAACTAAAAGCATTTCATTTTCTACCCCACTATTAATAAAACCAGCCTGATAACCCACCTACTCACAATTTATTTACAAATCTCTCGACGTAAATAACTTCTTTATCGCACACATAATATGCGTTAATTAAAATTAAAGCACACAAAAACCGACATTGCAACAAAAGGGCATAACAAAGAAAATAATTACAACAAAACAAGTGAAAAAGTCAAAAGTGAGTGGGTAGCGGTGGCGTTGCAGTAGGAAGCAGTTCAAGGCGGCAACACGGATGTACACACATGTCTCAACGGACGCGGCAAGGAGCTACCGAGCAGGGTAAGTGATGGAGCGCGTAGAGATGTGCAAGTTGTGTGGCATGCCACTAACGAAAGACGACGCGATATGAATAAAGATATAGTTTTGTTGTTAAAGTATATATAAGAAATGTGAATTAAAAAACGCACTTTGTGGATGTATGTATGTGTGTGTGTGGTATGGTATATATAAGCTGCAATTCTTTATTCCTATTATTAAGAAGATCAAATTGAGACTGAGGGGAGGTCAATCAAAGTCGTGGTAAAGGTGCATGGTGTAAGACAGTGCACAGTCGTGAGCGGAAATGTGAAAATGTAAAGGCATTTATGGGTATATATTTTTATAATTGTATAAGCATGTAAAAACTACAGTAGTGTTGCTGTTAATATGCACTTCAAAGTAAATTTTGAGTGGTTTGTAGAAATATTAAGACTGTTAAATTATTTATGAGCTTTCTTATAATGTCTAATCTCTCTAATTTAATATGATTTTTAATTAAAAAAAAATAATAATTTATCTATACAGGAATGCCTTTTGTAATGTATCTCTTAGAATTTCTTATGTTGGAACCAACAATCTCGACTTTTCACCTGCTTTGGTCTCCAAATCGAGTATATCCCGATTATTATATATTACTTAGGACACCGTCATCTCGATAAATTCGAAGTTCAATTTGTTGTTGTAGTGTTGTTATTTTTATACTCTCGCAACCTGTTGCACAGAGTATCATAGTTTTGTTCACATAACGGTTGTTTGTGTCACCAAGAAATAAAAGAGTTAGATATGGGGTTATATATATATAAATGATCAGGATGACGAGTGGAGTTGAAATCCGGATGTCTGTCCGTCCGTCTGTCCGTCTGTCCGTCTGTCCGTCTGTCCGTCTGTCCGTCCGTCCGTCCGTGCAAGCTGTAACTTGAGTAAAAATTGAGATATCTTAATGAAACTTGGAACACATGTTCCTTGGGACCGTGAGAGGGTTGCTTTCGAAAATGGGCAAAATCGGTCCACTGCCACGCCCACAAAATGGCGAAAACCAAAAACACATAAAGTGTCATAACTAAGCCATAAATATAGTTATAATAGTAAAATTTGGAATAAAGGATCGCACCAGGAAGGGGCATATTTGGATGTAATTTTTTTGGGGAAGTGGGCGTGGCCCCGCCCCCTACTAAGTTTTTTGTACATATCTCGCGAACCAATAAAGCTATATAAACCAAACTTTCTGCAGTCGTTTTTTTTAGCCACTTCCTAATACATTCCAAAAATGAAAGAAATCGGATAATAACCACGCCCACCTCCCATACAAAGGTTAGGTTGAAAATTACTAAAAGTGGGTTAACTCACTAACGAAAAACGTCAGAAACACTAAATTTCACATAAGAAATGGCAGATGGAAGCTGCACTCAGATTTTTTTACAAAATTGAAAATGGGCGTGGCGTCGCCCACTTATGGGTCAAAAACCATATCTCAGGAACTACTCGACCGATTTCAATGAAACTTCGTTTTTAATAGTTTCCTTACCTCCCAATAATATGTTGTGAAAATTGGCCAAAACGCTTCACAACCACGCCTACTTCCTATATACCAGAACTTTGAAGACAATCCGAATCGTTTACTTTACAATATATAAAGTAAGTACTAGTGAAGATATCGGTGCAAAACTTTGCACAAATACTGTATTTATAGTGTGGCAGCCCATATCTAAAAATCGCCGAAATTGGACCATAGGTTTTCAAGGCCCCACATACCGAACATAAGGACCTTGGTTCTTCTAACCAAATATTATGGTTTCCAACTTTCAATGGACTTTATACAATATATATGACGAATATGTGGGTCAAATTGTATAATATAAATAAAGTTAAATAAATAAATTGCGAGAGTATAAAATGTTCGGTTACACCCGAACTTAGCCCTTCCTTACTTGTTTTAATATTTTCTCTTTCTTTAGAAAAAAATTAAAATTATCAAATTAATAAACTTTTTTTAAAATATGAATTAAAAAAATGTCTGTGAAATAGGAATTATTTTATACAAGGAGGGTTTTATTTAATTTTTATACCCTAAACAGGGTATATTAAGTTTGTCACGAAGTTTGCAACACCCAGTCGGAAGCCCTATAAAGAATATATATAAATGATCAGTATGTTGAATTGAGTCGATTTAGCCATGTCCGTTTGTCCGTCCGTCTGTCTGTATATATACGAACTAGTCCTTCAGTTTTTAAGATATCGTTTTGAAATTTTGCAGATGTTATTTTCTCTTCAAGAAGCTGCTCATTTGTCGGAACTGCCGATATCGGACCACTAAATCATATAGCTGCGATACAAACTGAACGATCGGAATCAAGGGCTTGTATGGAAAACTTCCGCATTTTACTACATATCTTCACGAAATTTGGTGTGAGTTATTGCTCATAGAAATAATTTAATCTCCGAAAAGATTGTTCAGATCGGTTCACTATAGCATATAGCTGCCATACAAACCGAACGATCGGAATCAATGGCTTGTATGGAAAATTTTCGCATTGACGTGGTATCTTCACGAAATTTGACGTGGATTACTGCTTAAGGTAATAATATAATCTCCGAAGAAATTGTTCAGATCGGTTAACTATATAACCTTTATGTTTCTAGCAAACAACCCGGCTAAAAAGTATTCGTAAAATGTTTTCCTTTTTTTACTTACTTTTTCTTACGTCTTTAGATTTGCTTAAACACATAGTTACTAAGAGAAATGCACCTGTGAAGGGTATATTAGCTTCGGTACAGTCGAAGTTAACGTTTTTTCTTGTTTTTATTCAAATCGAAAGAAGATGATTATGTCACTCAAATAAAATTTCGAGTTTTTTTCGAGATCATTTGCATTTAAAGATCCTGAGAATTCTTATATATAATTCTTAATACGGAGTTAGAAGCGAAGATTATAAGAAAAGGTCATTATAGAAATCTTCCAAATAAATTTCTTTATAATTAACTAAACTAGTACTCCACTAAAATTGTTTTCTACTTCTTAAAATATGTATGTAAATCACACTATAAACATAATTATTTTAAGCACACTGCTATTAAACTGCACGCAACTGTATTTATACATATATATATATGGACCAACACATAAAGGTACGCTTATTTTTATTGAAAAATAATGCCATAAGTTGTCGAGCAAAGCCAACAGCAGATCTGCACATATTGCGGAGGTAGCAGCTAAAATTGTATATATACATACCTACAAATATGCAAGCGGGCTAAAATACATACATACATATGTATGTACACTTATTTATGTGAGTTTGCTTATTTCGTGTTATGTATGTTTGTGTTGAATGTCGAAGAACATTGAACGCCCTTGCCCACCATAACGCGGCGCGCCACTTGCATTTCACTGCTGGATGGAGCAAGAGCCAGCGTAAAGTATCTGCAAGAGCACACAACAAGCACCGTAGCGAACGAACGAGTTGCCAAGGGGTAAAAAGGGGGGTCAAAACTGATATTTGCAGAGCACAGCTGCGCGTATTTCAGATGCGATGCAAAGTGCCACGGCGCGCTAAACCCCGCGCCAAGCAACGAAATGTACCACAGTATACTCATATACGCGTATGTGAGTGTGTGTGTGTGTTTGTGCTTGCAAAGCTTATGTAGTACATACTAGCGCAAATATGTGCGCGCCAACCATGATTGTTGGGTTGGATTGTATGCGCGACGGTAGACAAGATGCAATTTCAAAGGTCAATGACATAAACGTGCAGCATCGTTGGCTGTCAGCAGCAGCAGCGCCGCCAACAGCAGGCAGCAGCATCAGCGGCGCAGCGCTGAGTGCAAGCACGAAGGCAGCAATAACAACAAGGAGAAATACGAAAAGCAACGGTGAGTGTTGAGCGTAGCCAACCAAAGCATCGAATGGCATTGAAAGAGCGCCGAAGCAGAGCTTGCAGAAATATGAGCGACAGCATCTCTCCGCTGTACACACACATACTTGCTTTACCTAAGTGTTAGTAGCTTTTAGCTGTGCTAAACTTGCAGCATTTATAAGAGACTTTAGCGCATACTTTCGCAGCAAACTGGTACAGGTATGTTCATATACACGTTGTTTGAGTGTGTGTGTGTGACAGTGTAGGCACTTCCCCGCCATACAATGGCACCGAAAAACACTCATTTGCAAACACATACTCACATATATACTACTATAGCAATGCATTTGCACTACTACATGCACACATTTAGATATTTAAATACAAATTTACATACATACATACACATACATACAACCATTTATATAAGTATAAACTTGCAATCACCTTTGTTTATTATCGCTGACGTTTGTTGGTTCTCTATACATTTGTACTGTTGTTATTTTTACTTAACTCACACATACACACACATACCTAAATATATATATTAATATGTACCTTTTGTTATCGCAGCCTTTGGCTCTAGGGTGCATAGTTATGCATGTCTTGCGGCCCACCGCCACCCGACTGCATCGGCATGCATTTTGCCAGCTAAGTAGCTTCGATTGCATACTAATAGTGCTTGCTGCTTGGATTTGCGGTGCGTTGCAAATGTGGAGCTAATGATAGTTGTAGAGCGGATGACTATTCCCCCAACACTTGCTTTGCTCAGCTGCGCTTAATTTGTAGCTCCACCACTACCAAGTTTCAGTGCAGCTTCAAGAGACAATAATCCCTATAGTGTGTGGGTTACACGTTTTGTTGTTGTTGTTGCTTGTAGCAGCTATGCTCCCAAGTAATTACGTAAACGTCTTTGAGGGTTTTATTACTCACAATATGGTAGCTAATATCTGGTCATAATTTTTTTGGAGCCGAGAGCAAATTGGAAAATATGGTGCTGATGAAAGTCATCAAGATAAAGATTAGAAAGAAAATGTAAGGTTGTAGCGAGACACAAATAGATCGGAAGGTTAGTATTTATATTGATATCTGAATAATTTGTTCATTTATAAATATATATCAAAGAACAACAATTGCAACAATAGCTTTTACCTTCTCTAGATCTCTCGGTTACATAGATTTACTACGATCATCTCAACTGAGTGGATAAACTTAGGCTATTGAGCGCACTTTACAGATTTAGCAGAACCCAGTTCTTAGCACTAAAATCACTTTCAAAAAGCTCCAGATACCCAAAGCGAGATCAAATTACACTAGATGACCAATAAAGCATATTGCTACACAGTTTGTTTAAATATTTTTAATCTGATCAGAAAACCCTTGAATTCGTACTCCACATAAGGCACGTTATCTAACCAATTTTTTTTTCTGAATTATATAAGGTTGTCAAATAGGTTGTCCCTTCCGCCTGGATACACAAAAAAGCTTGATGTTGATTGATTTGACACAAAAAAACCATCTGGTCCGAATCAACGCCTGCGATATGCTGCTGAAACGGAACGAACTCGATTCATTTTTAAAGCGAATGGTGACTGGCGGCGGAAAATGGATCACATACGAGAATATCAAGCGAAAACGCTCGTGGTCGAAGGCCGGTGAATCGTCCCAAACAGTGGCCAAGCCGAAAATGACAGCCAGGCAGGTTTTGCTGTGTGTTTAGTAGGATTAGAAGGGAATCATTCACAATGAGCTGCTCCCATATGGCCAGACGCTTAATTCTACCATCTACTGCGAACAAATGGACCGCTTGAAGCAGGCGATCGACCAGAAGCGTCCAGAATTGGCCAACAGGAAGGATGTAGTGTTCCGCCAGGATAACGCCAGACCACACACTTCGTTGATGACTTCTCAGAAGCTACGGGAGCTCGGTTGGGAGGTTTTATAGCATCCAACATACAGCCCGGACATAGCGCCAAGTGATTACCACCTGTTACTGTCCATGGCGAACGCCCTTGTTGGTGTAAAGTTGAACTCAAAATAAGCTTGTGAAAAGTGGCTGTCCGAGTTCTTCGCAAATAAGGAGGGGTGCTTCTACGAGGGCTATTATGAAGTTACCGTCTAGATGGATTATCGAACAAAACGGCGCATATTTGAACTAAATTCGATCACTGTGACACTTTTTATAAAGCATTGAATAAAGAAAATAAATAAAAAAGCGGAATTTTTGCCAACCGAATATAACTAAAATATATTTTATTTTCAAAAATAATGTTGTATAATGCCACAAAATTACCGATGCAACAAATTGGAATGGTTTTCAGTTCTATAGAATTTTTAATAAAAATAATTACTCTTCAAAAAAATAAAAATTTCCTTAATTTGAATTTTTTTTAAGTGGATAATGCACTTTTAACGTTTTTCGAACTAAAAATTTTAATATTATTTCACATTCTTCATCCATTTATTGCTCTTGATATTTTCCAATCATATTTTCGTGGAATCTCATATGAATATTTCATTGCCAAGCGCTCAGTTCTAAATTAACCACTGCCTTATTAAATATTTAATGGAATTATTTTTTTTCTTTTTTTCTAGAATAATTTCAATTTATGCACTCTTTTGTTTTTGTTTCGTCATTTTTAATTTCTTATTCAAATATAATTGGCAAGTTCAAGTGTGGAAGCAGCAGAAATTGCTGGAAACGCGTTGCCGGAAGTGCAAGCCGACGCTTGTGGGTGGCGATACAGATGCATAGCTTATATATATATATGTATGAATATATTTATATATTTTTTATCTCAAATGCGCTTGTTCTCTAGCTGTTTTTATACAAAAACCATTCGTATGCATGACGCGCCGCGGCATTGCTTGTCTTCGTTGCACTTCCGCAGTTCGTCTTCACAGTTCGTCTCATTATTCAGCATTCGTTCTTATTCACATATATTTGCATCTTATCTTGCGCTCACATTTTTTTGTTGTATTTATTTATTTTTGTTTTTGTTTCTTATTTTTTTTCTGAATGCATGCAAAAGGTGCGCCTACTGGCAGCTTGTGCTTTTATGCTGAGTTATTTATTCATTATTTATTTAACAAAAAGGAAAAATTATCATCACTTTGGCTGTGTACTCTTCATATCGGCTACTGCACATTTGCCTGCTCCACCAAAATGCTGCCCCCTCGTCCACATATTTATGTATGAATATACTATTACCGTTGACTTGCGTCGCACTGCCTCCCTCTTCAAGGCAATTATACTTATATGTGTTTGTATATATGTTTATATAGTATTGTAGTTGTTGTTGTTCGCCTCTGCCTTCATGTTTTGCAACTGGCAATCTGTCTATCTGCCTTGTTGCCATTATCTTGCCACTACCGTTGTCGTCTGGCCTTTTGCATTGTTCAATAATTTATTTTGCATCGTTGCATCGTTTGGCATCTTAATTATCTGTATTTATGTTTGTATGTATGTGTATGTTTGTGTGTGAGCACAAATGGCAAATGGAAAAGATTGCCATTAAGTGATATTATTTATTTGTATTATGTAAGTGGCATTAGGGAATTGGTATTCAGATATATATTGCAAGAAATTGCTAATTAAATTTACAAGTTGCTTCGTGGAAAGAATTCCTAACTAAGATTACTATTTTTTCAGATTTCTGATCATATATAGTGAAAATATGCTGGAATATACTGGAATTCAACTATTGTCTCCGATGAGCAACCCCTTAAACGGTGATTTTACCGAAATTATTTACTAAATCTTTAATATGACATGATAACTATAATAATAAAATGATTTTTACTATAAAATGAATTATTTACATACCTCACCCCACAAAGGTGCTTCCATTTGATTGCTGAAAATAGAAATAAAAAAGCGCTTAATAAAAAATCAGTAAATCATGTATAATATGGCTTCACTGCACCATTTATATTAACTTATAATCCTATTACCCCATACAATGCCTTTTCAAAGCATATTTATCCGTAGGGTATCATTGAAATAACGAAATATTCCTATCTAAAAGCTATACGATTCACTATCTCATGAGAGAAAATGAAAATAGGCACGAAGTTAGATAATAACCACGCCCACTGTTCATATAACTATATTTGTAACTACCAAAAGAGCGATAATACTCAAACAAAGGTCAGAGATTCAAAGCTCGCCAAAGGATCAGTTCAAACGTTAGTCCATAGTCGTGACTCTGTATAATTTTTAATGAAATTTCATCTCTGCGAAAGAATTAGTCAATTTAAGAATGTTTGAAAAAAGATAAAATCAATAATAATAACCACGCCCACTGCTCATATAACAGTATTTGTAACTACCAAAAGAGTGATAATACTCAAATAAAAGTCAGAGATTCAAAACTCGTCAGTGGATTAGTTCAAACGTTAGTCCATAGCCGAAAAAACTTAGTTAATTTAAGAATGTTTGAAATCAGACAAAATCACCACGCCCATATTACTCATACTTAGAGGGAATATGTATGAACGTATGTATTGAACGGAGCGACCACCTTTTATATAAAATGCCTACATCTATTTAAAGATTGGATTCTTCAGCATAGGCAGCACTAATATCCATTTGATAGGCTTATTTCAACAATTCTTAGATACCATTACCATTTTCAGTTAATTATTTCTGTATAAGATTCTGGAGAAGAAAATAGTGCGCAAGTACATGGGACTGCTCAAGCAGGGCAAGATTTATAGTTCCAAGAATCACTGCGCAATTAGAAGGTGGTGTTCAAGGTTTTATACGAGGGCTGCTATATATATTTCTGGCCTAGGCAACACAACCTAAGTGTTGCCAAGTGCAATCTGACATTTCCATTGGAAAGTTTAACATTTTTTAGCATAACATCACTCAGAACGTTTTGTCATTTAATCGTGAATTGTTTTATTTACAGGGAATTAAAAAATTCATCTCGGTCAAAAAATGGAATTAACTCGTGAACATTTTCGTGCGATCATTTTTCACAACTTTCGACGTGGAGTGCATCGATGAACTAAAATCTTTGTATGGCTATGAAGCACCATCCTATAGCACTGTGAAAAACTGGTACAACGAATTCAATCGTGGCCGACGCTCGCTCAAAGACGAATTCCGTGAAGGTCGTCCAAGAAAAGCCGTTGTGCCAGAAAACATCGATGCCGTACGTGAGCTGATAATGCAAGACCGTCATGTAACATACCTTCAGATAGAGGCATGCCTATGCATTTCTCCCACCAGCATACATTCGATATTGCATGACCACCTGGCCTGGTAAAAAAGGTTTGTTCTCGTTGAATCCCGCACAATTTGACAATCGCTCAAAAAAAGGCTCAAAAAAAGTGCTTCGAAAATTGGTTTGTGTATAAATCTTGATGGAGAATATTTTGAAAAACAATAAAACCATTTTCGTTGATAGGCCATCATAGTATAGCCATATGGGTTGTGGTCTATAACGAATGTGACTAAAAAAGTTATTTATAGATCATATATATAACAGTTTAGGATATATGACAATGTAATGAGTTCTCAGGTATCATTTCAACAAAATTTGCCCAAATGATATGACACTTTCTTTTATAAAGTTTTTCGAAATATTTTAATTAGTAGACATCTCTATATCTCATATATGTCTATACGACATTTTTTCTAAAGTTAGAGCAACCCCGTATTCAAATCTTATTAAAGCTTTTAAAAACATAAATTTGTATATACTATGCTTTTAATGTGTATGTAGGCATCTTGAGTAAATCTCTTCTTTGTAATTAAAAAAATATTAAGGGAGCACCTGCTTAATCGCCTTAAAATATGCTAAACGCCTAAATGTATGTATGTAAAAATGTATGTCAACATATATTCAATAAGATTTTATATATAGAATTTATGTGTGTGTGCCCAGACACTTCCAAATGAACGCCCACGGCGCATATTAAGCAAGAAATAAAGGCGCAGTCCGCATAAAAATAATGAACAGCTAAATTATGGCAAATGTAAACTAAATAAAAAACCAGACAACAACAACAACAAAAGCAAAAACAAATATAACACAAAACAATAAAATGCATTTTTAATCGTTTTGGCATTATTCTTATTTTTATTTAATTTCTTTCATGGCTGCCAAACAAATGCCGCAAAATGCCAAACAAACGTAAAAGCCGGAGTGTTGAAGTTGTAAAGTTGTGTTAGGTTATGGTCGGTTGAGCCGGCACCCAAACACGCAGCACAACACAACAAAACAACAACACAACAACATGCATATTGTTTTTGTAATTATATGCGCATATGCACATTTGCAATGTTTAGTATATTTTGTGAAACATATTTACATATATATCTATACATACATACAAGCAGGCATGTGAGGCAGGCATATGCGGCGACCACAACAACAACAGCAATGAAAAGTTCAAAAGCCTATGCGCATGCTGGCGGCTGGCGGCGGCATGTGAGTCCGTTGAGCTATAAAATCGCAACGTTAAGGCGCGGGGTGGACGAACTCGCAGCACAGACCGGCAAACCGGCAGACATACATATCAATCGCATACGTTTGTGCCAATTTGTTTTTGTTGTTTGTCTGCACACATATGCCTACCTAGATACACTCATATATACTCACATATATACACACTGACTGCCGTAAATTATTCGCGTTGCTTTTGCCCGCGGCAGCGCTTGGTTGTGTGACGCAGCAAAGCCGACATACCAGACAAGGCAACTGCAACAACGCTGCTTAGCATGCGCTGACTAAGGCATTCTTGGGCGCGTCTCAGCCGACTAGACGGCCTACCAATAATGAAAAACAGACCTTCAGGGGGGTGACGTGGAGCGTCGCTGACGCTAACTAAGACCGCGCGTCGATGACGAAGACGTTTACAGTGGCGCGCTGCCTGAAGTGGTGCCGACAACAAGAATAACAACACACAATCCGACGGTTCAGTTTTTGGCTTAGGCACTTTAGCTTAAATTCTCTCATTTTAGCAAGCGCTGAGCTGGCATTGCAAGGTGCAAAAGTGGCGCTGTAGCCTCGGTTACAACCAAGCTTGCGTGTGGTGGGTGTTTCGTACATTTGTAAAAGTCATTGTAATAATAGCCTAGACAATAACGGCGCATTATTGCAGCGGCGCGTGTATTGCGAAGTCGATCTGGTCAACTTCGGTCGCCATTAAGAGTGGCATGCGAAGTGTGCTATAATAAAATTCACAATGGCGTTGAAAAGTTGGTGGAAAAAGATGCCGCTGGTGGCGTACAAATACATACATACATTTGTAACTCAGAAATTTATCCAATTACATTTTTGAGATTGTCTCCAGATTTATTATTGGACCAAAAGTCCTCCGAGGCAAATTTTCAAAAATTTCTTAAATTTAGTTGAGAACAAGAAAAAACGTTAACTTCGTTTCTTTTAGTAACTATGTGTTTAAGCATATCTAAAGACGTAAGAAAAAGTAAGTAAAAAAAAGAAAAAATTTTGCTAATTCTTTTTAGCCGGGTTGTTTGCTAGAAACATTAAGGTTATATAGTTAACCGATCTGAACAATTTCTTCGGAGATTATATTATTACCTTAAGCAGTAATCCATGTCAAATTTCGTGAAGATACCACGTCAAATGCGAAAATTTTCCATACAAGCCCTTGATTCCGATCGTTCAGTTTGTATGGCAGCTATATGCAATAGTGAACCGATCTGGACAATTTTTTCGGAGATTAAATTATTTCTATGACCAATAACTCACACCAAATTTCGTGAAGGTATGTAGTAAAATGCGGAAGTTTTCCATACAAGCCCTTGATTCCGATCGTTCAGTTTTTATGGCAGCTATATGCAATAGTGAACCGATCTGAACAATTTTTTCGGAGATTAAATTATTTCTATGACCAATAACTCACACCAACTTTCGTGAAGATATGTAGTAAAATGGGGAAGTTTTCCCTACAAGCCCTAGATTCCGATCGTTCAGTTTATATGCCAGCTATATGATATAGTGGTCCGATATCGGCAGTTCCGACAAATGTGCAGCTTCTTGAAGAGAAAACAACATCTGCAAAATTTCAAAACGATATCTTAAAAACTGAAGGACTAGTTCATATATATACAGACAGACGGACGAACGGACGGACGGACGGACGGACAGACAGACAGACGAACATGGCTAAGTCGACTCAGTTCAACATACTGATCATTTATATATATACTTTACGCTTCCTTCTGGGTGTTACAAACTTCGTGACAAACTTAATATACCCTGTTCAGGGTATAAAAATATGTGATATTTTACGATCCGAAAGAACCCTTGGTATATTTTCTATAATGATGTATCCATATTCACGACTTTCTATTTCGCCTTCGAAAAGGTTAATCAGTAATTTGACGACGCATAGAAGTATATACGGTTCTCTATTTATCAAGAACTAATTTACTATACTCGATCAGATGTTGCAACAAAACCGGTACTAAGCTACTAAAAAAATTCCGATTCTCATACATGACCTTAGGTATTTACCTTTGTAAGCTCTGAAGAGTTCACACTTCGGAAAATTCATATATTTTAAATTACCTTAAATCAGGTTTTGAAAGCAGCTTTCCTTGTGGATTGACCAAGTGCCTTTAATTTGAACTCTTAAACTCATCACATATTGCATAGTCCACCTTGGGTTAACAGGTTTGGATGCATTTATTGTAGATTCCTTTATTATTTTTTTCTCACAGTTCACGTAGATAACTTTATTATTTATTTCCATATATTTATATTTGTTTGTATAGCACATTGTTTGTTATTTTTCGCGTATTTTTTCCATTTGCGGTGCGTTTTTCTTACACCATTTACATTTGGCCTTTCGCTCAATGCAGAGTTGTTTATTTGTATAATGACTACGTATGTAGTTCTCCACTTCTTTAATGTTGCCTTTTGTTCTTTTGTTGTGCTCGGGTTTTGTTTTAGTCCTGTTTTTCCAACAAAGTCAATATTTTTAAAATTCTTCGTTTTTTTTTACACAGTAAACTGATGGGAATACTGGCTGGGAGTATTGTGCTTACATAGGTTCACGGGTGAATAGCGCTCAATTGAAAATAGTGCACCATTCGGTGGACTCTCAGATCCTACGACTGGTTTCGACAAAGAACCTTTTGTTCCGGTCGGAAAGTCAATAGTTTAAGTCGGAAACAAGCTATATTCGGCTAACAGTTTTACGTATCTTAGTGCTTCCGGAAAATATTGATCACTAGGGTTCAAAGCGAGTACTGTAAAATACCTAATTCGGTAGTATTCATCTAGAACTTTCTCAGATGAAAGAGACTTCTCAACTTTGGCTCGCAGTTTTTCAAAAAGATCATAAATGAAATTCCGACCTTCTATCTCCTGAGTTCGTCACTCTATATATTTGTACATATTCTATTTAACCTTTACTAAATCAAAGGGATACGCAACGCGCACAGTCTACATGTAGAACTAAGCTTGGCAAATTTCGACTATGAAATTTAAGTTCAAAATTGACAAAGCTACATAATTGAGATAAACGACTGTCATGCTAGAGCTTAACAGATGGTTGCTCAGGTTGCAGGTGCGACTGACATATGCAATTTTCAAACACCCAACTGTCAATCATTTTCAGTGAAACAGTAATCGTCTACAAAACGGACATGTGCATGTGCGGGCACGAAAATCGGACAGCAGCAGCTTCATGAAATTTTAAATCAGTGCAATGCAGTTAATGGTGCAACGGTAAATATTGTATATGCATGGTTTTCTCGTATTACAATACCAAATACAATCGACATCGATTCCAGCGAATCCGTATTGAATTTTCAAGAATACTGACAGCTACAACAAGGAATTATTAATAAACGTAAGGTTAAAATGTATAACGCCGAGCGGACCAAAGACCGATTACTTTCCGGTTGGTTTGTGGTTCCCGGACTCGTATAATACTGTTAATAATATGTTAGGTGTCCAGTCTTCTATCCGCGGCGACGACACCAGTAGGGCTTTAGGAACACCGGTTCCTAAACTCCAGCTTCAGCCGGTTCCCAAACTCCGGCTAATTTGACCAGATAACTGAAGATATGAGATCCAACATGATCCAACCTCTGGACCTCGGAAAACTGGACGGCCGATTGGCACACTGAAAACCCATTGGGTAATGCCCGGTTCCGCGAAACCTAGCCGCAAAACAGCAAGAGGACATCTGAGCTCCGATCTGTTCCCAATCTCACTTGCAAGTTCTAACGATTTTAACGATCTTCCGCCCACTCCAGTACACGAGCCAATCAACTTTAAAACAAACACTCGAATTTCGATAATTTAATATAATTTGCTTAATATTGCAATTAGTGAAAACGCGCCACAACATGTGGCATACGTAAATCAAATTCCACAAATGTAAAATATGCCAACTAATAACGCAGGCCAATTAATTTCCCACACAACAAATTGTATGCAAAATCAGCGGCGTTCAACAAAAATATGCGGCAACCAATGCGTTGCAATACGGTAGCGACTGTTGCAGCCAACACTCAGCCGCTCGGCTGCATTGTCGCTGCCAACGAAAGCACGCAATAAAATCATGGCCGCATTCAGTGCCACGGCCAAAAGCGGCGTGCTAGCATGACGGTGCACAAAATAGTGTTGCACAAACGGGTTTTCACAGCATGCCACAGGCGGTGTCACGCAACGTGGAGCGACAGTGACGGGCTCCACTGTGTGCTTGAATCCAAGGTAGAAATACGGAAAAAAGCAACAACAAACAAATACACAAATGCAGTCAAACTGGCAATTCGGCGACGACAACAAGTGCAACAAGCTGGCAGCAGCAACTTCGACGCTGTGTTGCATGCCTCGGCCGCCATGTTAGTGCCTTGGCGCGTTGTGCGCGGTTGCCTTGGCCACCAAATCAGACTGTGATTGCCACATAGCAGCAACCTGTCTTCGTGGACAATACTGCACTCTTCAACCCGCACCAACAACAACAACACACTGGAATTTTTGCACCGAAAAAATGCTGTGTTGCCATGCATTTGCAATATGATTGCACTCCTTGCTTGCCACCGCAGTGCATTTAGCCGCAGCAATATTAGCTGCTGCAATTTCTATTGTTGTTGTAAAATGACTGCAGCTGCAATGTGTGGCCGCCACAGCGATTGCTGCTGAGCAGGAAATTCATGTTTATTATGTTGTTGGTATTTTATGTTCATTTGTTGTTGTTGTGCTCTTTCACGTTAATAACTTTGTTGTCTGCGTTGTTGTTGTCTTCTTCTTGTCGTTATTGTTGTTGTTATGTTGTTTTAGCCGCTGGCGACCGCAAAAATTACACTACGTTGCACCGTTATTGCTAAGTGGCGACTAACAGCCAGCACTCATAATGCTATCAACCAGTTCTTAGTCAGTTTCTCAATTTCGAACATGCAACTGTGTCCGATAACTATGTGGTTGTGTTGTTGTTTTTTATTGTCGATTGTTACCATAAATGTGGTTTTCCGACAGTTTCGTGTCGACAAGTGGCGAGTTTTATGATCGTTTTCTTTCCGTTTCTTGTCTTAAGTGTGAGAATTGCTGTTTCACATAAGCCAAGTGCAATTGATTGAATTTCAATGAAACGGGACATCTTTCTGCCGACGAGTTCAATTACGTTATAGATTAGTTTTCGGTTGAGGAATACAAATTGTGGGGTAAAACATACATAAGGCATGAGATAATCACCTGCATATAGTTTGGGAAACTCTCTACTTAAGCGAGTTCCTGAGTTCGAAAAGTATTTCACTCACTTATCGTGCTTCGTCGTGTAAGAATTATTGATTTTTTAATCGCAAATATAGGGGATCAAGAGGTCAGACATCTCGCAAAAGCACGCTCTCATCTACAATAGTTATTTTATTGCAAAAGTCTGAACTTTCTTCCTGGTCCCCGTTTTAGATCCCTATTATGTAATGACAACTGACTATGACTACTAGACTGGAAACTATACAATCTCGCCTTACATAATACAGTTCAAAGATGTTTAATTTAGGAGCAATTGAAGAATTTAAGACAGTTCTAGAGCCAAAGGATCACAAAATTTTGCTGAAATATCAGATACAAATATTGAGCTCTTCCAGTTTTTATTATAGATTATTTGGAGAGTAAAAACTCTCTCCAACCTGATAAATAGCGTAAAAGATATCTTCGTTGTTTATACTGTCTCTGAAATCTCGAAAACACGGAAAACCACACAAGATCGCATAATCTTTAGTCTGACTGTCCAACGATTAGGAACTTAAAAGAGCTAGCACTAGGATCTTTAAAAATTAGACTAATAGGATACGTATATTTTTGAAAGAGAAAGCTATTTCCGACAATCTCATGGTGGTGAGTGGTTGTAGAAAGTTTGAGAAAGTGGCAGGGTCTCTTCCAGTTGGATCGATTGGATCCGAGTGTCGTGATTGTTGAGGATTTCGAAAACGAGCTGGACTTATAGACTTTTACCACTTTCAAACTTGTTTTTGAAGACGTTTTTCAGATTTTGAATGGTTCAACAACTTGAATCGCTCTCAGTTGCAGTTGTGAAACGAAAAGTTCTTCATATAGGCTATACTCGTATATATGTTTGCGATAACGGTATCAAGAAAGTCATTTCGAAATGAAGTAAACAGAAATCAAGCGCAGTATATCATTTTAAATGAGAGTAACCTAATTTAACGTAATCCCTGTTGGCGGTAGATAGAAAAGCTTATGGACCTCTTGCCGTTATTTGCTTGATCAAACCTGATTTAATACATAAAATACAACAATTATGATAATGAAACGTAAATCTCCCGTCGTGTGTCGTCGCGCAGATTTATTACATACCAACGTGTACATTGTCAGGCGCAAAAGTATACACGAAGGCAAAATTAATAAATCTCCATTATTTGATATTGAGCCGCCGCCGCCAACACCAAAAACAGGCGGCTATTCACCGTCATGAGTGCATACAATCTGCATATTGCGATCGGTTCATGCTTATTACTTTGCTGCCTTTGGCCGCTTGCTGGCGTCGCGCACTTTCATTCGCCCGCTGATGCACGAGATGTACGCGAAATTTCGCACAAAAGGTAGTCAGTCATGCGCCTCCACAGCTCCACAGCTGCCTCGGCGATTGTCTTGTAAGTTTTTTTTATATTTTCTTTTTTTTGTTGCTCTTTTGGAATTTCATGTTACCAAGTCGCCGTGAATTTTATTTGTGAATTAAATGCGCGGCAGCGACAGCACACGTTTGCATAACTGCAAATTTAAGTACAGTTATAAAGATTAAAATGCGCCGAGCGCAAAATGAAAAACGAAAAAATGCACGAAATGAATGAATATAAAACAAGAAACTGCACAGAATAAGCCGCCAGGCGAATGCAACTTGCTTTCCAGCGACTGCTGGGGACGTCAATGCATTTCATGAATTTCGGAAGGGAGAAATTGATATAAAACGAAATTAATGCGAAAGAAAAAAAAAATGAAGAAATACGCGTGGGTATAAAAAGTCAAGAAAAGTAAAAAATATCATAAAATACACTCCAGGTCAAACGTTGAACCAAAAGGGAGAAGGGAGTGGCGGGTTGCACGAAAAAAAACTTCTCAGAGAGTCAAGCAAGAACAGGAAGCGGCCAAATGTGGCACGTTGCGTCGATCGTCAACGCCGTTGCAAGTCCAATCCAGTGCAATGTAGTCCATCTACCAGCAACACCACGAACAACAACAACTACATTGACGTTTTTTCGGGCTCGCCTTCAAAATTCGCAACGTATCGCTTACCAAACGCAATGAATGGTTCTATCCCCGGTCCCTTAAGCTTTGTGCACTGTTACTCGATGTTGTTTTTTTTTAATAATTTCCCATTTTGCTTTCAATTTATTTCTTGCTTGTAATTATTTCTTACTTTTCTTGCTTTTCTTCAGTATCAAGCTCATGAGTTGCGCGCGCAATTTCACTTTTCGTTTAATGCTAAATTACGCACACACTTTGATAATATACATACGAGCAAATCATCATACGTATATATTTACATTTTCTTCGTTTACTTTGTTGTATTTTATGCCAGTCATTCCAGGTAAGCAGTGCTTTGACTTGGCATTTTAATCGATTTTCATTGCATTCGTTTAAACATTTATAACTTCGGCAAATGTTTGATTGACAGTTGTGTCAATAGTAGACACTGAGCTGTCAAAATAACATCAATGATTAACATACCACACGAGCAATTCACAAATCACATTTAATATAATATAATTACATATGGTTTGTTTACAGTTCTTAAGTTTAGGGAGATACACGATGAGGGCTTTGAATTATTACTTGAAATTTCGTATATTCCACGCGATCTATGGTCCGCCGCAGATTTATTTATACCTCCACGAATCGGGTTTGATACCCAGTCAACATATGAGCTTTCATCCATTTCATATTCTCAAATATTGTGATGCTTTGAACTTTATTTTCGACAAGCTGAGCTCTCGGTAATATGAAAAGAAAGAAATATGAAAAAATTGCTTCTGTAAATGTATAGTTTCAACTTCACACTGAAAGCTCATAGTGATGAAAGCTTTCACTGTGATCTTTTGTAGAAATAAGTAAATATGTCTACTGTAACCATCATATTTTTAAAGTAAAGCCTGATGAAAGCTTATTACAATAAAAGCTCAGTTTGCCTAGGAAAGCTCTAAGCAAGTTCTTAACACCTTTTTTATGAGAATAGTCTGCGTTTTCGCTAATATGTCTACTAAAGAAATATGAAAAATTGCTTCTGTAAATATATAGTTTCAACTTTACTGAAAGCTCATAGCAGTGAAAGCTTTCACTATGATCTTTTGTAGATATAAGTAAATATGTCTACTGTAACCGTCATATTTTTAAAGCCTGGTGAAAGCTTATAACAATAAAAGCTCAGTTTGCCTAGGAAAGCTCTAAAAAGTTTTAAGGGCTTTTTTTTATGATAATAGCCAATTTTATGCTACAAACCCAATAATGGTTCTCGCATTGAAGACAAATATGGAGCAATCTAAAAACAAAATCATGGAAAACTTGACAATGTTGTTAGTCTATTATGTTAAACCTTTGTTAAATTGCTTTCCATAATCAAGCAGCGTATTATATACCGAAATAAAAGCCGAACGTAAATGAATAGATTTATAAGGTTAATCTGAATATTTATCCATATGCAGTATGTTCTAACATACTTCTTCAGTTCTTATAAACTGTGGAGATCACCCCAATTGCTTCGTCATATATAACGGTTCACTGCCATAAAAATATTTAAAGATTTTCCAGCGATTATGCATACATTAGTAAATTAAAGGCGAAAGCTTGCAACTAAAAATCCAGAAAATAATGATTGGCTTATTGATGCGAATTTCCAACCAAAAAACCTTTATAAAAACAACAAGTAATAAGGTAGAAAGCTATATTTGTTGTTGTTGCAACGGAAATATTTCAAAGTGTGTTATTCGTGTGCGCTTTGTCCAAGTTATTTTCATCAAACGAGTCATCAGCAGCAACGTCATTAGCTGTGACGGCAGCAGCAGCAGACTGACAGCAGTTAGTCGGCCATAGACACAATAACAACAGCAATAACAAAACGCTATTGGTCATTACAAAAATGAATGTTGCACTTTTTACAACAATACAATGCAACAACAACAAAAGAGTGCATAAGCACTTGTTAATGGTGAAGCGTGTTACACATGGAATGGACGTTAATTGCAAAGCAACGGAGTGTAGGTATCTATATACGATAACTTATATATTTAGTTATATGTAGATAATAAATATGTATATATATGTACCTCAATGCACATATGTATATCTGTGTGTTGGTGAAAGTAGTTGCACTCATATTTGCACTAAATATAAACATATGGCTTGTGCTCTAGTTTCTATTAACCACATGTGTATCTATGTGTGTGTGGGTGTGTGTATACTTGTAAGTAAATGAATATGTAAATATTTGCATAAATTTGTTGTTGTTCTTGTACTGCGATGACATAATTTAAATTAAACGGATGGCAGCCATTAAAAATAGTTAGCTTCTTGGCACATTATGACACTGGCAAGTACAGAGCTTATGCGCAAGTAAATACATACATAGATACAGACATGTATTATGACATGCATTAATTTTTTCTATGTGGAAAAATAAATACAAAAATAGTTAAGTGAAATATTTTCAATAAATCTCTTTCACTAAAAAATGCAAAGCTTTTATAAAAGGCGCTTAACCTTATATAAAAAGAGAATTATTAAAATGCAAATACATTTGAGTAATTAACTTTTCATGAATAGTAATGCGGCTTTTAATTATAAATATAGATTTTTTTTATTTATAAATGTCAGTCATAAAGATTTATAGCTGCAAAATGGCATTTTACATTTAAAAATTAAATTTTTTTGGAAGCAAAAGAATATGAATTTTTTCACAAAAATATTTGGAATTTATTTAGCTTATAGATTTTTTTATGGCTGATATTCGTTGAAAATCTCAACTTAAATATATTTATTAAAATAATTACTGCAACGAAGACAATTTGAAATTTTTGGCCATTTTGTACAATTGAATACAGAAATATTATAGATATCATGCCATATTTCTTTATGTTGTAGCGAGAGAAAAAAAAATCCATTTAACTTTGATTAAAACTACCAATTTATGAGACCTTGGTCTAATAAAAATCTGGGGACATTCCATTTACATTAGGCGCCACGATGTTGTTTTTTAGTGACAGACAATGTTTTCCAAATAATATTGAGTCACTTTGCCGAGTTGACAGTACTTAGAAACGAATTCAAGTTCGTTCCAGTTCCTATCCGACCCAACAGTCATTGGAACAGAATATGGAACAGTCAATACAGTGGGATTTTCAGTAGATTAAGCATTAATCTAGTTCAGAAAAGTGAGGAAAAAGAGTACCCGGAAATTTTTGTTGTCCAAAAGGAAGCAAAAACAGAAGAAGTATCTCGGCTGGAAAATTTTTAATTAGAAAAAATTATAATAAAACACCGCCGATGATGGAAAATCATATTTAAAAGGTTTTTTGATATTCTAAACCTTTTTTTTAAACGCCACCTAAGTCACCTAAGATCACCGTAAGAAAAAATATTTTTTTGAAGAATTATACTTCTTATGGAACGCTGTAAAAATTTTCAACAAATGTAAAATTCTCTGCTATGGGGATCACTCTTACATAAAAACAAGAAAAAACGTTAACTTCGGCTGTACCGAAGCTAATCTACCCTACACAGGTGCATTTCTTTTAGTAACTATGTATGTATTTAAGCAAATCGAAAGACGTAAGACGTAAGAAAAAGTAAGTAAAAACAAGTAAGGAAGGGCTAAGTTCGAGTGTAACCGAACATTTTATACTCTCGCAAATTATTTATTTAACTTTATTTATATTGTATAATACCCAATTTGACCCACATATTCGTCATATATATTGTATAAAGTCCATTGAAAGTTGGAAACCCTAATATTAGGTTAGAAGCACCGAGGTGCTCATGTTCGATATATGGGGCCTTGAAAACCTATGGTCCGATTTCGGCGATTTTTAAAATGGGGCTGCCACACTATAAATACAGTAATTGTGCAAAGTTTTGCACCGATATCTTCACTAGTGCTTACTTTATATATTGTAAAGGAAACGATTCGTCATGAACGTCAGATCATCTTCTAAGTTCTGGTATATAGGAAGTAGGCGTGGTTGTGAAGCGATTTGGCCAATTTTCACAACATATTATTGGGAGGAAAGGAAACTATTACAAACCAAGTTTCATTGAAATCGGTCGAGTAGTTTCTGAGATATGGTTTTTGACCCATAAGTGGGCGACGCCACGCCCATTTTCCATTTTGTAAAAAAATCTGAGTGCAGCTTCCATCTGCCATTCCTTATGTGAAATTTAGTGTTTCTGGCGTTTTTCGTTAGTGAGTTAACCCACTTTTAGTAATTTTCAACCTAACCTTTGTATGGGAGGTGGGCGTGGTTATTATCCGATTTCTTTCATTTTTGGACTGTATTAAGAAGTGGCTAAAAAAAAACGACTGCAGAAAGTTTGGTTTATATACCTCTATTAGTGTGCGAGATATGTACAAAAAACTTAGTAGGGGGCGGGGCCACGCCCATTTCCCCAAAAAAATTACATCCACATATGCCCCTTCATAGTGCGATCCTTCATACCAAATTTTATTTCCATAGCTTAATTTATGGCTTAGTTATGGCACTTTATGTGTTTTCGGTTTTTGCCATTTTGTGGGCGTGGCAGTGGTCCGATTTTGCTCAAACCTTCCTATGGTGCCAAGATATAAGTGTGCCAAGTTTCATCAAGATATCTCAATTTTTACTCAAGTTACAGCTTGCACAGACGGACGGACGGACGGACGGACAGACAGACATTCGGATTTGAACTCCACTCTTCACCCTGATCACTTTGGTATATATAACCCTATATCTAACTCGTTTAGTTTTGGGTGTTATAAACAACCGTTATGTGGACAAAACTATAATACTCTCGTAGCAACTTTGTTGCTAGCAACTTTGTTGCGAGAGTATAAAAAAATAGTTTTTAAATGAACAAAAGAAAATGCCGAATACTTTCTGATTATGCAAAACAACTCATGGAAGCAATTTACTAATGTTTTGAGCTCCAACTGACAAATTGCAAACAATTTTATCAATATATATTATATTGTTAAAGTTAAAAAAGATGGGTTAATGTAAACAAATACATGAATTGTTTACTATTTTATTGTTAAAAACGGGTGTGTCAAATACTTAGTTCACTTTGTTGAATACACTTTGGTTGTAACGAGAGAAAAAAAATCCATTTAACTTTGATTTAAACTACCAAGTTGAGAGACCTTGGTCTAATAAAAATTTAGGGACATTCCAGTTACATTAGGCGCCACGATTTTGTTTTAGTAGTGATAGAAAATATTCTCCAAATAATATTGAGTCAATTTGCCGAGTTGACAGTGCTTACTGCCTTCCCTAAATAAAAGCGGCAACTTTACGTCAAATATCAAAATGTTTACTTGAATTGTTGTTGTGAAATTTTATTGAACAGAG
Organism: Zeugodacus tau; assembly: GCA_031772095.1. Lineage (NCBI taxonomy): Eukaryota > Metazoa > Arthropoda > Insecta > Diptera > Tephritidae > Zeugodacus > Zeugodacus tau. Next base: position 65,607,732 of record CM062651.1, on the reverse strand, counting down.
AAACTTCGTTTTTCGCAGCCAACTTTACTTCGGAACACTCTGTCAAAATAGAAAATTTCAACCGCTCAGCGTCGCCGTCGCGTTATTTAGGTATGCGCCATACAAATTGTATGGGCATGAGAATTTTTTGACAGTAATTTGCCGCTGCCTCTTTTATTTAGGGAAGGTAGTTAGAAACCAGTTCCATTCCGACCCAACAGTCGTAGGAACAGTTCATGAAACAGTCACAGTGGGCTCTTCGTTAGAATAAGCATTAATCTAGTTCAGAAAAGTGAGGAAAAAGAGTACCCGGAAATTTTGGTTGTCCAAAAGGAAGCAAAAACTGAAGAAGTACCTCAGCTGGGAAATATTTAATTAGAAAAAATTATAATAAAATGCCGTCGATGATGGAAAATCATATTTAAAAGATTTTTTGATATTCTAAACCCTTTTTTTAAACGCCACCTAAGTATATGGATCACCGTAAGTAAAAATATTTTTTTGAAGAATTATACTTCTTATGGAACGCTGTAAAAATTTTCAACAAATGTAAAATTCTCTGCTATGTGGATAACTCTTACAAAAAAACAAGAAAAAACGTTAACTTCGGCTGTACCGAAGCTAATATACCCTTCTCAGTTGCATTTCTTTTAGTAACTATGTGTTTAAGCAAATCGAAAGACGTAAGAAAAAGTAAGTAAAACAAAAGAAAACATTTTACTAATTCCTTTTAGCCGGGTTGTTTGCTAGAAACATTAAGATTATATAGTTAACCGATCTGAACAATTTCTTCGGAGATTATATTATTACCTTAAGCAGTAATCCATGTCAAATTTCGTGAAGATACCACGTCGAATGCGAAAATTTTCTATACAAGCCCTTGATTCCAATCGTTCAGTTTTTATGGCAGCTATATGCTGTAGTGAACCGATCTGAACAATTTTTTCGGAGATTAAATTATTTCTATGAACAATAACTCACACCAAATTTCGTGAAGATATGTAGTAAAATGCGGAAGTTTTCCATACAAGCCATTGATTCCGATCGTTCAGTTTGTATGGCAGCTATATGATATAGTGGTGCGATATCGGCAGTTCCGACAAATGAGCAGTTTCTTAAAGAGAAAATAACATCTGCAAAATTTCAAAACGATATCTTAAAAACTGAAGGACTAGTTCGTATATATACAGACAGACGGACATGGCTAAATCGACTCAGTTCAACATACTGATCCTTTATATATAAATACTTTATAGGGTCTCCGACGCTTCCTTCTGGGTGTTACAAACTTCGTGACAAACTTAATATACCCTGTTCTGGGTATAAAAAAACTTTTTCAAAAAATTAAAAATGATCTACATAAGAGGATCACCCTAATATACTTAATATATATATTTTTATTAGAGGAGATGTGCTAAATATATATTCAAAGCTTTTACTAAAAAAATTAGAAAAAAATAGTTTGTTCTTGTAAAAAATGCAAGCTTCGTTGGCATTAAAAATATTAATTTAAATAACTCCCACAGATTAATTTAAAATTATCCACATACATACATATGTAACTATATGATATGTCATATCCACAGTATATCTATATGTATATAGCCAACGAAAGCATTTTTCATTGTAATATGTACATTTTTCACTCATTTCCTTTCGTTTTATACACATTTGCCTTCACACAGCTTTCGTGGTTTATTGAGGTGTATGTGTGTGCGTTTTATATTTGTCATCAACCGCAACCTATTTTTTTGCTATTTTTTGCTTGCACTTCCTATTATTAATGTTGTCATTACAACATTTGCCTATGTTGTTGTTGTCGTTGTCACTTGAACGCAGCAGACAATGAATTAAAAAAAAAATCAACAACAATAACATGCAAATAGACAACTAACGGATGCATTTCATTTCATTCATTTGTGCGCCATTCAACTAACCAGACAGACAGACGGGCAGGCAGGCAGGCAGCCAGTGACAGACACACAAACTCAGTTATATGTACATATAATGATATAGTAAAGCACACATATGCATATATGCACAGTTAGTGTGTCAATCGTCAGCTGAGCTGTCAGTTAGCCAGTTAGTCGATTAGACTGACATTTATCAAGTGTGACTGTGTCAAGGGATGTCAATACAGTTCAGTAAAACCAACGCAGACATGCAAATGAAATCATTTGTGTTCACTTTTTTTCCATATTTTTCGTTATTCCTCCGTGTGTATCTATGCAAAAATTGTGTCGGACCACACATGAGTCTAGCATTTAGTGGAATATTGCAAAATTTTACATGTTTCCACACTTGTTCCGACGCCCTCAACCCAGTACGCCCTCTACTACCGCTAACTCGCATCTCATACGTTCGACACCATTCAAATCACCCATTTTTAATGAGCGCTGCATTTTTAAAATGCAAAAACTAATAAACGGTGAGATGATGTCATCGCCATCATTCACAACACTGTCAATCAGTGGGTGCTGTCAGTCAGCGTTAACAATGCATTGCGTCGCACTGTAGGCACCCGCCTATTTAGCGAGTGTGTCAATTTTATTTCACAAGGGTGTACGTTTTGGTGGCACAAGTGTGTGCTTGATTAATTGCAGGGAATCAATAATGGAATATGAAAAAATTAAAGAATGAAATTTTAGTAATTTAGTTCGTGGAAAAAGCTTTAAATTAAGTCATATGTGAGTCCAAGTAAGCTTTTTTTCAAAAGTTCGATTGACTGGCACTAAAATATTCTAGAATAAACCGTATGGCAATGATATCAACTTAATCGATCAAAACAATCGAGTCCTCAGTTTTTAAATTGTTACCCAGTATGTTCAAACCGATCTATGAACCTCTGAAGAAGTATTTATGCCTTTAGGTAGTCGCTTGGTTGAGTTTATTTATTACCGAGATTGTTCCAGCCAACCTATGCGCTTTTATCCCATTATTATAATTATTATCCCATTATTATTTGTAATTTTTTCCAGTCTTTTCGTGCTTTGAGCTTTTTCTTATAGATCAATTGAGCTTTCACTGTAATGCCTACTGTAGAAATATCTAAACTCAGTTATTTACTATAAAAGATGTAATTTCAATTTCACGATGAAAGCTCGTAGCGGTGAAAGCTTTCACTGTGCTGTCTAAATATGTAAACTCTGATATTTACTGCAAACGTAACACTGTCAACTTCACTGTAAAAGCTCTAAGTGGTGAAAGCTCAATTTATATAAAGAAAAGCACTCAGCAGTGCAGCTTAGTTTGACTAAAAAGTTCATAGCGGTGAAAGCTCTCAACAAAGCAATTTTTTATGTAAATTTCTCACATAAAATATTTGAAAGTTGAAAGTGACAAAAGGCAATTTATCGTTATTTGGTTTCGAAAGTTGTCCAGCGATAAAAATGTCTACTAACTACTCAAAAAGTTAGTCTGAAGCATTAGAAATTATTTACAGATAAATCAAAAATGTCAAACAATAAAAGCTTTAATAAAAATGATTGTCTTCCTACCTTTACCAAAGGAGTTAATAGCTTTATGTCCACTGTCGTAATTTATTGCACCATTGCATTCCTTGTCAACACATTTTCCCACACTCACAATTTAATTACGAATTGATTGATTGTTTTTGCAAACTTTTAATTTTTTTTTTTATTTTTCATTTACAACACAATTTGATTTGTCTTTCTTTGCATTTTTTCATTTTCCTTTTGGTATGACAATCACAAATTCTACAATTTCCACGCTTTCCGAATTTTTCACGCTTCCATTGAAGATAACCGATTTCAATCAAATTCAATTATACACTATACTATACTTCATACATTCACTCGCCGTTGTGCTTTTGTATGCACTCACACACACACAGTAATTTTTGCGACTCTCTTCTCAATGCAATTCTCCATTAAATTTTGCATGACTCAGTCAATCGTAATGCGCAACAAAACGTTTGAGAATGGCGACTGCAATGAATGCGGTGTGTGTGTGTGCTGAGTGCTGAGGTTAAGAGGAAGTACGCTCGAGCGCTATAAAGAGCATATTAAGGAAAATTGCGGAACAAAGAAATGAGCGAAAAATCGACGGGACGAAGGGAAGATTTCTGCAAGTAGTTCGAGTTGTAGAACGGAGAAAAAAGCAGGAGGAGACTCGCTGAAAAAAATCGGGAAAGCAAGAAATTTAACGATCTAAAACGTTCACGCTTGAATAGCAGCTAGCGGTTAGAAATGCATGAGAAAATTGCAAAGAAAAGTTGCAAAAGTAAGTAGAGAATTGCATTTATTGCATATACGAGTTGTTGTTGCTTTTGTGCTTGAACTTGATTACGCTTGCTGCACTTTACTATGCACTCGAGTACACATTTTCTTCGCGCTCTCATCTTTTTCTTCACTCTCTCAACAGTCATTCGCACCTTTTTATTGCCTTCAAGCACTTGTTTGTCGCTGCCAACTGCACTCATTGCACTCAACACGCCATTTTACTCACACAGACACACACACAATCGAAGCGACGGCGCCGATCGCGCAACGAAGCCACGATCGACTGTATGTGTGAGCGCTAGAGCATAGGAAATAGCAAAAATGGAAAAGTATATGTGTGCAAAGACAATATATTCGCAGTGAAAGGCGAATTTGAAAAGCGACCACAGCATTTGGCAAAGCGAAATGTGCTATGCTTTGGTAGCCGGGCCACAATTTATGGCATAGCAACAGCGACTCCAGTACGTATGATCGGCATGTAGTGCTGATGCCGTGGATCGAAGTCATTGCAAAACCGGCTAATAGCATTCTACTACGTGTTTATATGTAAATGGAAGAGGGGATAAAAGTAAGTATTTGTAGAAGAAGTTGCTGATCTGGCTGGGAAATTTGAAAGTACATATGTACAAAGGAATATATATATATATATAATATATATGTATGTATATTATATAGTGGCTAAGTCGCTAGACAATTTCTTTAATACCTGTTCTAAGCCATGAATTTATAGCTTAGTGCTTATACATATCTAGATTAGTATATACTATTAGTCATTGGCCGCTAGCAACACGCCATCGAGACAGCAAACGACTGTGAAATGGTGAAAGCCGTTAAAATTTGAAATTTCGCTAATGTGGAACGCCATAAGGAATAAGCAAGCGACTTTGCTAACATATATCTACATATATACTACGTTGTATGTATCTACTCTATATGTATAACTACTAATTTTAGTGCTTTAGAAGTTTGCATATTCCCATGGTAATGTGATTAGCAGCGTGTAACGTTAAAATATATATATTTCGTGTGCTAAATATCATTTATGTTCGTATAAGTATTAAATTTACATATAGACAAGAACAAAATTTATAGTGTACTACACAAAATGAGCTAAAATTTAACTTAGAAACTACAATAAATAATTTATGATCGCAACCTACTTTTTTAACGTTCATTATTATAGACACTTCCTTGGCGCTTCTTGGTATGCTTGTTTTAGAGTGCAGTTTAAGTAATACTGTTATAGTTTAACACTTAATTTTATAGCGCATTCCAGTCAATTGGTTGCGCTACTGAGCTTAGCCGGAAATGGCTGAATTAAAATGTTGAATGCTTTACAACAACAATGATGAAATATTTTTAAATAAAATATTTGTTTTTTTTTTAGGAAAGCAATAAAAAAATAGATGACATATTTTTGCTATTTCTTGAGTTGTTAAGTGTTATGGGTCCACCTTCCATAGGAAAAACATGTAAGTCGGGGAAATGTTCTAAATCATACAAATTAGTTTGAAATGATCTTTCAATTTTTTTTTCGAATACTATTTTCAAACATTTTTGTAGTTTTTTTAATATTTTAACATTTTTTTTTGAACCTTATTGCTTTCAAAATATTAATTTTTTTCAAAATTTTAATTTTTCATATATTAATTTATTCAAATTTATAATTTTTTTTTTTTAAATTTCAGTTGTAAATTTGGTTCTCAATTTTTTTTCAATACTTTATTTTTCAATATCTAATTTTTCAAAATTTTTTCTAGCAATGTTTTCTAAAACTTCAAAATCATCAAAATATTTCTTTCTTAACAATTTATAAATCAATAAAAAAAATAATTTTTCATTCAATTTTTGTTATTTATTGAATAATTCTCAAAATATTATTTTTTTAATTTTTACCAAAATTTTAATTTTTTTTCATCATTTTAATTTTTCAAATCTTAATTAATTCAAAATTATAATTTTTTAATTTTGTTTCTTCAAATTTCAGCTGTAAATTTCAATATTTTATTTTTCAAAATGTTTTCTAAAAATATTTTCTAAAACTTCAAAATTATCACAATATTTCATTCTTAACAATTTATAAATGCATATTAAAAAATAACTTTTCATTCAATTTTTTATTATTTATTGAATGATTTTCAACTTATTATTTTTTTAATAATTTTAAAAATTTTAATTTTTAAAATATTAATTAATTCAAAATTATAATTTTTTAATTTTGTTTCTTCAAATTTCAGTTGTAAATTGGCTTCAAAATATTTTTCAATGTTTTATTTTTCAAAATTTTTTCAAAAATATTTTGTGAAACTTCAAAATTATCAAAATTTTTCTCTTTTAACAGTTTATTAATCAATATTAAAAAATAATTTTTCATTCAATTTTTTAATATTTTTTGAATGATTTTCAAAATATATATTTTTTTAATTTTTTTCAAAATTTTAATTTTTCAAATATTAGCTAATTCCAAATTATAGTTTTTTAATATTTTTTTTTTTCAAATTTCAGTTGTAAATTGGCTTCAATTTTTTTCATTATTTTATTTTTGAAAATTTTTTCAATATTTTATTTCTAAACATTTTTTCAATATTTTATATTTCAAAATTTTTTCTAAAAATATTTTCTAAAACTTCAAAATTATCAAAATTTTACTTTCTTAACAATTCGAAATTTATGTGTAATAAATATATTAAAATTTTCAATTTATAAATCAATATAAAAAAATAATTTTTCATTTATTTTTTTTATTATTCATTGAATGCAAATCCCTTTACCGTTATTTAAAATATATAATATGTTATATACCTCTAATATCTCTTATGACTTTCAAACGAATCATATCTCCAACTAAACACTTTATTTTCATAATGAAAGCAAGATAATACTGTACTAATGTGCACAACACACACACACAACAACAAAAATTAGCAATTTGATGCTGAAAGCGCATTGTGGAATAGTTTAGAAACCATGGCAACGTCATCAATGGCATTAACTGGCAACCAGTTTGCGTTGTGGGAACGTTGCACATATATATCTGTGTGTGTATACACAGCAACTTCAACACATATACATGTATGTGTACGGCAGATTTTCTCCGGATTTAGCAGAATTGGCAGCAAACGCTAGTCCATTGTTAGCCACAGCATCGCTGCTAATACACATAAACCCGCATACATATGCAGAGCGTTGTATATGTATAGCTTGGCGTGCATATAATGAACAGCCATGTATAACTGCTTGCTGGAAATTTCTAACGATTCTAACAATCTACAAGTAGTTTGGCCATAAAACTGTGTGGTAAACGCGATGGCTGTGTGGCGACTGTACAGCCAAGCTGGCTGACTTAAGTGATCGAAATGGATGCATGGATATGTATTGTTGGGAAATAATATACTATTAAACATGAAAAAAGATCGATTTCCGAATTTATATATATTTTTTTCGCACAAACCAAAAATTACTCAAAAATGTTACTCATACGCACCGACAAACTTTTGGTGAAAATATTGCTAATTGCACTTTTAACCACTTTTTACACTTATTTTCAGAAAACTTTTGAAAAGCTATGGATTTTTAAAGCTGTTTGGAAATATACCGCTGATATTAAAAGCTCCTTTAGATCGCTAAAACGATCTCAATTTGAAAATAAAATTACAATGTGACCTGGTCTACGGCAAGGGGGCTTAGGTGTCAAAAAATCAATTTTCACTTTTTAGTTGATTCGGATGGAAGATGAGATGCTTTTTCACGTGATAGAATCCAAAAAAAAAAACTAGTTTTCGCACGTTAGCTCCCTTTTCGTAGACCAGGTCACAAATAGTGCTTATAAGCTTTTATTAGAGCTTTAAAGCTTTTAGGAAGCTTTAAGAAATTTTAGTTGTAATTAATTTCCAAACAATTGAATAAATATTCTCTGATTAATTTTTTCACAATGAAGATATAGTTGATTTTTTTCTATACATGAAGTCTTTGAAACTTAAAAAAGCTTTTTATTAAAGCTTACTTTTTTTGTTAATTAATTTTATATTATTTCATTATCTTCAAATAAAACCAAATATTATAAGTACTGCCAATTTGATGGCACTCATTAAACTTGGAGCTTTTGAAAGCTGCACTACAAATGCTTACCTACCTCAACATGTCCTTATTGTTTTGTGCATTGTTATGCTGATATTATTTAATTAGTGATTCGCTCCTTTCCTCCTTATATTTTCGAGAGTATTTTTAGTAGAATTTCGCCACACACAAACAAATGCAACTCTCTATAAGTGTGGTGGATGCACTGGTGGAGGCTCAGCTTAAAATGTGTGCGTGTCTGCAGCGCCATATAAAGTCACCCACATACAGCAAGAAGTATATATATCAATAACGGTTTGTCTGTAAATATATATTTCCGTTCGTTGACGGCATCCTCTTTGCACTTGAACTATTATCCTTTGAGGCCATCCTTTTTCACTGTAGCCACTGCACTAGTGTATACAGTAGTTGCATTTGCCGAGGCCTTGTCCTCTCGGCCATTGTACGAGTCATCACAGCAATGCACGAGTAGTTCAAACTGTATTTACGAAGCGATGAAATTTTCCAACCAGCACAAACTAACAACAAACAACGAATACTAGTTCAACGAGTTAACGAGACGAGCGTCCATTTTTGGTTTCTCAAACGGTATATAGTACTCACGAAGTCGCGTAGTGCACAGCGCTGCATTTCGTTGACTTCGTAGTTGAAGTTGAAAAGTCCTTGCAATGTGAATATGTTTGTGTGCAGTTCATGGCGTCCTACGCCAGTCTTAATGTAGTTTTTCTCTCGTGCTTGTTCTTGTTATAGTTTTGCCGCTCAGTTCGTTGCTCGACTACTCGTTGGTTCTTTGTTCGTTGTCTGTTTATGTTTTTTACTCGTTTGTTTTTTTTTGCCGATTTAAGGGTGGTTGGGGCATGCATGTTAATTTTCACCAAATACATTCGGAAAACAGCATTTTGTTTTGCATCAACGGTTGTACGGCGCATGTGCATAGTTTTTGTTGCAATTTTTGTTGGCAGGGTCAGTTTTTTGTTGCACTTTTATATACATATATGCACAGATAGAGGTATATAGGTGTATAACTGCTTCCTTTCTCTACTAGTGAATCAAATATTTGAGGCACATAAGCTTTAATTATTTTATCGTAATTGCGTAGTAGCTTTTGGTTAATCAATTTTCAATCGCCACAAATTGTGGGTGTATTATTACAGTTATTTTGTGTTAATAGTTTTGATTTGTACTATGATTAACTGTGCTGAAGTTTATTATTATTATTTTTTAGTTCATTAGTCAGTTTATTTATTTATTTTTAATATTCACTACTAAGCTCAGTTTATTTTTTAAAGTTCCCAAAAAAATTTAATGGAAACATATAAAATATTCAATAATCGTGAAATCAGCACCTTTCCAGATTTTCGAATTCAAAACTCACCACGTTTTTGGAAACTCACCACGAAAATATTTTTGAAATTGTTAAACAAGAAAATGAGATTTCACATTTTAAGAGCTAATAAGAAGAATTGTTAGAGGTCTAGGTCTGCGAGATCTAGTCTAAAACATCTTACATCTCACGTTTTTAAAAATCCAGGTGCACCAACGGAAGCTATAAAATGCTGAAGAAGATTGCTAGGAGTTCAAGATCCTTTGTCAATTCATGAGACCCTTTTATACGAAATTTCTAGTTCCATAAATAACTGTCTTCAGCACTACTACCCATCTCGCGGATCAGGCACAGAACCTAACCGAATCTAAGCTGTAATATCAAATTTTTTTCATGTATGAGATAGTTACATAAATACTTTTCATTGAGAAATAAATCATGAACTAAAAAATAAAATAAAAAAACTGCCTATTACAAATTGTTTTTGTATTCATGAGCTTTTCTTTCAGTATATTTTAACTATCATGAGTTTGTCTTAAGCTTTTTTTGTTTCACTATTTATTGTCTTTTACAACTTCTACTTGTATTACTTCCTTTATATCTTCACCAAACATTTTACTCCATTTTAGTACATTTTAATGACACCGAAGCAATGAGAAAAGACGGCTCTTCACACGGTTTTCTGAGCACTACATACATTTACTCAATATTAGTTCTATAACGAATTAGTATTTATAACTTCCTGTCTTTCCTATTGTCATTAAAAATTGTGTTTCTAAATATTATGGACCATGAAGAATTGCATATGAGCATGCATTTTGGGGCATAAAGATACATTTGCAATGGTAGTAAGTGCTGGTAAAAGAGTTCCATTTATGTGTTGTGAGACAGTAGACAAATTTTAGTAGTACACCATAATAAGTGCAAAAAATTAGGGAAATCTTGTGTGATAAAAGACAATATTTATAGAGTAAGAAAAATTTTTCCGGCTTCATTAAATGAAGTATTTTTGGTTCTATAGTAATAAACTGAGGTAAGTATTAATTTAAGTGGTGAGAAATTAAGCAAACTATGTGAAGAATTCTCGCAGTGAAAACTTCTCTTCGGAGCTTTCATTCTATTTAATATTATACATCATATCGAATTCAAAAAGATTTTTGAAGAAGTAAAAAATTTATTGTAACTTCGGAAAAAAATAATTTCTATGAAAAAAAGCTTTTTTAGGCCTTAAAAGCTTTTTTTAAATGTTGCAGTTTTTAAGTATTATTTAGAAAATTAAGCATATCAAATGAAAGATTTAGTTGGAATTGAAAAACGTAGTAAAAAAATGATTTCAGAAAAAGTCTTTAGAGCTTAAAAGCTTTTTTAGAAAATGAAACACATGAAATTTAAGATCTGCGAAAGGTGCAAAAAAGTGATTATAACTTCGGAAAAATATTTTTTCTATGAAAAAAAAAGCTTTTTTAGGCCTTAAAAGCCTTTAAAGGCCTTTTTTTAAATGTTGCAGTTTTCAAGTATTATTTAGAAAATTAAGAATATCAAATGAAAAATCTAGTTGGAACTAAAAAACGTAGTAAAAAAACGAATTTCTTCGAAAAAAAAGTCTTTAGAGCTTAAAAGCTCTTTTTAAGTTTTGCTTAGAAAATGATACATATGAAATTTAAGATCTGCGAAAGGTTAAAATAGCAGTTGGATTCACGAAACTAGCAAGAAAAGCTCATTTCTTGAAAAAAAAGCTTTTTCCGATCTTAAAAGCTTTTTTATATGTTGATATTTTTATGTGTGCTTTAGAAAATTAAATATATTTCTTTTGGAGAAAATTAAATATTAGTAAAAAAGCTTTTCATTTATTTTTTATCTTTTTCTTCTACGAAAGCTTTTATAAATTTTAAATTGAATTTTCTTAAATGCATTATATAGATTTTCAAATTAATAAAGGCCAAACGTTTACGTTAAAGCCAATGCAACAATATCAACAAACAAACACTTCACACAAAAAAATACAAAAATAAAATAAAACAAAAAAAACAATTATGTGCATAAGTATGTGTTTCGTATGCACATAAACAACCACACCGCCATCAAGCCTTCACTTTTTGGCCACAGTGTTCATGCGCGTTGACAGCCACTCGCTGCGGTGTGTATACGCTATTTTTTATTGTTATTGTTGTTGTTGCATAGATATGCATGCATGTATGCAAGCGCTTTCGGCTGCAATGCCGCTGTTGTGTGCCTATTTTGTTGTTGTTATTATTTTTTGTTCTCGTTGTTGTAACAGCAAGTGCAGCATTTACGCTTACTATATCAAGCGTGTGAGTGTGAGTATTGTGTGTGTGCTCTTATGTGGCTTTCGAGTATTTGTTGGCACACAACCCTTTGCTACGCTGTATTGGTGCGCATCCATGGCGGTTGCCTACATACATATGTATGTATGTATTTCATAATATCGACAGCAAGTTGCTTATGTATTTGCCTGTACATATGTGGATGGTTGGGCAAACAAATGCCTGCATGTATGCGTTGGCATATACAGCATTGCTGGTGTATTGGTATGCCTTCGCATGTGCATTGGAGCAGTGTGCGAGTATGCGTGCGTGTGTATTGGTGTTTGGCTTGCAACTGACTTCATTTCCTTTGTCGTAGGTCAACGGAGAAATTCTTTCACTGCTTCCGATTCGATTGGAGTCACAACGTTGGAATAAAAAAAAATCTAAGAAATTCTCTACCAAATGGTGCCTACATACACACTTATTATATTATTGGGTGGTATGAGTGTGAATGTGCCTGAACGAGTTGCCACTTTGGCAGTTGGAAGAAGTTAGAATTATTGCTATTTTATTGTTAAATATAGTTGTTGAATTATTTTTGTATACTTTTTTAACGATTTTGAGCAGAGTTTTGTGTAATATTTTTTTATATATTTTTTAACTTTTTTATTTTATAATTTTTTTTTTGGTGTTAGCTTATTATATATATTTTTGTCTGTGGTATTATAAAGCCGATTTTCTTTATTCTTTTTATTTTTCTCATATTTTTATAATTAATTATTAATTAATTTATCATTTATATTATTTCGGAGTTTTTTAAATGATTTTAAATATTTTTTTTTATTTTTAATTTTTTTCACAATTAAATTAAAATTAGTATATAAATATTTACACAACATTTCGACATTTTCAAATTTTTTTAATTTTAAATTTTGTTTTTTTTTATTTTTTGCAGAAATTTCTTTTACAACCGTTTGAAAGCCAGTCTATTGCTTTCTTCTTTCACGTCTTTCCACGGCTTACATACTTTTATCACACATTTTCACAATTTCAATTAACAGTTTACCGTTATTTTATAAAATTTATTTTAGTTGTCGTTACTTCAGTTAAAATTACACTTAATAAAAAAAATTAATAAACAATATTTTTTAAATTTTTTATTCAAAAAAATATGCAACGTTTGCAGCTACGTACATATGTATGAATGTGTATGTGTCATTTTTCAATCAACCATTCCGGCAAACAACCTGCCAGCCAGCTACTTTCTGTTAAGTTCATAGAAGCGCACCATAAACGTAAACTTAGTCAACTAGTCACAAGTCAGTCACACAGTTCGTCCGTCAGTCACACAATGCGTCAGTCCATCCGTCAGTCAGTCCGCCAGTCACTTAATCAGCTACTCACTCGATTCGGGCTAGTGAGTTGATATTGCCGAGCAGCTGCTGCAGCGCAATGCATTTGCACTTCAACGTATTATTTTACGGTGCCAACGTTGCAAACGTTTCAAAGTCGCGCTCCATACTGAAAAAGGGTAGAGAAATTTTTCGCATTCGCCTCCAGGTTCAGTCAGTCAGCCAACAAAAACAGAAACTCACCAGAGACCCAGTGACAGCGCCTGTGCCGGTGTCCGGGACGGCGACGGCGACAATGGCGAAGACAGAGACAGCGGCTGTTGCTGATATTGCAGCGCTCTATCCAAAGCAAAGCGGTAATGGAGCGGTGACGCAGTGGCAGTGTAAGTAGCGAAAATTTGTTTGCATTTGAGCAGGCACAGTGGTGCGAAGTCGAGGAGATGTCGAGGAATTAAAATATATATAAATATATATAAATGCGGTTGTCTAATTGTGATGATGAGCAAGTTGTGGTACTTAACGTATACGTAATGTCTTCAGTAAATAAATAATACCGCTAGGTACACCTAGTACCTACCTTGGATCTGGCTCTACAAAGCGAAGTAAGACCGATTATCATCGGGAATTCTATTAGTTATCAGAATTATAATTCATAAATCAGATATTTTAGGTCTTCTAGCATATAATTTGAACCATTGGATTTGTACCAATGGAATCATGGATCAGTACTTCTAAGAAGATAACCTTAGTAATCCATAACAAACAATTTCTTTTGACCAAAATCTGTCAATATTAATTCCAAAAACTTATAATTTGAACTGCTGAGAGGTTCTTAGCAGTGATTAGATCATTCTTGATTATCAAATTTGAACTCCAAACTATGACTTCTTCGAGATCTATCGAATCTTTACAGAAGAACTGTTCAAAGTAATCTCTCTCACTTCATCATCGTTGTTATAATTGAGAGACCTAGAAGAATAGCTGAGAGAGATCATAAGCATATTTATTGTGTTATTTCTTGTATATGTTTTATCTTCTGGGCTTCACAGAAGTAGATCGTACAACTGGAACCGCAAGTCTTCTCTTGTCATGGTCTACTCTTTACGTAGGAATCATTCAAGGAATTCTCTCTCTTATTCATCATTGTAATTATTCAGATGGACAACAGATCAAAAGAAGAGATCAAAATATTTTAGTAGAGATCATACATTTATTAGTAAGTCATATATATATGTAGGTATATTGTCATATTTCTTGAACATGTAGATTCCTCGAGACTAGAAGATATAATATCATATAATTTAAACCCTTAACTTTGTCTTCAAATTCAATATTCAATAATAATATTTATGGAAAAATCGTTCAAAGAATTCCATATTCTTCAAATTCAAAATTAAGAAGGTTCATTATATAACTTCTAGACCCCTACTACAAGTGATTTATGTTAATTATGTTAATTATATATAAAAAACAACAACAAATTTTCCAGAAATAAATATTTATTATGCATCACTGTATCGAGTAAATGCAAACGACACAACAACGCAACGAGCGACGAATGCGAAAAACAACACAAACAACAAGAACAACAGGGGTGCATATCCACAGAGGAAACGGAGAGTCGTTGACGCTCGAGACCGAGTGACTTTCGAACACCAGCGAGACTCTACAGAACCAGAAATGACGAATTGCAAATAAGAAATGAAAGGGTGGTAAAGAAAGAACAAAAAGAGATTATAAAAAAAGCGACGAGTGCAAGTGGAAAAACAGAATAGGCAACTAGATAGATGGACAAAACGAATGAACGGGTTAAAATGAAATGAGCGGATATATGAATTTGTTTGTAATAATTAAGCAAAAGTTAGCAAATAATTAGCAAAAGCTTATAGATAAATAAAAAAGAATATATGTATATATATATATATATATATATATGTAATCTGTTATATATATGTACATAGTGTATGTATATAATATATTAGCACACAATAATACAATCTCAAGCAAACTATTGCCATTTTTAGTGCACTCATAGTGCATCGATTGTCAAGAGCGTCAAAAGAAAGAAGAGGAAAAAACGAACAACAACAAGCACCACAGTCAGAGCGGGAAATACGAATATGGCAGCATTTAAATCAAAGCAAATGCATCAGCGCACCAAGTGCAATCGAACAGACACACACATCGAACCCCACACACCACATATTACGAGTACTAACACTTGTACAGTCCGCCACTCCACCGCTCTTGTTTGCTAAATGCAAACTGCACAGATACCCCCACTCATATGTGCGCTGTATGTTTTGGCGCTTTGTGGGTGCATTGCTCCGCTCTACAATACACGCGCGTTCCGTGCGCATTGCTATGGAGCCACACGAGCGAGCGAGCATATGAGCCGCGTCGCACTAGCCGCCTGCCGCCTACCACCGCCGCAGCGCCATCAGCAGCAACCTTGCGACTCACTCGCACAGCCGCGCCTCGTCTAGCATCCAGCAACATCACCTGACTCTATGTACCACCCTAGGCGCGAGGAGCCCGGCGCTGTGTGTGCTAGTATGCAAGTCGATTTTGTTTTTGTTTTCCTGTTTTTTTTTTTTCATTTTTAGTTTTGTCTCTCCATACGAGAGTTTTATGTGCGCACAAATTGCAATTCTTCGCCGTTTCGCTGTGTACTATTTATTGTACAACCGCCGCCCCTCCGTTGCCGCACAGCCGTCTCAGCCAATCGCGTGTGCCGCCTCCATCGCAATGTGTGTGTGTGTGTGTGTGTGCGCCGCTTGTTGGCTCAACCCGTTGTGTACCCTTGACTGCAGCACTGCATTCCGCGCACTACACAGTTACACTCACACGCACACATAGGCGCTGCCATTTATATGCGCTTGCACTTCGGCGCCCGGTCGTCATCATGGCAGAAATAGCAATGTTGCTCGCTCGTTTGACGCTCGCTCGGCGTTCGTAGTTCTGTGCTGATAGCGCTCCCGCTTGGACTCGGTAGACCATTTTTTCTTTTCTTTATAACGTTATTGTTGTTGTTGCATCACTCAGTTCCACACTGCCAATGCGCAGTTTTGCTGCAATTATTGTTGTTGTTCTTATTATTATTGCTGTTGTTGTTGTCATATAGTTTAATTATTTCTTGTTCTCACTGTCGATTGTCAGTTGTAGTTCGTGCATATGTTCGTTGTCATGTTGTTGTTGGCATTGTTGGCTTTGCACTTCTATATAGTTATCATTTGTTGTTGTTTATTATTGCATTTATTGCAATTTTTGTTGTACTTTTCTCTCATGTTTTTTTTTTTCTTTACTGCATTCGCATATCTGCTTTGTTGTTGCTATCAATTTGTTGTTTTAGTTGTTGGTTGGTTTTCTTTTAGTTTTATTCGATTTTGTTTTTAGCATTTTGTCGTCTGCATTGCGTCGTAGAATATCTCCGATACATATATCTGTATATATATATGTATATACTTTATGCACTTTGTGTCGTTGCGATTGCAAAAGCGCGTACGCTAAATATATTCAACATACGCCGACAATGAAATCACCATTGACGACAAAAGCAGCGTTGCATTTTCAATTGCATGAATTACACTCGCATTATGAGTCTGGTTAATCACTAGTATTATGTGTAAAGTCTAATAAAAATTTGTTCATAAAAAGTATTTATGAAATAATTGCTATACATATGGCGATAATGGACGAAGTAGGGGTGCTCGTTAGTATTATATCAAGGGTTATTATAAAGGTTGCTAGTCTGATTCTGGGGCTGTTTCGTGGATGCACCTTGAGATCTATTATAGAGTTGTTTTCCTGGATGAATTCTAAAATCTCTTAGGTGTTGTTCCATAAATTTATAATACTATGTTCTCAGCAAGATTGTATGCTAAAGATATTTAATGGTACTGGAAATAGATTAAGACGATTGAACGAAGTTTGGTTTTTTATTGAAGGGTCTAAAAGCCCGAATATTATATCTCCCATGTCCCTTAATGAGTGCAATAAAGAGACAATGGTTTATTTCCGAAAGTCCGTACAAGAGTTCGATTTTTATTTCAAAATTAATCGTCCAAGTTCGCCTAAAAGGTGCTGTAGATAGTTCTTTGTGTAAATAACTCAATAATATGAGTCAAAAATTGCTTTCATCTCATCTGTATTTGAGTAGATTTCGAGATTGGGCCCTGAAACATATTTATGTTCGATCGGCTTACAAAAAAGATGTTACGAAAAAAATTTGAATTGGATTGATACCAGCTAAAGACCAGACAAATACTTCAACATTTCACATTTTTTTTGTTTTGGCTTCCTATAAGTTGTTTTTCGTAACCAATCCCGACAAGAAGCCGCCTGCACTACCATATTTATATTTTTTGTTAAATAAAAAGGTTGGACCCCCCAGTGTTTGGTATGGAGCTTTGAATTTAGTATCGGACTAGCTAAATTTAGTATACTAGTAATAATGTTACTAGTTCGTTGCTTCAAATGCTCTGCCAAAAGTCCTTCTTTCAGATGATCGCCTCGTCCACTAGCTCGGATATATAAAATTTATGTTAGTTGCGCTTCGTGTTCCTCTCCAAGTAGAGTACGTGTATCCAATATCGTCACGTGACCGCTTGGTCCATTAAACCATGTCCCTCAGGGAACAAAAATAAGATTATTAAAAACAAGACAAAAACGATGCTGAAGATCATAACTCTCATGCTCAGTATGAGCTTATGCATATAATATTGTAAAATTTAGATATCTTGATAAAGGTGGTACTATAAGAAGACTAGTATGGCTAATGAACCAAAATCACATTCGGTGATCAATTTAGTTAAATTTCTCATAAATTTAAATCAAATTTCGTATATAATAGTCTCTAGAAGCCTACTCTTCACATCATTTGATAATTGTAGGCACGCCTACTCCTCTCATATAATATTAAGCCCTAACATATTATTGAATATAATATCAAATTTATCACAAATAATATCGCTGAAGTTAGGCAACTCTCTTCCAGAAAATTGTGAAATTAGTTTAAGAGTAGGTCCGCATGTAAGAAATCTCAAAATCTTAAGATATAATATTTTCTTTCCACCGAATGACTGTTTAAAGTATATGATATCGCTTAGTAACCGTCATATCTGAACAATATCAGAAGGGCATGTCATAATATTATATGATATGATAAGGTATCGATTTCAAAAAATCCCTAGATCCCATATACCGAATAAAATGGGTTTTGTTCTCTGGCCGTCTATATACTAAACATATCGATCATTAAAGAATATATCTCAGTAATATTTGGTATTGTTTAGCTTAGCATGATGTTTGAAATCTATCCACATCATCCCCTAGACCCCATATATACGCCGACAAATATTATATATAAAATGTTATGTTTTCCATTTGCTCGACTTTAGACTGTATATATCGGTTAGTACATGGTATTAGTATTTTCTTGTAATTTGTACCATTGGAATTAATGAAATCGAACAATATCTTATATCACATAGCTGCTTTGGGAGCTAGTTAACTTGATATCAGTATACATTACTAAGGATTAAAAAACTCACAAAGGCTGTCGAAAATCTCACAAAAAAACAATGTAATATTTAATTTATTCAAAATAGGAACTGCAAATCATATAAATACCTGATTTTATTACGACTTTTGCTCGTTCGTCATTTCAACATGCCGTCGGCGCTGACACATTTGTTGTTAGCTTTCATTGCGAATCGCTCGTATTGCTAATGATTACCGAATGCCGTCGCCATTTGTTGAATGCGGAAAATTCAATTAACCAAAATGGCTCATACTCATTTGTGTAAAATTATTTTCTTATTGCGTTTCGTGTACAAATAATTACGCGTGTCAGGCGATTTTTCAAAAATTTATAAATTTCCATACAAAGTCGATTTCCGAATTTTTTTATAGTTCACTTTTTTTGCACTACTGTGAGACATATTTAAATATTTTTATAAATGAATTGCACAAAATTTTATTTTATTATTAAAAATTTGTTGCTTAGTTTATTTGTTTGTGTTTTTTTTCAGCACATATTTTTTGCCAAAAGCCGCCACACAGTGTTGAGTATATATAGTATATATGTAGGTTTAATATATAAATTCACTTGCGTACAGTCGGTATACACATTATTCGTATGTACATATGTATGTGACAAGCTGCATTGAGGTAGGGTCCAAAAGCGTCAAAGCATCGATCGGTGAACCGGAGTAATTTATTTTACATATATATATATTTTTATTTTCCGTACACTTATTCACCGCTTGCTCTTTTTGCAGACTTCTTTTTGCACTTTACTTGCGATTTTTCGTAAATGAAAATTGTTTTTTACTAATTTTATGATTAATTGAAAATTCCGCTGAACTTTGAAGCAAATATATATAATATATATTTGTTTTTTTTTTTTGTTCCTTATCACACGCATGAATACCAGCCTGCGGCGTTTATGCGCTCTCGCTTACGCTAATGTTTACGTCCACGTACGCAGCGCTTTAAAATTGTACAGCTTTTTATTTTTTTGCAATTTAATTTAATAATTTTTTTTTTTTGCGCACATATTTTAACAAACAGTTATTTTTTTTATTTTTTTTTTATGTTTGCTCTCTGCATTATTGCAGTCAGCGTTGTCGGTGAAAAGCGGCGCGTCGAGTGCATTGCTACCGGACGAGCAGACGGCCAAGAACTTCAAATTCGCCAGTAAAAGTATGTACAGCAGAGCGCCGTTTGAGCGCTCCGCGCGCTGTAGGTGTGGTAGTAACACAAACTCTTCAAATGTATGCGTTGTACATATGTAACGGCTTAACGCTGGCGTTTTTGGTGGGTTGTGCGGCACCTACGACAGCGCGCTGCTGCTGCTGGCTGGCATTGCGACTGCAGAAATGCATAGAAATGTAAGCGGCTGCTAGCCACTTAAGAGCGGCGGTGCAATGCAAGTGACACAAAATCGTAAAAAAATAAGATATTTTCCAAGTCAAGCGCTCAAGAGTGCAGGCGCAAGTCAGCGCTACCAATTGTCTTTGTTCGCCATATATGCATTTTGCAAAGCATTTCGAGTGATTGCAAATTGCAGTGGTAAAGCGCACGACTGCAAGCGCCGCACATGTAATACACTCACTCAAATTTATGTAGTCTGTGTATAGTTGAGCGCGGCGCTTTCGGTGCCGCTGAGCGCTGTGCATTTCGTAGTGAGCGCGCCGAATTTTTACATTAATAGTAATACTCCGCACTAAATTGCCACTCTTTCGTTATATATTTATAATAAGTAGTGTTATTTGTAGTACCTGTTCAACGGCAAATGCAATTTCTGTGCGTACCAGCGAATCGGGCGGGTAACGCGGCGCGCACTCAGTTCCACTAAAGTATACGAAACTATTTTGAAATAAATATTTCTCTTGCATTAAAATTATTATTATTATTTTTTATTTAAATGTTAATATATTTCTTATTTTTCATTAACTGCCTACCACGAACGCGCCGCTCAAATCTAACTAAACGTGCGCTTGCAAATGTGTCACATCCGATGTGGTTTGGTTTGGCGCATAGCTTGCGCTTTGGTTCGGCTTAAATGCCGCCGTACGCCAGCAAGTCAAAGAACGGTGGCAATGCGGCAATAATGTTGGCGCGCTGCCGCGCAGTAACGCGACGCCATGCGATGCGACGCGACGCGACGCGACGTTCAACGACGTCACTCTCAAGCAGGCGCAATGAACTGCATCGCGGATCACATGTACATACATATAGTATTTGCAAGCGCACACCAGCACAACGCAAATGAATGTGTACGCATACAAACAAAGGCGCGCTCAGCAATGCACACACATACGCGCGTTCTCGAAAGCGCGCTCGTGTAAGTGAGTATGAATTTTGCAATTACACATACATACATACTTCGCTTTTTGAGTGCGCCAATTTAACGCTGTTACGGCGCTTGATTGTGCAACTTGAGCGCGAGTGAAAATCATACGTTTATGTATGCGTTGCGTCGGCGTTTTACCCCTTTTGCAAACTCTAAGGCTGTATGTGCAACTTGGAAATATAAAAGCTTAAAATGTGAATGTGTTGATCACTGGAGGAGAGTATAGAGTATAGCTGTCAACGCTACTGCGCAGGGGCGTTTTTTAATTTAAATTGAATTTCGAATATAATATTGACCAAAATATATATGTAGACCAAAAATTATAATTATTTTAAGTGATCTTATGAAAATTGATACTCATATCTTATTTATTATTTACTAAATTCAAAATGATTAATTTACTATTATTTTCGCTGAAGTTACAAGTTTTTTGCTTTGTTCACAATTATTTGGAAACTGAATCTAAATATTAGAAAAAAAAATTTTTTTTTACATTAAAAAAAGTCACTAAATAAATGTATACAATATTAAAATATCATAATTTTTGCATTTCAATTCAGTTATCAAGCGCTAAACATGGTGAAGACCCTTATTGCTGTCCGTGTTGGCTGTCGTAGTTGGTGTGTGTCTTAGTTAAGACAAAGGGTACAGGGTGTTGACTAAAAGTATTATGCCGCGTTAAAGTAATCGCTGTTGACAGATGATGTGATGTGATCATGTGATGTGATGATGTCGCATGTAAATTAAATCATACGCATGCAAAGTTATTAGTTCACAAAATTTTATAATAGTATATTGATAACAGTTTTATCATTTATCATAATGAAATTAATGAACGTAGTGAAATTACAATATCCGGTTCGATTAGAGACAACAAAAGGTATGCTAGCTTAATATTTCATATGACTTAGACTCTTGCACACATTAATTTAACAAATGGCATGCCATAGATTAAAGCAGCAATAAAAAATGCTCGACGTTTTTGTTTTGGTGCCATCCCCACAATGTTAAAAAAATATATGGAATCGACGCTAAAAGTAATGATTCGATATTTTCACACTTTCCCAGCCTTGAAATGTTGAAATGTTGAAATGTATGTAATGTGATGACCTTTTGCAAAGTAAATATATTGTTTAACATGAAATTGTTTCAAGAATGTCAAATGGTGTGGGGTAATTTTTTAATCAATTATACACCGTATGTAACCAAACTCCACAACTGAATAAATATAGACGATATATTTTTAAAATATTAACGGATCATTTTTGGTATAAATACTGAGCTTAGCATTAACTGTACATTAAGTATTTGGGGTTTCACCGAAGTATATGAATAAAACAATTGGTAATACAATACGATTACAATTTCTCAAATAAACTGTATTAATTGTAAATAAGTAATAAATTTTAAAATTTCAGCAACTTGGCCATGTACCATCAATTAATCATCGTCTTAAGCGTAGCAGCTACAGTTTTGCATGCTCAGACCCTCAAATTTGGCATCCTATACGAACCGTTCTACCAATATAGCTCGAATGATTTAAATGCTGAAACAGCTCGATTATGTGAAAAATACGGTTCATCCACACCGACTGAAATCGATTACATACCACACGGAATATATTATATGGAATACTATTTTCATTCCGTAGTCGGTAAACCATCGCAGTCTCTTAAATCGTGGATCGATACACGCAGCTCAAATACCAAAATTCGCTTCAAAACTTGTAAATTATTGGACTTCCCGTGCTTTGTAAGCAATGGACATGCTTACCTTACCAACATATTAACAGCAACTGCCAGTTTTATAATTCCTATAACAATTGGTGGTGTAAAGACATTACCCCAAGTAATATCCAATGAGGGAAATAGCATGCCATTTAATATTGGATCCTTGCTTGGCCTAGCCAATGATAAAGACCACACATCGTATATTTATGATTTATACTATGACGTCCTTGAATTATGTGATGACCTATCGCAAAGTAAATAGATTGTTTAAAATGAAATTGTTTCAAGAATATGCGATTATTTGCTTAATTTTGCGTATGTGACGAAACTCCACAACTGAATAAATATAAACGATATTTTTGTGGAATTTTAACGGCTTAATTTTCAAATAAATACTGAAATGTATTTTGAATTTCAATAGACCAATTGGAATTTCATTAGCATGTGCACGTACCATCAAGTGATTATCGTCTTAAGCTTAGCAACAGTCCTGCTTGCCCAATATGTGAAATTGGATATAAAATACTCGGAGAACTACAAAATTAACCCGACGAATATAAAGGCCGAAATAGCTTGGATATGTGACAAGTATAATGTGACCAAACCGAGTGATATTGTAGGCATAACACCCAAAATACCGGATGCGAAATACTATATTGATTGTGACATCGGTACTCCACCGCACCCACTTAAGGGGTAGATTGATACAGCCAGCTCAAATATACTCATTCGTGAAGATTGCATACTTGCTGATAACTTTTGCAATGGTTACGGTTGCATTAAATCCAGCACATGTCAAAATTTGGGCACTACAATTCAAAATGGAAGAAGTCTGTCCATTAAAGCCGATGCTATGGATTTTAGTGGTGTTTACACACTATCTATACCATACATTAGCGTGGAAGATGACATACCAAGCAATGTTGTGAGTCTGTTTGGTTTGTCGCCAACCGTGCGCATTTTGTCTGGTTTGACGTTGATTTCATATATAGTCAGTAATATGAGTGTTGATCTAAAAACGCTATCCATCATTATTAAACGTAACTCCTATTTAATTTCGTCTGGTGAGAGGATATATGGCAGTATAAATTTGACAGATGAATTAGAGTATGCGTCCGCAATAGTTCTCGAAAACTGGCAAATTGAATTGTCTTCCATGTCAGTCGGTGATTCCGTTATGAGTAGGAAATCTTTAGCTATCCTTGATCCCATGTGCAATTTTATTTCAAGTAGTGATGAAAATGATTTTAACAAAATTAACTCTGAAATTGGCGCCGTAAAGGGGGATGATTACAATTTCTATGTGAACTGTAGTACTGTTCCTACGATGAACAGTCTTATATTAGAATTTGATCAACACAAACTCGTGATTGAACCCAATAACTTTATTACGAGGTTGGATAATGCTTGCATAAGTCAAATCGTACATATACCTGGCCTGTGTATCATGGGGCTACCATTCTTTGAGGACAGGATTGTTTCATTAAATATAACATCTAAATTTACATAAAATGTGTATATATTTTCGATTTAATTGATTTAGATTTATATTAAATACAAAATACTAAATATATAATACCAAAACTATTAATTATTAATAAATAAATAAAGTTGCTTACCGAATTGTTTTGTTTTAATGTTCAAATAGAGAAAGCAGTGATATTCACATTAAGCATAAGTAGTTACGAGAGCGGCTCAGAAATATAAAAATTTCACATACATATTTGTATTTGATTGCAAATTTTTCAGAGTTTTATTTTAATCCTTCACAATGGCAATGCACAACCAAAATCTTTGAATTAGACTACGAACAGATGCCACATTATTCTACAGATTTCGGCCTGGAGACTTCTTTTTCTTATCAAACATCAAAAAGTTATTCGGCGAGCAACAATTTTAGTCCAACGACGAATTCCAACGGAGGTCTATTTTGCATAGAAAGCCATCCAGAAACCGGGCGGGTTAAAGAAGTAAAAGCAACGCTGGATCAACTGTATGAAGCTAAATGGAGACCATGTGGAGAAATATATATGTATTTCTTAATTTCCATTTAGCTTTTGTAGTACTTATGTGTAGCACTGAGAATATATGTATATCTATAAGCGAATTAACACAAAAGAATTTGTTAATAAATAATAAAATTGCTTTGCGACTTGTTTGTTCGAAAATTTATATATATATATATATTGATTAACTAGAGCGGTTCGGCTCCCACGTCACTGTTGGCAGTCATAACTTTGAAGTTGTATATAATTTCGTCTACCTGGGAACCAGCATTAACAGCAATAACAATGTCAGCCTGGAAATCCAACGCAGAATCACTCTTGCCAACAGGTGCTACTATGGACTAAGTAGGCAATTGAAAAGTAAAGTTCGCTCTCGACGAACAAAAACCAAACTCTACAAGTCTCTCATCATTCCCGTCATACTTTACGGTGCAGAAGCGTGGACGATTTCAACATCCGATGAGACGGCACTAGGAGTTTTCGAGAGTAAGGTTTTGCGGAAGATTTATGGTCCCTTAAACATTGACAACGGCGAATACCGCAGACGATGGAACAATGAGCTGTATGTGTTATTCGACGATATAGACATAGTCCAGCGAATAAAAAAACAGCGGCTACGCTGGCTAGGTCATGTTGTTTGAATGGATGAAAGTGCTCCAGCTCTGAAAGTATTCTATGCAGTACCCGCTGGTGGAAGCCGAGGAAGAGGGAGACCTCCACTCCGATGGAAGGACCTGGTGGAGAGGGACCCTCCATATGGAGGGATACTTGGCGCGCTGTTTTGGACTCGGCTATAACCGCGTAAGCGGTGTCTACGTCAGGCAAGAAGAAGAAGAGCGGTTCGGTAAATACTTCTCACGATAGTGCCATTGTTGTTCTTATCAAACCTGTAAAAACTACTCGCTGAGTTTAAATTGCAATCGAATGACGAAGTGTCACAGAGGACAACTTTGCAAACCTACAGAAATGTCGTTAAATGGAAAATTTTCATGCTTCTTTGTTGGGCTAAGCACTTATGGGAACGCTGAGTGTATCTTTATATAGATACTTATATATACATAGATCCGCTATAAAAAAGAGTCCATAGTGCGGCAAACCACATCTCACATTGATATATAAACACTTATCGATCACATGCCATTGTTATCCAAATAGAAAAATGAAATCAATTTTATAAATACCTGATAATATCTATGGCAATTCTTATTTAATATCTTTTATGACAGATAACATCGAACTTCGTAAGTAAGATGTGCTTGGCTGCGGTATGCGGAGCAATATACCTTTGGTTCGATTCTCATAAAATTTCCTTAACTTGCGAAGAAGAAAGTTGAAAATAAATACAGTTATAAACATAATATCTCCAAGTAAATATAGGCACCCAAGAATACTTAACTGTTCACTCATTTAGCGCCGCACTTTACAACTGTCCTAAGAAGCATTTACTGCAGAGTTTTCTCATGATGTTTTATAGTTCCATTCCATAGTTCCATGTTTCAAGTATGGATGAAGAACACTAACGAGATATTAGAACTGCTGTTAATGACGACTATCTCGTTAAGATCGCTTAGCAGCCAAATGGTAGCGATTTATATGTAATTCGATGCTTTTTGTAACTCACGATTGCATCAGTTTTCTCTATCAGAGAGTATTTTGAGTGTTAAAATGATATTTTGTTTCCAGACACCACTGATTTCCGTGATTAAGATGCGAAGGTCTTCTAGAAGTACGAATTTAGGGTTTTTACTTTTTCGGTTGTAGAATAAAGTACGAGAAGTAGGGTCTAAGTACTTCTGTAGACCCTAGACTCTTTACTATAATGCTATTAATATACTTAATAACAAAATCGCTGGAGATTAGTCATTATGCTTATTTATATCCGACATAAACAAAGTATTTATTAACAGTACAAATGGGGCACAGGCAATTCTATCAGTTCGTTGAACATATTAATTGATTTTTAATCAATACGTTAACAAACACCAATTGCAAGCCCAAAATATTTTGTTTAAGACAAGTTAAGCCACGACAATCGTACATATGTACGTATCGACATATCGAATTGTTTGCCCCGACACCCACTGCGGTTGGTCATGTTTTGAGTATAAATACTTTTTCGCACATACGGCCAGCAATCAATTGGCATTTGGCACACCGTGCCTTCGCTAATAAAGGTAGGCGAATATTTTTTGTAGATATTTTTGACCCAACTACTTACTATATATTACTTAAACACTTAACTTAACCTAGCATTTTGTTTAACTCGCTTCAGCAACGAAATGTTCAAATATATTCTAATTATCGCTGCCATCACGGCAGTACAATCCACCGTACTCGTACGCATACCGATCCACAGGCATGAGAGTGGTCACAGAACATTGCCGCATGTGCGCGATGAAATCGCCGGACTTCGCAGTAAATACAATGTGACGAAGTCGCATAACAGCGGCAAAGAAACGCTCATCAACTCACAGAATATGGGTTATTATGGCAATATTAGTATCGGCACACCGCCGCAATATTTTTTGGTACTCTTCGATACGGGTTCTTCGGATTTTTGGTTACCCTCAAGCAAATGTGTCGCTAGCGATTACGCCTGTCACGATCATCAACGTTATAACAGCAGTAAATCGAGCACTTATATACCCAATGGCAGGCCGGCGGGTATGATGTATGGTAGTGGTGATATGCTCGGTTACTTATCCACCGATACGGTGCGCATCGGTGGTTTGACTATAAGAAATCAAACATTTGTCGAGGCCGTACAAGAACCGGGCAATTCATTTAATCACAAACACTTCGATGGCATACTCGGTATGGGCTATCAGGCATTCGCATCGGATCAAATAGCGCCACCATTCTACAATATGTGGTCTCAACATTTGATCAGCAAGGCGGTGTTCTCTTTCTACTTGGCGCGCAATGGCACTTCACAGCAGGGTGGTGAACTTATATTGGGCGGTTCAGATCGCAAATATTATCGTGGCAATTTCACGTACGCGCCAGTTACTCACCAAGGTTATTGGCAATTTACGGTGGACTCAATCGCGGTGAATGGTTCGGCTGTGAAGCGTAACTTCCAGGCAATTGCCGATACTGGCACTAGTCTTATTGCCGTCGGCGATTATGACGCTTTCGTGGCATTGAATGAGAAAATCGGCGCCAAACAGTTGAATGGTGATAATTTTTATGTGGACTGCGCAACAGTCGCATCACTACCGAATGTGGTCATTAGCATTGCTGGCAGAGACTTCAGTCTGGAACCAAGCAGCTACATCCACCACTCAAATGGTTTATGCTTGTCGAGCTTTTTCTATATGGCGGACTATGTTTGGGTGCTGGGTGATACCTTCATCGGCAACTTTTACACGGAATTTGATTTGGGCAATAATCGTGTGGGTTTTGCTGAAGCTGTTTAAATTCTTTAAATAAAATACTGTATTATCTTGAAATTATGTTGTTTCTTTATTGCTTTCCAGAAAATTGCCTTCACATTTTCTATAAAATATTCGACTGTATAAATTTGTTAACTAGAATGTATTTTTTTCGATAAAAAATAAAGTTTTTTGGTATAAACTCTTGTAGATTGAAATTATTCCGCTTCACCCTAAAGGTAGGCAACATTTTACTCTAAGTTTTGCAATAATTTGTAAATTAATATTTAAAAAATTATGTAGCATATATTTAGGAGCAATTTTAAACAGTGTTATTCAAATGCTGGCCATATTTTTTAATGGGTGGAAGCACCCAGGAAAAAGTCACAAATAATATAAAAGAGTATTGCCTACATCTAGGAGTAACGCCAAATATTTGTATTCATTTTATTTTCATATTTTTTTTTAATTTTTCATACATCGAAATATAAAAAGGCCTACCCTAATGAGCTTATTTATTTAAGTGTTTCCTGATTCAAAAAATTTTCGTACGATAGCAAATGTGTATTGAGCGCTTAAGGTATTCTCCGTTGGCATTATCAGTTGTTTCAATATTTACCGTTGTCACCGTACAGAAATACAGTTAGATTTTGACTTTCGTAAACATATATTTCAAGATTTGCAAATATGACTCACAACAGGTGGTACAAAAATAAATGAAACATATTTTTTTTTATTTACATTTTTATTATTAAAGCTATAAACAAAGCCGAGGCTGGCCAATAAACGATTTTTAAATTTTTGATTCAAAATTTTTATTTTCTAAGATGAATTTAACTATCGGTTTATTTGACTGCGTATTTATTGGATTTAATACAAGAAAAATACAATTTCTGCACACCCCAAAAACAAAAATAAAATAAAAAAAAAGATTTGCTAAAGCAAAATTGATCAATCATATTGCTAATGGCATATAAAGTACAGTCGAATATTTTATCTAGATGAAGTACAAACTTGTGTACAAATACCTCCAAATGTCAAACAGTGGGCTGCAAAAGCAAAATATGGCGTAAAATATCTATTTTTATACCAATTTTATATTTTTGTAAGCAAGTCTTTGATTAACAGTTTTTTCAATTATCAAAACACATTACTTGTGATACCATCAATATCTGTCTGATTTTAACTGAGTGCCTAACTCTATAATTATTTTTTTAATCTTTTTTTTTTTTTGAAAATGATAAGATATTTTTTAAGTAAATTCGCAACATATAAAAGTACTAAAATGGAGGAAGATTTATAGCATTATTATATAGTCCGCAGTGTGAAGTATAACAAACAGTAAAAAAATGTTTAAATTGGTCATAACCATTTTGTGTTTGGCCCTAATCGCCGATGCGGCATTCGTACGCATACCTTTGAATAAGCCCAACAAACGTCGCTCTGTTAAGAACATTAACGCGCTGGCGGCTGTACTGCGTCATAAATATAATCCACGAAAAAATGTCACATCCGAAGAATTGCAGAATGCTGACAATGACGCCTACTACGGCGCAATCACCATCGGTACACCACCGCAGCACTTTCAAGTACTCTTCGATACCGGTTCGTCGAATTTATGGATACCCGGCGCACCATGTGCTGCCAGCGATGAAGCCTGTCTCACACACAACACCTACAATGCGAGCGCGTCCAGCACACATCAATTGAATAATCAAAGTTTCGCCATAGAATATGGTAGCGGCAACCTCAGCGGTTACTTAGCAACGGACACTGTTACGATCAGCGGTTTGGCTATTGCGAACCAAACTTTCGGTGTAGCGACTGCCGAATCGAACGCCAGTTTCATCGCCGCTAACTTCGATGGCATTTTCGGTATGGCTTTTCAACAGATTGCTGCCGATAATGTGGTGCCACCGTTCTACAACCTATACACACAGGGTTTGATCGATACGCCCGTATTCGCTTTTTATTTAGCCCGTAATGGCACATCCAGTAGAGGTGGCGAGCTGACACTCGGCGGTGTTGATCCCAAACATTATGTGGGTACGCTCACCTATGTCGATATCTTTTACGAATCCTATTGGCAAATCCAGGTGGATTCGTTCAGCATTGACGATACGTTAGTGTGTCTATATTGTTTCGCAATCGTTGATACGGGCACTAGTTTGTTCGGTGTACCGTCAAACTTATATATCGGCGTACAAAACGCTATTGGCGCTAGGTCCGACTCTTTTGGTAATTACCTTGTGCCATGTAATTACACTAGCTATCTGCCCGTACTTTATGTGAATATCAATGGCACATCCTTCAACCTGACAAGTGATGACTACATTGTTCCTGTGGAGAATGACAAAGGCGATATTGTATGCATGTCTGCATTCATAAATTCTGGTGGTCCAGTATGGGTGTTGGGTGATGTTTTCATCGGCAAGTACTATACGGTCTTCGATATGGAAAAGGATCGTATTGGATTCGCGCCCGCCGCGCCCGTGAATGCTACGGTTTTGAACTAAATTTTGTAATTATACGAAGTTTCGCTTTTCATTTGAATTTAAATAAAAATAAATAAAAATTATATAATTCACATTTAGTTCAGAATCTACATATTTACTATTTAATTTTTTGTTAGGGTTCTTACTTAGAGTAACATTATATTAAACTAATCTGAGACATTTACAGTTCTAGTATATGACAAAACCTGTTAGGCCTTAGCAGACCTCAAGCATAATTTTGGTTTGTCCCGAATGCTAGAATTCTTACCCTGTTGCGAGAATCCTATCTTGTTATGTGTCGTCCTTTCGGGCATCATGAAAGTCCATACATAGTAGCATATTCTTCTTAACTGTCGTAGACACCGTTTACTCGGTTAGAGTTGTGGTCGAGTTAACAACAGCGCTTCAAGCGCTCATCCTTCTCGGTGTTTGGCGCCAATTGGTGATACCAAGTACAGCCAGGTCCTTCTCCAACTGATCTTTCCAACGGAGTGGAGATCTTATAGAAACATATTATTGTATTAAATTTACAAGAATACGGTGTGACTAATACAAACCAAGTCCAAGTTATTGGCATCCCCTAAACGTTCAGTGCGCTCAAGATTTTTGACGGCTCCTTTTAATTTTATCATTCAGCATTCAGATGGACTTAAGAGACTCCATCTCTCACGTTTCGATTGCCGACTCGACTATGGTGAGAACGTCAAGAAATTCACAACTGAAGATGGGATGGGATATGACAACACTATTAAGAATTTACGCAAGACGATAATATTTTACTACGCAGTGTCAAGAACTTAAACATACTAAGTAAGTGCGAAATTATTTTCAAGTATTTGTGATATCTATAGATGCATATAAATTTTGAACAAATAATTCACATTTTTATCAAAACTATTATTCATCATTAATCATTATTTGAAAATATTTAGCGGCTTAAAAATCGTTTGCTGCAATCTCGCTGATAAGACGTTGCACATATAAGTCTATGTTATAATTATACCCACGCAACATTTTACTCCACGAGTATAATAGTTTTGTTCACATCGAAGTAATAGAGCTATCTTGATGAAATATGGTACCACGAAATCACAGATTATACCTTCTCTAGCTCCGATATGTGGAATACATCAGGATCTCTACAGCTACAGTTGGGATCCAGATCGAATATGATACATATATTGAGAGAAGCCAGAGTTAATGTTAAAATAGATATCTCTGATATTTAAGAAGATCTCGTCAGAGTATATAATACACGGTTGCATTCGTATTTAGCACTTCCTTATATTCCGTATATCTTTATGTATAGATATGGTTTTCCACAGCTGTTGGTTGATTGTATATATTTACATATAGATTCTATTATAAGCGATTTAAATACCTAACAATACTATAAAAATCGCATTAATTCTAAGGAACGGAAACCTATAAAGGTATAGTCGCCATATCAGTACCGCAATGTGGTCAGTCAAAATGTTAAAGTTGACAGTGTTAGTTCTGTGTTTGGCCTTGGTGGCTGATGCCGCGCTCGTACGCGTACCGTTAAGTAAGCCCAACAAGCGACGCTCAATTAAAAATATTAGCACACATTTGGCCGTGTTGCGCAGCAAATACAATGCGAATTTCATCGCCAGCTCCGAGCAATTGAGCAACTATTTGGATGATCAATATTATGGACCCATCACCATCGGTACACCACCACAAAATTTCCAAGTTCTCTTCGATACCGGTTCGTCGAACTTATGGGTACCCGGTGCACCGTGTGCTCCCTCCGACGAGGCTTGCTTAACACACAACACCTACAATTCGGAGGCCTCAAGCACATATCAGTCCAATGGTCAAACTTTCGGTATAGCATACGGCAGCGGTAGCTTAACGGGTTATTTAGCTGTGGATACTGTCACTGTGAATGGTTTGAGCATTACACAACAAGGTTTTGCGATAGCGACCGCCGAGCCAGGCAATACATTCCTTAACTCGGAATTCGATGGCATTATGGGTATGGGTTATCAAGAGATTGCTGTCGATAATGTGGTGCCACCGTTCTGCAATATGTACACACAGGGTTTAATCGATTCGCCCGTGTTTGCATTCTATTTGACACGTAACGGTTCAACCAATCTAGGTGGTGAGCTAACACTCGGCGGCATAGATAGCAATCATTATGTTGGTGAACTCACCTATGTGCCGGTGGTTAACGAAGGTTACTGGCAATTCAATGTGGATTCGGTCATTATTAACGATAATTATATATGCTATGAATGCTCCGCAATTGCCGATACCGGCACCAGTTTGTTGGCTGTGCCGACCGACATCTATGTTAGCGTACAGAATGCTATTGGCGCTCAATTGAGCAATGATCAGCAATATTATGTGGAGTGTATGGATGTGAGCAGCTTGCCCACAATTTCATTTAGCATTGGTGGCACTACCTTCGATCTCAGCAGTTCGGATTATATCGTCGAGGCCGAATCCGAAGATGGTGGTGTACAGTGTATGTCGGCTTTCGAGGATGCCGGCACTAACTTCTGGATTCTTGGCGATGTCTTCATTGGCAAATATTACACAGTCTTCGATTTGGGTAATAATCAAGTCGGGTTTGCTCCAGCAGCAGCAGCAAACGCACCGACTGTGATAACGGAGGATCCCAGTCAAACTTGCAGTTGCGTGTGTTAATAAATTGTGGTTATTATGGAAACGATATTAACGAAACTTGTTTGTAAAAATGTATTTTAATTTTATTGAATAAAAATAATAATGATTGCAAATTAATATACTGTTTACGACTTCCTAAATATTTTGTTGGATTCTTCGGTTAGTTTGTTGTGTCCGGAATCAGCTGGTCCCTGAACAACGATCAACAGGTAATCTGGTAAGTATTTGTGGTACAGGGACGTCTAAATCGCCCTGAGCTTGCTAATAAAAAGTAAGTTCGTCTGTCCTAGGAATTAGTACTCTCCTCGAAACATGCCTTATTAGAACTGATGTGGTTTAGACCATTATTTATCGTTCTATATTTGGAGTATAAAAACCGCTGAAATTTTCTGACTCATCTAAGGTATTTGTAGACCGCCATTTGTAAAGTTTATGCCAGTATATACGTAATTTAAATATGAGGTATATCGACGAATTAATTCTCGTTGACTTTTGTATATAACAAAATTCGTTAGACAACTAACGATTAGTTACTTGCAGCGAGTGGTTAGTCATAACGAGTTTTAAGGCTATATACTCGACTACTACTTCGTAAAATATATATAAATATGGTCACGACAATTCTTCCATTGAACCAAAGTACATATACATATATATATATATGTATTATCATTATTCATAATACTGTTAGCCCCTACATATATGGAATCTTTATCGCATAAAAAATGGCATATCATGCTTACATACTTTTCTTTATTAAAAGCCAACCGACGCTCTTCAATTATATCATACAATGTTTCGTTCTTCGTGTCGGGACCCAGTTTGAACGAAGCGAAGTATTATTTACGGGTTGACAGAGTGGTCTCTTCTGTGTGAAGAAACGACGATATGCGCCAATTTTAACTCAACCGAAATAGCTTAGAGGCTCACAGTGTCTACTGTTCAGGCATCTAAAGACTATAATTAACTGAAGCGCGAAAAGAGATTTACGCGATCTAGCGAATCTAACCTACTGAGATCAGTATGGGCTGTGTAACGAGTAGTATTCGAAATTCCTATATAAAGCTCTGCCAACACCAGGGATCATATTTTTTCTATTTTAAGAATTAAAGATAGTCCTTCAAAGTACAATATGGCGGTCATAAGTTATTGAAAATAAAAGTACTTTATTCCATATCTTATCTTGACTTTTTATACTACAATTACTTTCACTTTTTAGTTAAGGAATTTCATAAGAGATTTGTGAGCTGGCCACATGAGTAAAACTTTATATATATCGGTGAATAGGTACATACATATCTATAATTACGCCGATAATTAGTGTGTCATGGGGATTAAAGCTTACGCGTGGTGCATGCCAAAGCGAACAGGTACAATTTTATGGCAGTTAGAGTTATATAAAAGAAAAGTTCGATTCTTCGAATTCGAGTTCCATATTTGTAACGTCACTATTTGACATACCTCCTCCTATAGGTACTCTGTGAAAAATATTAATACTTAGTGACACTAACGAGTCATCCCGTTACGTTTCTTGATGCAAGTTTGACAGCAAAAATACGTGACGTCATAAACGTAAAAAGAGAAAAGACAGTTTGACAGTTCGTAGCGACGTAACGTGTCATAATTGAGTACTACGTGATTTCCATTACGACGCCTTCTAGTAAGCTTGTGACGCTCGCATGTTATATAGGGTATGGAAATTGATACACGTTATTATTAATAATTTTTCGGTACTTGTGATAATGATTTCGCTATGATTTGAAGAATACTCAATAGATATATGTATTTCAATAATTATACCTATACATACACACGTATTGAAACATTTTTTTATCATTTAATGCCACATTGAAGATAGACATATTTGGAGTACGCTTTTCATGACTAACACCACAACATTGATAATAATTAACAATAAGTCCGCGTAATTTATTAATAACGTAGCGTAATTTCGTTAGTACATGCGTACATAAATATTTACTGCATACGCGACTTGCACCTCAGTCCTAACAGTCAGTCATAATGTTGAAGTCGGTTATAGCAGTTTTGTGTCTAACATTGGTCGCCGCCAATGCCGCGCTCGTACGCATACCGTTGACCAAGCCCAACAAGCCGCGTTCGATTGAAAATCTCAGCACACGTCGGGCCGTGCTGCGCAGCAAATACAATTCGAGTTTCATTGTTACCAACGAACAATTGAGCAACTATTTGGATGATCAATATTATGGACCCATCACCATCGGTTCACCACCACAAAATTTTAATGTACTTTTTGATAGCGGCTCTTCGAACTTATGGGTACCTGGAGCACCGTGTAACGCTACCGACCAAGCATGCTTATCACACAATACATACAATTCGAGCGCGTCCAGCACCTATGTAGCGAATAATGAAAGTTTTGCTATACAATATGGTACCGGAAATCTAACGGGTTACTTAGCAATGGATACGGTGAATGTTAGCGGTTTGTTTATCACAAATCAAACTTTTGCAATCGCAACCTCAGAACCCGGCACTACATTCGTCTATTCCGTGTTTGATGGCATTCTCGGTCTGGCGTATGCGCAGTTATCGGTTGATGGTGTGGTGCCACCATTATACAACATGTACACACAAGGCTTAATTGAGAAGCCCATGTTCGCATTCTATCTGACTAGCAATGGTACCTCCGCTAATGGTGGTGAGCTGACGCTCGGTGGCTTCGATCCCACGCATTATATTGGTATAATCACTTATACACCCGTTACAACGGAAGGCTATTGGCAAATCAATGTGGAGTCGGTCTTTGCTGGTAATACCCCGATTTGCTACAGTTGTCCTGCGGTTGCTGATTCAGGCACAAGTCTATTAGGTGTGCCGACTACTCTTTACCCAATGGTTCAGAGTACTGTTGGTGCCATATTGAATGCAGATGGTGTGTACGTGTTCGATTGTACCCAAACTTATAACCTGCCAGTAGTTACGTTCAATATCGCTGGCAATAGCTTTACTTTAGATGGTAGTAATTATGTTTACGAAATGCTTGGTAATAATGGCAATATAATGTGTGTGTCGGCTTTCGAGGATGCCGGCACTAACTTTTGGATACTTGGCGATGTCTTCATTATGAAGTACTACACAATCTTCGATATGGAATATAATCGTGTCGGTTTCGCGACGGCTGTCAGTAATTCCACTACGATAGGTGGTGGCGCTATAAATTTGAGCCCTAACCTAGTGGGTCTAATAATACCCGTGCTATTTGCTTTCGGCAGACTGTGGCTAAAAATTGTGTGTTAGCACAAAGTCTAAATTATGTAATTCAATTAATTTTACGAAGCTCACTTTTATTTTAATGTGAAAATAATAAATTTACATATTAATTGTAATAAAATAAAGTAAAACAACTTTCGAAGTTGATAAATGGTGACTTCCGAAATAAATCAGTTTTATCAATACATACGTATATCTAGCATAGAAGCGAAGAAACCCATGACCAAACCGTGGGACCTCTTCAGTGGCTCACTAGAAAGAGAAAATTCACCGAAAAGTTGGGTCAATACAGAAGCCAACGCATATTTTAAAGACCTCAACGCTTCAGTCTAACAAACCCGTTTGGAAATATTGTAGGAGCTAGACTGAATCAGTAATATTATATATTTTTATACTCTCGCAACCTGTTGCACAGAGTATAATAGTTTTGTTCACCTAACGGTTGTTTGTGTCACCAAGAAATATAAGAACTAGATATGGGGTTATATATACATAAATGATCAGGATGACGAGTGGATTTGAAATCCGGATGTCTGTCCGTCCGTCTGTCCGTCTGTCCGTCTGTCCGTCTGTCCGTCTGTCCGTCCGTCTGTCCGTGCAAGCGATAACTTGAGTAAAAATTAAGATATCTTAATGAAACTTGGAACATATGTTCCTTGGCACCCTGAGGAGGTTGCTTTCGAAAATGGGCAAAATCGGTCCACTGCCACGCCCACAAAATGGCGGAAACCGAAAACCTATACAGTGTCATAACTAAGCCATAAATAAAGTTATGAAAATGAAATTTGGAACATAGGATCCCATTAGGGAGGGGCACATTTGGATGTAATTTTTTTGGAAAAGTGGGCGTGACCCCACCCCCAAATAGGTTTTTTGTATATAACTCGCAAACCAAAAAAGCTATATAAACCAAACTTTCTGCAGTCGTTTATTTTAGCTATTTCCTTATACAGTCCAAAAATGAAAGAAATCGGATAATAACCACGCCCACCTCCCATACAAAGGTTAAGTTGAAACTTACTAAAAGTGAGTTAACTCAGTAACGAAAAACGCCAGAAACACTAAATTTCACATAAGAAATGGCAGATAGAAACTGCACTCAGATTTTTTTTACAAAATGGAAAATGGGCGTGGCATCGCCCACTTATGGGCCAAAAACCATATCTCAGGAACTACTCGACCGATTTCAATGAAACTTGGTTTGTAATAGTTTTCTTACATCCCAATGATATGTTGTGAAAATAGGCCAAATCGCTTCACAACCACGCCAACTTCCTATATACCAGAACTTTGAAGACAATCTGAATCGTTAACTTTGCAATATATAAAGGAAGCACTAGTGAAGATATCGATGCAGAACTTTGCACAAATACTACCTTTATAGTGTGGAAGTCCCATTCTAAAAATCGCCGAAATCGGACCATAGGTTTTCAAGGCCCCATGTATCGAACATGAGGACCTCGGTGCTTCTAACCTAATATTAGGGTTTCCAACTTTCAATGGACTTTTTACAATATATATGACGAATATGTGGGTCAAATTGTGTATTATATAATATAAATAAAGTTAAATAAATAAATTGCGAGAGTATAAAATGTTCGGTTACACCCGAACTTAGCCTTTCCTTACTTGTTTATTCTAAAATCGTTAGGCTCTTAACTCTTTAACCCATATTCTTAGGAATACCAGTAAAGTCTGTTCAGTTTTGAAATAAATTATTAGTGATAAGCATACCTACATAAGCCCCCTATGTCTGTGTATTTGGCGCTACTGTAATTCCATTATCAACGTTTACTGAGCTTTCAATTCAATTAGATAAACAAAATTGCTATATTAGAAACACAATAGATAAATTACATACATAGTTGCAAAGAACCGACTTCGCTAGTATTAAGTAAACCAAAGAAATGATTGATGCGCTCGGATAGCCCCCATTATAATGGCATATGGCAAATTGATTCATAATAAGTTCTCTAGATTTCTAACAAATTTAACCGAATAGCATAAATTTGCAGCATTTTTGAAATTCCAAAATTTTTAGGGTAATCTGTGGGCTTTCTTTTTGAAAAAAAAAGAAAATAAAATGTTTACAACGGTAACCACAGACTTTGTTTTTGTCACCACTAGCACTTCACTATCTCTCCAGTGTACTGTAAATCCAAGTCTTCACGGTACAATGGTGTAACATCCTCCATTGCGATAGTTACATTCGTTAGAGATAGAACTGAAGAGTTATCCAATTCTGTGTCCATCCATAGTTTAAGTAGGCTACTTTTTCGCAGCATTAAATTCCGATCGACCCCCCTTTTAGTATCGAAAAGGGGGGTATCCTGTCCTCAGACAGGAAGTCCTTCGCTTCGTCATCTTCGAGCCAATTTCGACAATGGACACTTGAATGGATGTTAAGAGATCTTCTATAACTAAAGAGAGACTTATCTATATGCTCACAAGATGATCCCTTGGCATCTTAGGACTCATCCTGTGTCTGAAGAACATTACAACTGAACCAGTTCTTACTGTTACGCCTGTTGAATCCTGCTCCTCACAACCGATGTCAGTTCGATACTAAGTTCATTGCGAGTAGATCAGCCGGAAGCTATTATTTTTTAGCAACTGCTTTAAGTATTTGCATATTTATCGTTTAAACAACACGAGCTAGACGGTGCACAGATAAACATTCATGAATATCTTACTTTTTTCTAGACTCGCGCTGATATGCAAATGATGGATGCAATACAATGTCTTGGAGGGTTTTCTCAAGCACATGTTTATAACCTAGTTTCGATAATATAAAGAATATGTACTTCATAGACTCCGCTTTCCTTCGCTTTTCGAAAAGAGCCCACATTACGGTTAGTAATTTTGGGAAACTATTTTTTAAATATAATGGCATTCATCCAATGTGGTCATGGAGGTGGAGGGAGGGTATCCCTCCTCAGAGATTCTGCTTATACAGATCGAAGTTTATCTGCATCTTGCAGATTTTTCCTAGAGGGCAGCTCAGATACTCCCAATAGTTATCGGTAATTACAAATTTAATTACCGGATAAAAACGTCTCTTGCGGAAGTAAACTCAAAGCCATCAAGAACAAGTGCTTCATGATAGTATAAAAAGATTCTCACCATGAGCATTTGCTCATCATAGTGCGATCATCCAACATCGTGCTAAGTTTTTCTCACTAGCCAAGATGTTGAAGCTCCTAGTTACGGTCGCGTGCTTAGCGTTGGTCGCACAGGCGACCGTCGTGCAGATTCCTTTGAATAAACCTAACCAAAAACGTTACTTGAAGAATGTCGGCGCACAGCTGGCGGTGTTGCGTAGCAAATACAATACCCGTCCACGCGCTACGGACGAGCAGTTGCACAATTATTTGGACGATTCTTATTATGGCGCTATCACCATTGGTACACCACCGCAAAACTTCCAAATACTCTTCGACACCGGTTCATCGAATTTATGGGTGCCCAAAGGACCGTGCTCAGGCGATCCGGCTTGTAATAATCACAACTCATATGATGCCAGTAAATCGAGTACATACCAGGCGAACGGCACAGCCTTCTCCATTCAATATGGAAGTGGCAGTTTGTCTGGTTATTTGGTTGAAGATACCGTAAGCGTTGCTGGTTTAGCTATAACCGGTCAAACATTCGCTGTAGCCACAACGGAACCCGGTACAACTTTCGTTGACGCCGTATTCGATGGTATATTTGGTATGGGTTATCAGGAGATCTCGAATGATAATGTGGTGCCACCATTCTATAATTTGTACAAGCAAGGTTTGGTCGAAAAGCCCGTTTTCAGTTTCTATTTGACACGTGATGGCACTGCTAGCCAGGGTGGTGTCTTAACTTTGGGCGGCATTGATAGTAATCATTATGAAGGTGCGATAACCTATGTTCCTGTCTCAAGTCAAGGCTATTGGCAATTCAACGTGGATACGGTATACATCGGTGGTAGCGAGTTTTCGAGCGGTGATTCTGCTATTGCTGATACCGGTACTAGTCTTGTAGCAGTTCCCTACTATTTATATGGATACGTACAGGAACTCATTGGTGCTGAACCCAATTACGATGGACAATACTTTGTTGATTGCTCACAAGTAGCTAGCTTACCAGAAGTTTCGTTCACCATTGCTGGCACTACATTCTCTTTGGAGGGCAGCGACTATATCGTTAAGATGGAGGCTGAGAATGGTGAGCAAGTGTGCATGTCTGCTTTTGAAGATGGTGGTAC
The DNA here is from genome assembly GCA_031772095.1 of Zeugodacus tau. Classification (NCBI taxonomy): domain Eukaryota; kingdom Metazoa; phylum Arthropoda; class Insecta; order Diptera; family Tephritidae; genus Zeugodacus; species Zeugodacus tau. The sequence goes on along the minus strand of CM062651.1, from coordinate 65,566,888 downwards.
TTCTTTCTGGATCTTGGGTGATGTTTTCATTGGAAAATATTACACCGTTTTCGATTTGGGCAACAACCAAGTTGGCTTCGCTAAAGCTAAATAAATTTCAAGAAATTTGCAAATAAACGGTTATATATATTTGACTAGACACTGTTGTTTTTGTAATTAAGCAGTTGTTATGAGTCTTTCGACATATTCTATTCATTTCCATCGACTTTTCGTTCTTCCATACCGAAATTGGCTTTGATTTTATCCGGCCAATGGCTGCCTGCAATTGAAAAGTAAAGTCCTCTCTCGACGAACCAAAATCAAACTCTATAAGTCGCTCATTATTCCCGTCCTGATGAATGGCGCTGAAGCGTGGACGATGACAACATCCGATGAGACGACTCTTGGGGTTTTCGAGAGAAAGGTTTTGCGCAAGATTTATGGTCCTCTGAACATTGGTAACGGCGAATACCGCAGACGATGGAACGATGAGCTGTACGATTTATACGACGACATTGACATAGTTCAGCGAATAAAAACAGCGGCTACGCTGGCTAGGTCATGTTGTACGGATGGAAGAAAACACTCCAGCTCTGAAAGTATTCGATGCAGTACCCGCTGGAGGAAGCCTCGGAAGAGGACGACCTCCACTCCGGTGGAAAGACCAAGTGCAAAGTGACCTGGCTTCACTTGGTGTTTCCAGTTGGCGCCAAAAAGCAAAAAGGAGGAATGAGTGGCGCGCTCTGGTGGATTCGGCTATAATCGCTTAAAGCGGTTCCTACGCCAAATATATATATATATATAATGGCTGCCTTTGCGGGGATCTAACTCCATTTGGAATGGTAAGTTATTGTAAGTTTTTTGACATGACCTCCATCTTAAATGGACGACGATTCTTTAAAGAAGGTCATGGGTGACTTAATATTTTTATGATATTTAGAGATTTACTCCAATAGACTGTAACCGACTAAGCTGAGAAGCAGAAGAAATGTGTGCGGACGTTTGATATCCTTTTTGATGTTGGTCGGAACTATCTATGATGTTCACTGTGAACTTCGACCTATCTTTTTTTCCTGAAACAACATATAACAGCAATATATAGAATTACGAACAATACTTTGAATATTTTAAGTAAGATTTTTATTGTGACGTATTTAATTTTTTTAATTCAGATATTTAATAAAAAATAATAATAAAAAAATGTTAACAACGAAGAGGCGAAGACTACTTATCTACAATAAGAAAGCGAAGAATAATAATGGGAACCTCATAAATCAGCCATCGGGGTGGCACTGTCTTCATTGCCATTCGCGGCAATTGGTGACGGAACTGGTGGTGATTTTACCAGCATATCGGTGGCGTTGGTAACCATTGCCGCTTGACGCCCACATATATTAAGACCCGGTATATTATTGGGCGAAGGCATAGTTTGTGTGGCAGAATTTTGAGCACCTAAAATTTATAGTTGTTATGAGTAAATACACCACAGTGCAATGGAAAATAGTAAAATTCAAATATCACCAAAAATATATAGCCTTGGCAATGCTGCATCGATAGCGACAGCTGTTATTATTTACATTCGGTTACTTACAAGGGGTTGTTGTACCGCCTCCACCGCCGTTAGTAGCACGAGTTGGACGTGTTTTATGGAACATTGCAGCCACAGCAGCAGCTTGTTGTTGTGTCTGATGATAGATTTGTTGCTGCAGCATTTGTGCGTAAACGAGTCTTTCATAAATTCCAGTGGTCGTACCCACAGTGGTACCCTGCGTGGTGGCACCGCTTAGATACTGAGTTTCTTTGAAAAAAGTGTTTAAATATTGTTGTGTGGTAGTGGTGAGCATCGGATTGGAATATAGAATGGTTGGCGAAGTAGCAAGCGCTGCATTGGCTAAACTATTCGAAATGAAATTTGTTGTGGTGGAGGAATGTTGATTGTAGACAAGTGGCGGTGCAGCTGGTGCAGCCGCTACATAAGTAACTTTGTTGCCTAAAAACATGCCATACGCTGTGCTACCAGCAGCCGGACGCACTGAAGCCGGCTGTAGGCCGTTACACATTTGAAAGTAAGCGGCAGTAGCTGCAGATGAAGCGGCCGACGATTGCTTCTGAAAGGAATGCACAATTGAATTAAAACGTCGCATAAATTGTTTGTACATCCACTTACACTGAGATTAGCAAAACCAATGCCGGTTGTTGTCTCCGGTGCCGGTGGTGTGGGATACAAGCCATTACCATAGCCGGAAGCAAATGGTACAGCTTCTGGTGGCGTGGTTGAACCTTTCACACTCAGCAGTGGCGTAAGATTCTCGGGAAAGTCTAGAAAATCCTTACCATAGATGGCATAATTTTGTGCAGCTTGAAAGTATTCCGTTGTACCGTTTGGAGGGTGACCCGCAGTGTCACCGTAAATTGCGCGATTCACCTCCTGTACATATGTGTTGCTGCTTCGCCGACAATTCGATTCCAATTTCGAATTCCAATCATTCTCAACATCCGCGGACTCACATTTACCAGCTGGTAGGTAAGTTTGATGCCAAATTGGATCAGTTAGCTTTTTGGAAGATGGAGCTGTGATTGTGCAGTACAATCAAACGTTACAAAACTAGTGACTTAAAGCAATGACAATTGTATTACCCAGTTCCTTTGTATTCCAAATGGGAAATTCGTTTTTAATTTTTGTCAATTCTTTGGCAATTGAGCTCTTTGATTTACGTTCTTTTTTATTAAGCCTCAATTGAGAATTACCTGTATGCTCTTCTGTTCGCAGGAAATCCTCATTGACGCTTTCATAAGTTTCTTTCGGATTACCCTGTTCGCTTTTCATATTGTTGCTGTCGTCTTCGTCCTCACTCGTTGCTGAAAAAAATTAAATTGTTTTTATTTTAGAAATGTACATATGTATATACATTATCACAACGCTGGACAAAGAAATATCGCCGATATTGCTTGGATATGTGTAACTATTTGACAAAAATACAAACACACTTAACACATTTAGTGAAATTCTTAATTACAATCTAGAAATTCCAGCATGTCCTCTATGAGCTTTTCAGTTTGTTGAGTCTGCTGTGTTTCCATGCTTTTGCTGGTCTTTTGTTTATCTATTTATTGCGCTTAAGCACTGAATGCGCTCAAACCAAAAATAAAATAACAAAAGAACTGCACCAACAGTAATGTGTGTGTATAACGGTTGCTTTCTTGTCACAGCTGCCCGTTGGGATTCAAATTTCACTGTATTTGACAACAATTTTCTATAATCGATATTTTTTGGCCTGTTTTCTATAAATTTCCGCCTGCGTTGCTTTCCGATCTGTCTTCAATAGATTTCTTTAAAATTTAGAATTTTGTTTTCTTTTTCAATAGCTTGTTACGATTTTAGCCAACTTAAACCATTTGCTTAGGTCAAGTTTATTTATTTTTTTTTTTTGAGGTTAATCGCAATGCAATTCTTTACACCCGTCAAGGCATACTGCAGGAGTAATTTGCAGAGGACAAAGTGTTGTGAATTGTCTACGTTTTATCATTGCCTACATTTTGGCGCAGTTATTAGGTATATAACTATGTATATTTGTTTGCATGGAAAAATGCACGTTTTATTAAAAAAAAATATTTTTAATTTATCACAAATTATATATTAAGACACATACACATTTTATTTTTCAGACGTACACAAACGCGACATTTTTTAAGTGCTTTTATCGGTGGTAGTCACTTCACAAATTGCATAACAAAATCCAGCGCCGGTACCAGCAACTTTGCAAGGTCCTGGAAGTTGAATCCGCGTAGGTGAGCATCTAAAGTAGAATGTTGTTGTTATTAGTTTACAGCAACTGCATTAATTGATTGTATTTACTTACAGATTATCCGTGCCATCATTGCCGCAGTTGCCATGTTCATTCCAACCCCAAGTGTACACCTCACCATTCGTGCTACGTAAGAGACCATGCTCCGAACCAAAGTGTAAACGCGACTGTGTGATCGAACTCGACAAATCCAATTCCTGTGGCGTGGCTTGATTTTGTGTAATACTACCAATACCCAACTGTCCATAGCAGTTACGTCCCCAAGTGAGTATTCTATTATCTTTTAATGTCACTGCATTGTGTGTCCAGCCGGTAACTATTTGTTTAATCTCCTCATCGAATTGAAACGAATTCGCTTGCCCAAATTTATTGTCTCCTAAAGCAATAACACGTTTGGCACCATTACCGTATTGCAAGTCGATCACTTTGAGTAAAATATGATTTTGTCCACTTGCAACGTCAATAATACGCAGTTCACTAGGTTCGGAGGCTTGAATTTTTATAACAGGCGCACAATTGAGGGTTGTCGCAGTTATACACAAGTCTGAAGGTGGTTCATCACCTATGCGTAGCCGTCCAAATACATAAACCTTATGATCTGCTGTGAGAATGGCACAATGACGTAGTCCGAAACTTATGCGTTCAGGCGTATCGTTGCGTGGCAATAAAACAGACAGTGGCCGTCTTACTGCATTGAATTCACGTTGACATAAACCCAACTGTTGAAAAGAATTCGAACCCCAAACATATAACTTTTTCGTCACAGTTATGCAGCCTGATATATCCCAACCACAAGCGATACTCTCAACGGGTACATCCTAAATAGAGGAAAAAAAATGTAAAAATACAATAAGTAGAAGAACTAGTCAATTTTAAATACCCCAAAATATTCTCCCGGTATAGTTTGAAACGTATTAAAGCACTCCTCGGTTGAGTTCAAACCCAACTGACCGCGTCCATTCCAACCACATGCGTGTATGCGTCCGTTTGTATCGAGCACTAGCGCATGACCGCCACCTCCACGTATACGGCGCACACTATTTGGATTAAACGTATACTCGCGTACAAGTTGCGGTGACATGCATAGCTCCGATTCAAAGCCAAGGCTAAGTTGTCCGTGTGAGTTGGCACCCTGTTGACGCAGTAGTTAAAATAACAATTATTAAATGCTAATTAACTTGCTATGCAAATTAATCGCTTACCCACGCGTACACAGACATATTTCTCTTTGCACAATCGCCACTAGTTGATATTCCGGCGCACGACAATACTAAATATGTATGTAAAATCCGTCAAGTGCACTAGTCGCTGTAAGAGCCGCCAGTCTTCCTTGCTTGGTTGCCAGTTACCGACTGTGGTCTGAAAATTGCAGTCGCCTACTTTTTAACTTATATCTTGAATATATGTCCTTTCTTATGCCCACGTATAGTTTTATGACTAATTGCATGTTTTTGGTAAATTAAAAATGCTTTATTGTTGCTTGCACCGATTTTTACTTGAATGCGAAAGGCAGGTTAGCGCAGCTGATAGCGCACAGCTGTTCGGATTGAACACAGGGTGTTTGCGAAAAAATTAAATTGGTTAAATAGCATGCGATATTTTTTGTAGTTGTCAGAAAGTGACATAAAAAATTATATTTTTGAAAATTAATTACACAAATATTTTAGGCAATAAGAATTGAAAGTGTTTAACAAAAATAAATGTTTAGTGTTGTATTTATGTTTGAAAGTTTACATTATTATGTGTTGTTGTTATATTTGAAGTGCTTTAACAAGGAACACTTGAATGTTTAGTTGACTTCATGTGAGTTACTTGAATCCAACGGTCCCAGGAATAATTGACGCGGTGAGTGTATGTACAACTATTTTATGGTTTTCAGATAATGTATAGTTATTTAAAACTTCGATCGTTTTATATAATACCAATTATTGTAATAATAAGGCTTACATCAACGACTCTAACAGCAACGCCTCAAGCGTCATATTCTCATTTGAATTAGAGCTTTACGGTCTGTATTGCACATATGGCAATTAGTTTTCTTCCTTTCCGGTTATTTAAACAATTATACTAATCTTATATACATTTCTAACAAAATTAGTCAATATTAGCTTTATTCGACTAGAAAAGAAAATTAACCTTGCTGTGAGACAGTACCGTCTCCTATGGGTTACATATCTGAAGTTCGATCTTTATAACTTCTTAAATATCATTAACACTCGTATATTTAAGAGGTGTATATTGAATGATGAGTTCAAAGGGCTGTACGAGAACTTGTTTCAGAGTTTATCGCTTTTCCAGAGTAAAAATGTAATCACATTAATCTTCTAGTAATCACAACTTTATTACAATATTAATAATAATTTGAAAATTGTTGCTCCACTTATACAGTTACAGCAAAATATTGACAGCACCCACGACTAAAGCGGAAATTAAAAAAAAAGAAAAACACTTAAATTGCTTGCAATCTTTGCCAACGATCTCCAATTGCCTGAAATGCACCTGAGCCACACAAGTAATAGTCAAAAATAAAATAATTACAAAAAAGCATGAAATAAAGATTAAAATGCCAAGCAAGTGCATTTAGTACAATGTGAAATAATGCAGGAAAAGTGCACAGCACGAGCACGAGGAACCTGTCGCACTGTCTGGCTGCCCTCAATGCTCACTATTTAACTTAGACGACTTGACTGCCTAGTTGGTTGCGGAATGCAGCCACCAAATGGCGCACAAAGCTAATGATAATGGAGTTATCTGCCATCGCTGCAACGGTTTGGGGAAAACAACTGTCCGAACTGTCCTAGACTGTCTAACAAATGCGAAGTTAATATCAAAATATTGTTGGTATCAAATCATAGTATTTCGTGAAGTGCACCGGCTAGTGAAATGACCCAAAAAATAGCAACAAAAAAGCGAGCAACGACCAAGTAGTTACCGCACAGTTGCCGGGTCATAGCAATTGTGGATACAACAAACTAGTGGCTACATAAAATACTTGTGCATAAGTATGTATACTCCACAAATGCTTCTTTTTTAGAGACAATTGACAAAGAGTTTGGTTGATGAGCGAACTTGCAACGGAATAAAATAAGTTCGCAGTAGTGCAAGTGCATCTTGAATTAGGAAGATAATAACGACTGAAGCGTATAGAAATCGTGTCAGTGTTATTAGTAAACTCATTTTCCATTCGGTATTTATAAAACTGGAGCAGCAATGAGATCCCAATTTGGAGTTTAAAAACTAGTTAATATTTGGGAATATTAACAAAAAATTACATTTAGGATTATCAGTGAAAGATCTGACAGTCGAAGTTGAAATGATAGTATGTAAAAAATTGACTTAATCCGGACTACATTTTATTATCTTCTGCCGTTACAACTCCGTCATGGAGCTTAAAAGTAATTTTCTGACTAAAAAGAATTTGAACATTGCCATCGATGCTACTATGTAATGGTCTGAGACCGGCAACTCTGCAGAAAGAATCGGTTGTAATACGAAGGAGGCTTATGTGGTCTCGGAACGTTATGTTATCTTGAGAAATACTGCAATCTTTTGCTCAAAAATGAGTTCAAAAAAGATTATAAAGTGAAGTATATAAGGATTGAATGTCTGATTATATGGAAATGAAGAACTCACAAGAATACTAACTGAAGAGGTCGAAGTATCTTCATTGGAATATTCAAAAGGTCGTTCAAAGCGGAACTTTTGATTCTTGTTTGTATTCTTTTTCACTCAGCTACCTTTTATGTGATAATTGAGGATATTGGTGTTCAATTTAACAAAGTGCTCCACTTTTTGTGAAATTACAGCTATGCAAGTAAGTTGCTGATTGTAGTGTGAAGGAACCTCAATTTGCTACGACTAGATGAACTTCGTGCTGCAGTTAAGCTTGTGTCAAATATGTGGAACTCTGTAATACAAAAGTGTGAAAATGTGCCAAAATATTAAAGAGAGCATATGCGGGGCAATTTAATATAGTATTTCCAAGAATTCTCATAAATATGTGAACATGTGTGTAAGTCCAGTCAGTTTCTGGGTGAGAAGTCACATTATTTTTGCAATTGAGTTCACGTAAAAAGAATGTCAAAAGTACAATAAAATTTCACTTTAATCCGCAATAGCATGGGTTCATCATAGAAAAAGTGTTGAAATACTACACGAAATGGCTTAGCTAAGTGCACAACGAGTTCGAATTTAGGGCGCTTCATAACATTTGTAGGCTCCACAAGGTTTCACCATTTGTTAGCTTTGAAGGCAGTGCTTTTATTAGTGTGCGCGGTCAGTGTATATATTCGTGTGTGTAGTTTTACATGTCAATTGACGCAAATTACAAATCTTGTTAGCGTTCGCCTGAGAAAAAGTTCTGAAAAATTATAATAATTGCTGCAAAATAAGAACTTGAAAGTTGCACAAAGACAGACAGGCACAGACAGACAATTTAAACTTGGTTTTCTAACGTTTTTAAGCCAACAACTTAGACTTTAAGCGACTCAAAACGAGGATTTATTCGTAGGTCGGATCTAGGTTACTGGCATGGACTCGGATTTATATTCATTTAGGAATTGTCTACTCAGCGGCATTTATTTACATTATTTGGGGAATGATTTTTTATTACTACACCAACAACAACGATGTAAAAGTCCCCCACTTTACTGCCGATTCCACCCTCATGTCGTTCTCTACCACAACAGGGGTTTATATGAGCTCCCACAGCAGCCGGTTCTACGCACCGGAGTTGACCCGGATTTTATCCGGTCAAGGGCTGCCCTTTCGGCGATCTAACCCTGTTTGGATCGATATGAGCTACTCATCCGTCATAACCTCTAATTCATTGTTTCATATCAAAAATAAATAATACCAAATTTCAAAACAGAGTAAATTCAATAGCTAGCGATCTTAAACTTGTAGAATCTTAAATGCTATAAAACTGTAAAAAAATATAATACGATAAAATTTCTTTAACACCCAACTGCACTTGATAATCCGCCAAGCTTCCTCAGGCGCAATGTTTAAACTCGGACGACACCTACTGCTTTGCTTCCTCGACAATAAATCGTAAATTCAGTCTAATAAAATAAGAAACTGAGCAATAGCAAAAAAATTCTAAATTTCAATACAAAAAAAAAAACCGTAAAAAGAACAACAATAACATATTGGCTAAAAACCATCAAATCCTCACCGATCAAAGCGACAACGAAGCTCATACCCGTGTGTGTGTTTGTGTTCGCCGCGCAGAATGAAGGTGACTGAATTTTCTCCCAATTTTGGTAGCTTGATTTGTCACGAAATTCACAAAGCGAAAGAGCGCACACAACAAATTGGTCTGTAGTTGAAAATTGACAAGAATTTCGTGACTTTGTCACCTTTGTCTCGGTGGCACAGCATAGTGCCAGTGCCAGTGCCAGTGCCAACAACAGCAGCAGCCAGTGTAAGTTTTGGGCCGACTGCAGCTGGAATGATTGAGTACAGGCTGCGATCTGAGGTGGCTGGTCGAACGGTTGGTCCGTTGGTGAATCGCTCAGCTGCCCAACAGGCGATGCCGTTTGTTGCGCGTGCGCAGCCACACCAGCGGTTGGCTGCTGCTCTCGCTTTGATTTCCGCAGCCGAAGAAATTCAAATTCAATGTTGTACCTGCCGTCACACACACACACAAACATGTCTATTGTTAGGCAGTGAATTTATTTGATTTTCAATTTTTTTTGTAACTCAAGCGCCTATATATTTGTAAGAACCAATGCTGTGGTTTAAAAGAAATGCTTACAAGCATTGGAAATAAACGACATCACTTCATCATCATGACTTTAACGCTTCGAGGCGTTTATAATGTCGATTTTAATGGCCAACAACAACAAATAGAGCTTACGAGCACTTCCTAAATTTATTTTTTGTTTCTAATTTTTTTTTAATGCTGTTACGATTTGTTGTTTTTGCCTTTTTATAAATTTTATTTATTTTATTTTCTTTAATTTTTTTCATTTCAGCCACCCTCAATCGCCTGCCGCTTGTCTGCGCGCTGATCTCCGCGACGCGCTGGTGGCCAACAAGGCGACTAGCAACTTTGTACCTGTAACCTTTTGCACTTGGAAATTGTGCCTACATTACAGCGTAGCGGTCGCATTGACAGTTACTCGACAGTTAAACGAACAATGCAACCCAAAAACTACGACAACAACAAGCTAGCGTTGGGCAGAAGAATTGTAAGAAATACACTAGTAACACGCTTTGAACACGAGACAACGGTAACGTGCCACCTATTTTACATGATTTCAATGCAATGTACCAACCTATTTCAATATCTTTTGCAGACATACCAACAATTTATATATAAATATACTTGAATGCAGTGGGTGTCAAACTTTAACGAAGAAGTCTTAGAACCCTAAGTGTGGAATTGAAAATAATTATTTTTGAAGTGAAGGTAAGTGATTATTTCCCTAAATTTTACTTAGTTGTGTAAGTTTTGAGGTTACAATAAACCTCTGGCGGTCCCTTCAGTCGCGAGGTCACGCATGAAGAAAGCTCTAACTTAAACTATATGTTGAATTTGAACCAGCTGATCTAATCTCATATCAACCTCGATCCATTTTCTCATTCTTTATCAAAGAAATATCTACGCCGAAATCTTATTGTACACCCTTAAAAATATTCTACAGCAGATCAATATTCCCAAAGTTCAAGAATTAGCATTCTACTTGAAGATAAAGACTGTCATTTGCCTCTATATGCATTACTGTCTTTCAAGTTATTTTGCCGAACCCTCCAAGTTAGTGAAAACTGGAATTTACATATCACCTCGAAGTTCAGAAATCGCAATTAGACCCTAGTAACTAGCTTAATAAACCCCATTGAAAGAACTTTCTAAAAATTGCGCTCAAGTTCTTGAGAGCACAAACCACTCTATCCATTCCATAAGACCCTCCCCACACTAATCATAGATTGACGCCCGCTGCCAACTATTAACAGCTGTGCCTGCGCCTATTTCAAATGACTGTTGCGCACTTAGCCACAGCAAGTGTTGGCGCACTTGGGAGGTACGAGCCTTAAGCTGGCGCGCTTCCAAACAACTACAACACCAGCATTCATCGTCTTCCGCTGCATTTTACAAGCTTACGGATTTCCAGTCCAAATGTATGTTTGTACGTGTTCGTATTGCTGTTGTTGGTACAAAAAATTGACACCATGTACCGTTGTGCACTGTGCACGCCACCACGTCAAATCCATCAACCGCACACGGCAATTGTGGTGGTGGTACGACAGTCAACGGTGATAGACGACAGGCGATGTCGACAAATCGTGCATCAAAACTCTCATTGATTGGCTTTAATTATACAAATGTGTCTCCGAGCGTACACAAATCGACTGTGTTGAATTTTAATGATTTCAACACCAAAAACAAAAAAGCCTACGAGTACATACATAAATGAAATCAAATACTATTTACGGTAAACGCAAGCGGTCATTAGCTTCAAAATGTTGAATGGTCGAATAAGTGATTTTATTGACTTGTGTTTTCTGAAGGTGTTGTACAGGAGTACCTACATTTGTATGTCTAACATTAATTGTGGTTCAAAAAGCTATATATTTTTGTAGATGTAGGGGCAAAGTTGGGGTCTCCAGGTGAAGTAAGTCCCATCGTTACATATTCATTATTTTATGTAATTAATCTTAAATGTCAAAGCGCTGTATATGAGTTGCCGTAATTTTCCGAACTCTTACGAAGTTTTCCGAACTCTAACGAAGTTTTCCAAACTCTTACGAAGTCGTTCGAACTCTAACGAAGTTCACCGAAGTCTTATTGCCTCATTTTCTATTAGATTGCGATCCTTTGCTTCTTTTGTACCCATTATAGAACCCGTTTTCTCGAAAGATTTGATTTTTAATGAACCGTTTTCGAAGTTTTCTAAACTTTTCACCAATTTTTATTTATTAACTCAATTTATTTCAGTTTTTAAATCTAACTAAATGCATTTGCTCTTACTGGATAAACTACACAGTGTTGCATAGAGATTTCGAAGTTTTAATTGATTGACAATTAGTTAATTATACTGTTGTTTACTTAATTGACAATTAATGATTTTTTTGTATTATAAAAAGTTTTCCCAAAGCTTTCATTCACGCGCGAAAGGTTTCAAGCCCTTATTAATGATTACGAAAATCGTATTTAAAAAAATTTTCAAACACATTCAAGCATTCAAAAAGCTTTCATACACTTTCCAAAGCTTTCAAGTCCTTAAAATATTTTAAAAGTTCCTAAAGACTTTGAGCTCACTTTGAGAATAATTAATTAAAAATGTATTTTGAAAGCTTTCAAAAACTAACGAAAGCTTTCTGTCTCTTAAAATAATAATACAAATATATTTTTGTGACTTCAAATTCACTTTAACAGTGAATCTGAAATGAAAATATTTGCTCTCTTTCATACACACTTGAAAGCTTTTAAGCCCTTCTAAATGATTATCTTCTAAAGCCGTATTTTAAACAATTTTCATACACTTTTCAAAGCTTTTAAAAAGCTTTTATACACTTTCCAAAGCTTTTAAGCCATTAAAATATTTAAAAAGTCCATCGAGACTTTGAGCTCACTTTGAAAGTAATTAATTTAAAATGTATTTTAAAAGCTTCCAAACACTTCCGAAAGCTTTCTATCTCTTAAGATAATAATAATAATATTTTTCTCAGCATTTGTGACTTTAAGTTCCCTTTAAATTCAAATTTAAAGCTTTGCTTCACATTTTCAATTAAAGTATTTTATGTCAACAGTTATTGCGTGCGTAACGGTAATTGCATGTTTGTGCAATCAAGTTGCACCTGCAACATGCGAAGTAAATTGTGAATTTCTATTAAATCATTTTAAATTTAAAACAAAAAAAAACCGTTACAATATTGCAAATGAAGTCACATTTATTTGAATAAAATGCCCGATAAAGCTGCGTGCTAAGAAATATTTTTATAATATGCTAACAAAAAAGGCGGAAGTGTGCACAAAATGAACGGCGAAAGTTCAGGGACAACGAATTACATGCCAATTAAGTCGTGTAAGAGGGTTGCGCCGCTAATGTGTTGCAGGATGTCGCCGATGTTATGGTGTGGCACGCATATTGGCGCTTAGTTATTAAAAAAATCTAATCAAACGAGAATATTGTGGGAAAATAAAAAATGGGTGTTTGTGTGGCAAGCAAGTAAGGAACAACCTTGTGAAAGTGGATTGTTTGAAAATATATAGGGTGTGGCAACGAAGTTGAGATTTTCATCAAAAAAATTTTGTTTTTTTAATTAATTTAAATGAATTGTTATGAAATATTTTTTTATATTTGTTTTGTTTTGGAAAAATATTTTTTTTTTGTTTTTTTTTTTTTGGAAAAAATATTTTTTTTTTGTTTTTTTTTTTTTGGAAAAAATATTTTTTTTTCTCCAAACGAAAAACCCTTTAAAATTCTAATTAGCACATAAAAATAAATAAATGAATTCATAATGCATATATATACTTTAAAGCCACGCTGCATATCTAATCGCCAACGAACATGCAACCAAAGCGCGCGCGAGCGCCAGTGATTATCCTTCAAAGTAGCAAAAAACTGCCGTTCAAAATACAATTTTGAACCATAAGAAAGAAGCACACCCATCTGCGGTGTCGTTATACCCATGCAGTAGCCGTTGAAGCTTACGGCCAACAAATGAAAACTAATGATTTGCACTTAAGCCGCAATGGTGTCGCGCTGTGCCGGCGGCGGCTCAATGACCAGAAGGACCACCGCAGCACGCGATGCGGTGAACTACAGAACACAAAAAAAACAAAGCACAGCACAGCGATAGGGATTAACTGATGGCAAGTGTATACATACCTGGTTTGCAAAGCTCGCTGCCCGCGACGGGAAGGCACCTTGCGAACTCAAAAACCGACTCAGCTCAGCTCAGGTGGACTGCGTACGGCGCTTGTTAGCTAGAAAATAGTGGAAACGAATACATGCGCTTTAAATTTATTTGCGTGTAAGATTTTTAACATTACTCTAGAAATCAATACATTAAAAATACCTCGAACCACAAAAAAAAGAATTAGGTTAGAAGACGTGGAGAAACTTAAGTATATTAAAGTAGGGCAAACTACAAGCAAAAACATTCTTAAAAAAATGTTTGCTAAGAGATCGAAGTAAGATGGTATTGGAACCTAGGAACGCAAACTGTGACCAAGCGCCCACTGTGTCCGCCAGGATGTCTTTCGAGTATCGCAGCTATTGACAACCTGCCACCGTCATCGTTTGTCTAACCGTATTGTGTACTATTTTCGTGGCAGTTGTTGTTTTAGTGCCACCCGCTGGGCGTTGTATAGGATCACATAGTCCACCTGTGAGCTGGCGCATTGGCGCTTGTGTGGTCGCGCTCTCATGCAATGCAGTAGCGAACGGATGCTGTGTAATGAACCGATGAATGGTTCAAAACGGAGCGTTGAGTGCCACATGCGAGGAGGCGTAGATACAGGGCGGATATTATAGTTCTGGTAAAGAAAATAATAGATTGTAAGGCAGTTTGAAGAGATTGACGGATTCTATTCGAATATTTGAGGGTTCACATTACCTGGACACTGGTTCTTGAGAAGTTTTGAAGTAGCGAGAATCTAATAGGATGTGTAATAAATGTCTTTACGTATTATTTCGGGGAACTTTTGATCCGTCTTCGAGAGGTTGAAGGATTTCATATGAAAATTTTCATACTTGAACTTTTTATATTTACCTAGTATTCTTTAGGACCTATTCTAGTTCTAAATGAGAAATATCACTTTTTTACTACTTTTTAATAAGCTTTTGTGGTCGTCTTCATCAAAAAAAATCTTAAAATATTTTATACAAATTTAAGGTCAGGGCCGTAAGAAAGTCCCGCTTCTTCCACAAACTTTCGGAACGTGCTTCTTATTATACTCTAAGACCCGCCAAAATGAAGCCGCAAATATCTAGGTGTTATTCTGAAAGCTTTTTCCTAGTCAACACCCTGTATCAGCATTATGATGTGTCCGCATCCGCATCGATAGCTTCTCTGTTGAAATGTGAAAAATTTACTCTTTTACCAATGTTTATAAAGTTTTTGTGATTGTCTTTATCAAGAAGGATCTGAAAATTTTCTTTTTTATGCAAATCCGAAGTTAAGTTGGGTCCTGAGTCTTGAGTAGAAAGAGCTGCTTCTTCCACAAACTTTCGGAACCTGCTTTATACTATACCCAAAGTACTGTAGATCCGAAAAAAATTAAGTTTCAAAAATCGAAGTCTTATTCTGAAAACTTTTTCCAAGTCAACACCCTGTACCAGCATTATGCTGTGCCCGCATCGACAGCATCGCTGTTGAAATGTGAAAAATTAACAAGTATGAAATGTGTAATTAAAGCGCATAATTTGTTTCGTTTCTGCTGCTTCTTTTCTTTCAAATAATATAAGAAATTTTTATTTTTTTTTGTTGTTGTTTACATTGTCACGGCAGGGCATTTTGTGAGCAATTATAGATTTTCCAATTCAGTTATATAAGTTACAAAACACGCACATATGTATATCGACAAATATAAACCGCGATCACCGCAGTGGTCAAGCGTTCGTTTGCTTCCTAGTATCTGGTTGCAAGCCAGCAAGCAAGCGCCGTCAATTCATTTCTTTGCAACACGGGCGGCAGCACACTTTCCACCACCAGCACCGCCCAGTCAGATCAATTGTGCCTCCTGTGCGTTGCAATGAAGATCAATTGTCGTACAAATGTGGCGACATGCCACATGCAACGTGCCACAGCCGTAGGTACTAGGCCACGGTAGTTGCTCACCCGACTCCTTGCACAGGCAGACACACACCACCTCACTCATGTGAGTTGTGTACTCAAGCAACTTATTGATTGCCGCTGCCACAGCCACTGGTCTGCTTGTTGACTTGGAGTGGTTGGTGGCTTGGTGTGGCGCAGCCATTCTCAGTCAGCCGGCTACCACCGGCCATTGCTGCGCCCGCCAGCGGCGTGTCTAATTAATCTCGCTTTAATTGTGCGCCTGTTTCTCTTTTTTGCTTTTATTTAGAGGCCCCCCTTTAATATAGATCAGGAACATGTGCGGATTCTCTTATGCATACAGATATACATATATTTTATTTCGCATAGGGAACTTGTTGCAAAGGCATGGGTCGGCCAGTATATATGTCGATATGTATGTGTAATATATTCCGTCCGCAACTAAATACTGTGAAAAGTGAAAAATTGCCGCGAACGCGGAAAATATATGAGTTGTTGATATTTTTTGAGTGTTGCCATTTTTAATTGAATTATGGCCTCAGGTGGAAATCGGATATGTGCAATTCAAGTGTGTAGCGGTACTGGTGGTCGCTGCGATCAGGTGTGGGCTCAGCGTAATTAATTGGAGTAACTGTTTATTTCATAAAAAAATCGGAAAAATGTGCTTTATATAAATAAAATAATACACTCTGAAGATAGATTATTTGGGAAAATAATAAAATGGATTTCTCGCATATTTGGGTATACCATTGTTATCGGAGCTTGAAAAAAATAAAACGTAAAAGGAAACGTAGGAATGGCGGAAAAGTTGAGGAATACCAGAGAGTTCGAAAAGTGGAAGAGTACCGAAGATGATGAACACAGTGGGCATCAAAATGAGGCCGTTAAGAACTGTAAAATTAATACAAATCCCCAAAATGATTTCCGATGACCGTCGAATAAAATTGATCGGTAATGGCGACACTCGAAAAATATCAAAGGAGCGTGCCAGGCATTTTGTGCATGAAAAATTGGATTAACTCAAGCTTTGGGGGTCGCGCGGCCTCAGCCTGTCTCAAATCAACACAACCCATGGAAAAATCTATGCCACTTCGGATTTCAATTATCATGTTCTCCGAATCTATTATCAAAGAATGGTTTCTGGAAAGAAATAACCGAGACTGGAGATTATTTTGAATGGTCTCGAATAATTGGGGGAACTATGTTGAATAATAAGTTCGGTTTGCTCGATTTCTTTGGAGTCTTTAAATTCAAAAGTCAAATTATTTTTTCCAGTTGGACGATAAACCCTCAGATCTCTTAGTTGCTATGCTTTGATATTGTTTATCAAAGTCTTCGTCCTCAGAGCGCCAACCATGACAAGCTTGCTGGAAATATCGCTTAGATTGTGTATCGGTGTTTTAATATCCATTTTAGTTCAAAGCTGAAGTCCTTAAAAACGTTTGATTTCACTGTTTGCATGTATGAATGTGATTGGCGTTGAAACCGTTTAGCCGGTTAAAGCCGAATGGATGATAGCGTGCCACTCCTCTCTTTCGGCGCCAGTTGTACATTCCAAGTGTAGCTAGGTCTGTCTCCACCTGGTCCCTTCAACAGAGTGGAGGCCGTCCCTTTCCTCGGCTTCCTCCAGCGGGCACTGGGCACATCGAACACTTTCAAAGCTGGAGTGTTTTCATCCATTCGAATAACATGACCTAGCCGGGATAGTCTTTTTATTCGCTGAACTATGTCAATGTCGTCGAATAACTCGTACAGCTCATCGTTCCATTGTCTGCTGTATTCGCCGTTGCCAATGTTCTGAGGACCATAAATATTGCGCAAAATTTTCCTCTCGAAAACTCCTAGTGTCTTCTCATTTAATGTTGACATCCTCCACGCTTCTGCACCATTAAGCAGGACGGGAATGATAAGCGACTTGTAGAGTTTGATTTTGGCTCGTCAATTGCCTGCTCAGTCCAAAATAGCACTGACTGACATTATTGGTGTTGTTGATACTGGTTCCCAGGTATACGAAATTATCTACGACTTCGAAGTCACTCACTGTTTACTCTGTTATAATTTGGTCATTCTATAGTTACTGATACCCAATACCGAAATACATTTTCATAACCTCAAATTTTTTTATACTCTCGCAACAACAAAGTTGCTAGAGAGTATTATAGTTTTGTTCACCTAACGGTTGTTTGTAACACCTAAAACTAAATGAGTTAGATATAGTGGTATATATGAACCAAAGTGATCAGGGTGACGAGTAGATTTGAAATCCGGATGTCTGTCCGTCCGTCCGTCTGTCCGTCTGTCCGTCTGTGCAAGCTGTAACTTGAGTAAAAATTAAGATATCTTGACGAAACTTGGCACAAATATTCCTTGGCACCATAAGAAGATCAAGTTCGAAAATGGGCGGAATCGGACCATTGCCACGCCCACAAAATGGCGAAAACCAAAAACACATAAAGTGTCATAACTAAGCCGTAAATGAAGAAATAAAAGTAAAATTTGGAATAAAGGATCGCACTAGGAGGGGGCATATTTGGATGTAATTTTTTTGGGGAAGTGGGCGTGGCCCCGCCCACAAATCGGTTATTTGTATTTAACTCGCAAACTAATAAAGCTATATAAACCAAACTTTCTGCAGTCGGTTCTCTTACATACCCCACCACACGCCATGAAAATAGTTGAAATCGGATAATAACCACGCCCACCTCCCATACAAAGGTTAGGTTGAAAATTACTAAAAGAAAAACGTCAGAAACACTAAATTTTGCAGAAGAAATAGCAGAAGGGAGCTGTACTCAGATTTTTTTACAAAATGGAAAATGGGCGTGGCATCGCCCAAAACCATATCTCAGGAACTACTCGACCGATTGGAATGAAATTCGGTATATAATATTTTCTTGACACCCTGATAACACGTGTGGAAAATAGATGAAATCGGTTCACAACAACGACAACTTCCCATGTAACTCAATTTTGAAATCCATCTTATTCCTTCACTTTATAATGTAAACATAAGGAACCAATGAAGATAACGGAATAAAACTTTACACAATTAGTGCATATCATCTCTGGCTTCACTTGTGAAAAAATTGTCGAAAACGGACCATAACTTTTCAAGGCCCCAGATATCGAACATGTTGAACTCAGCGCCTAAGGATAAATTTTAACCGAAAATATGGGTAAATCTCTCAGATAATTTAATGTAATTCAGAGGAAATTGTTTTCTTCCAATAGAGTGTCTCTGTTCCAAAAATTATTAAAATCGGGTCATAACATTTCCATATACCTAATTATAGGTTTTTCAAAAATACAGTGAGCTTTATTTCGCATATTGGTTAAATTTCTTCAATAAATTGCGAGAGTATAAAATGTTCGGTTGCACCCGAACTTAGCCTTTCCTTACTTGTTTTTTCTACATTTAAACACCAGGGTTTCGCAAATATAGCATGAAGTTTCTCAGAATTCTTATTTTTATAGAACAGCTTTTTATTATTTTATCTGGCTCTGTTACTTTCGTAGTTGCATTCTGCGAACCCAGTTTTCAAAAGCCTTGGTGACGGTTTCTGGTAGTATCCAAGGACTTCGGGTAGAAACTCGTTAATTAATAGTTCATATAAGGTGAGCCTTTCATGACACCTTAACACGTTGCCTGTGAAAAAGCCGAAAGAAGCCGTAAAACCTTTTGGGAACAGTAAAAAATTAAATATATTCCCGATTTACACCAGTTTATAACAAAAAACGTGCTTGGCACGCGGGGAAGGTTTTCGTCAAAATAGCTTGGTTAAACAATTGCCGAACTTGAGTGAAAACTTATATTTGTCAAGATCTCCACATTTAGAGCTTAACCTGGTCCATGTTTATAACTTCCGACCTCAAAGAGTCATTGTAGTACCCACCGGTCACAATAGCTCTACAAGTAATGGCAGAGAATATATGAGTGTGTCTCTCATCTCGGGGTATGCTATAGTTGACTTTTCAATGTTCTCAAGAGGTTCAATCTTATCCACCTGCTTTATCAACTTCATTTTCAAAAATGCAGAAGATATTTAATTTTTGAACCTATTCGATTCTATATCCAAGACAAGTCCAAATTGTCTGTCGCAAGATCAGCTACGCTTTGTGCATTTATATATTTACTGTTTGAGGACAGACAACAACTTGAGATCTTAAAACAAGCACTTTATACAAATCAAATTAACAATAAATTTATTATATTTACTCCCCTAGCCAAATGGCCACATAAACACTTGTAAGACATTATTTGTAATGTCAGCTTCTCAGGGCAACGCGCCGCCTCTTAAAGGTATTACTCATAGTACAACTGCGCTTAAACAAATAAATTATTTTCTAAATAAGCGAAAGGAATCAATGCAATCACTGCCACATTCATTGGACCGACTATAATTACGGACTCAATAAAAATTGTGTTGCCAGCTGAAGGTGCCCATTAAATAAGGTTGGCAAACGAGACCAGCGCCAAGAAAAAAATAAACTACTACAACAACAAGTATTATAGTAAGGTAGTGCGAAGTAAAAAACAGTTTCTGCTTACCGCTTGCAACCTTGCCACAAACTATTTGCAACGCCAGCGTGAAATCACGGCAGAAATCGATCGATAATCAAATCGACAAACAAAATATCACAACTTGTGTGTTTAACTATGCATTTTTGGCCGAACCTGACTATGCGGGTCATCACGTGGCTTTTGGAAAAGGTTTTCGGAGCTAACAAATTAGTGGCGAAAATTATTGAATGGCTTCATTTCAAAGTCCAAAGCAACAAAAACAAGTGTACTGACCATAAAAATGTCTTAATTTCTCTGTAACTTTATTGACTGAACGCCCAAATGACGGCGAATGCGGCCGCGAGTTAACTTGCAACCTTA
Source organism: Zeugodacus tau (assembly GCA_031772095.1). NCBI lineage: Eukaryota > Metazoa > Arthropoda > Insecta > Diptera > Tephritidae > Zeugodacus > Zeugodacus tau. The sequence continues at coordinate 65,546,473 of CM062651.1, read as the reverse complement.
AGTTGGCTGCACTTCGCTCTATTTGTGCCCAACTAAAGCGCCGCCGCTGCAGCGCTGTAATGCAATCCCTATAATTTGCATGCCGATTTTTATGACCTCAAAATGGTATTGGCTTTCAGGTGATTTTTCACACTGAATTATTTGATTTGATTTTAATTTGCTACTGCACGTAGCCATTGCGCCTATTTATGCTTAAATGCCGGTCTACTTGGCTGTAATGCAACGTTGCTCTAGCCAGTGTTGGTCGTTGTGGAGCCTTGGAGCGCCGTGTGTTGCATGTGGCTAATTGATGGCTTGAAGAGTTTATTAGCGTCGATTAAAAAGCGATTTTCCAGCGCATCGTAACTAGTAGTCTCGTTTGCCACATGAAATACGATACATAGTGGCAAGCAGTGTGTCTGTTCTGTAATGTATAAATTAGCGTTGCCATTACCGTTGTGAAATATAAAATTTATAATCGGCGTGTGTTTAAGTGCGTTAAACGAGTTTTCAGTAAGTAGAAAGAAAACGCATGAAAATGCATTGAATGCGAAGAGTTTAAGCATTATTGCTTTAAATGTGGCGAAATTGCATAACAGTGATGAGATGAAAGTATGTTCTATGCGTAAACTAAGCAAAGTTTTCTAGCCAACAGTACTTTCAAAAAAGACCCAAGATTCCGATGTTGCTCTCAAATCTTTCATTGACAATGGTTATAATATTTTCTAGTTTTGCGTAACTCGGAATACAAAATATTGCTTAAAATACATTTAATGATACTTGTAGAGCGAAGTCTTTTGGAAGACTAATAGAGCTTTTCGTATTCCCCAAAGAAAAATGTTTCTATTTTTGACTATTTGGAAAGAGATTTATTATATATTTTATGAAGATTGTTGAGCCACTAACAAAAAATCTATCTAGTTCGACAATATAGGGCTTTGGTATTAGGGTTGATATTGGTTAACAAATATCTCCCTTCCACAGTGCAGTGTTACAGTGACCGGATTTATTTCAAATACGAGTCGTTTCGTTCGATAATCAGTTTCCATCTAGACGGCCACCATCAACTCGGACAGCCACTGGAACACTACACCCTTCCTCTTGGCCAATTCTGGACGCTTCTAGTCGATCGCCTGCTTCAAGCGGTCAAGTTGTTCGCAGTAGATGGTAGAATTAAGCGTCTGGTGTGAATGGTTCCCTTCTAATCCCATCAAACACACAGCAAAACATTTCTGGACGTTAATTCCGGCTTGGCCTCAGTTTGGGACGATTCACCGGCCTTCGACCACGACCGTTTTCGCTTGATATTGTCGTATGTGATCCATTTTTCGTCGCCTGTCACCATCCGCTTCAAAAATGGGTCGAGTTCTTTCCTTTTCAGCAGCATATCGCAGGCGTTCATTCGGTCCAGAAGTTTTTTTTTTGCGTCAAATCATGCGCCACCCAAACATCAAACTTTTTTATGTATCCAGCCTTCTGCAGATGGTTTAAAATGGTTTGGTAACTAACTCCCATCTCTTGGGCGATGTCACGAGATTCCACATGCCGGTCTAACTTGATGTTTTCCATGATTTGATCGGTATTCGTCGTCACAGGTCTTCCGCCGGCTGGCTTATCCATGGTATCGTTTTCACCCGCTCTGAATCGGCAAAACCCCCGCAGTTCTAAGTGATGGAGTACCATCCCCCAAAACACCATTAATCTCACGGAACGTTTCTCTAGCGAATTTGCCTTTAACAAAGGAAACCTTTAAAATAACGGAATTTCGGCGTTAGTGAACTCCATGTTTACACGTCTATAACTGTTGAACGCAATCTAAACAATCATAGCGTCGGTTTGTAGGTTATGTCAAGACCTTTCACAGCTGTATAGTATTGCCAGATACGAGCTCTGTAGCGCTTTGTACATAGCCGCGAAAAAATATAAAATGGCGGAAGGGAGATATTTGTCAACCTAATATATTCCTGAATCGGGGCATATCCGTTCTTTTATTCTATCAATCGATTTCACATCTGTAGCAATCTCCAAATTAATTTATAGGCAATTGTTTGTACATAACAACAAAAAGTAAAGTCAAATGTTATCCAAGAGGACCTTAATCTCCCATACAATATACTAGGGGACCCTATGTCATATATAGAAAAAAAATAGTACTGTAAATTTGAATTTGAATCGGCTCATAAATTGAATAGGCATGGCACCGCCCACTTTTAGGTGAAATATCTCAACAAAGACTGAAATTTTCACCCATACATACATTGAAAAGGGCAAAAATCGGAAAGCAACCACATCTACTTTCTATATAATACAATTTCAAATTCTATCAGATTTTTTCTCAATTTAAAACTAAAAGCGGGAGCAACCATGCCTTAAATGCAACCCATCATCTCTACCGTAAAAGGGCTTGAACTTATTTACATTTCCTTTACTAGTATCACTTTTGACAAACACCCACACACAAAAAAAAAACCAAAAACAAAATTAAATGCATTGCAAAACTTTTGTACACAGCTTATTGCTGAAACATATTTACATGGGCAAGTCCCATTTTTTTACACTTTTTTGCGACGAGCGCTCGCGCGAAATGATATCTTTAATCCTAAATAATGCGCAACATTTCCGCGCATCAAATTCGCTTGATTACACCCCCACAATGTGGCAATAGCAAAGGTAGAAGAAAAAGAAGTGAAAATAAGTGAATAAAACGCTTACACTGCCTACAAGGGCCGCATGTTGCATGCAACAGTGATGCGCTCAAGCGCTTAAGCCGCAAAAGCTGTGCAGCAATGAGTTTGATTTTGATGTGGCTCCTCTGTCAAGCTGCACGTTTCCAGTATGTTTGTATAACTCCTTTTAATTTCTTCTTAGCTACACCTTTTGTGCCTTTTCTTTGCGCTCGCCTCGCAACTCGAAATCCCAATGCTTTCACGCTTAAATGATTTAATTTCGTCTCTGCCATTGACGTCGCACGAACGAGCCATTGCACGCATGCGCCTTATATTCGTATGTCTGCATGAAGGCACGCACGCACGCATGCGCATACCACGCACTGCTCGCACAAAAGCTTTTAATTTATCCTTTTTACCGCTGGCAGGTAAAATACTCATAAAATGCGAAATTAGGCCGCCGCTGTCGTCTGTGCTTCAGTGTGCAGAGTGTCCGTATGTATGCATGCGAGTGCCTTCGAGTGGCGTACCCTTCAGGATGATCTTTCTGGTGCGCTTGATGAAATGCATCCTCATATAAAGTAATTAATTCGCAAAAATGCGACACCCAGCCACAAAGCTCCAAACGTCATGCATACAAAGGTAATGTTTTCAAAGAAAATAAATACATTAAATGTTTCTATGTGTGTGTGTGTGGTTGTGAGGAGGGGAGGAAAGCAGTTGTTTGAATGGGTTTGGAGAAATTGTAGGTTGTTCAGGAAATGCGTAACGTTAACTGTATGCGGCGCTGTATAAAGGGAAGACACTGAGAACACTGAGAAAAATCTTTTAGAGTTGGAGATGCTACTTTCTTATTGTTGTTTCATATAATTTTTTGTAAGAAGACTCGTATGCAATAAGACTGCCAGATTGATCAGATCTGTTATGAGAATACTCAGGAGGCATCTCGATCTTCAGATTAACTTCGCATATCACTAAATATGAAACATATTTTACAATGTGAGTGGCAATGTATCATCCAAGCTTTTAATCATCGGATCTAGGACTTCCAAATCTCTGAATTTTCCTTCAGGGATCGTCATTTTAATGAAAACACGAAGTTGGAAAATATTAAGGTGGTACTCTTCTCCTTTTACGTGATCTCCTTATTCTTCCCTGATCCCAAAATGGCTACAACAGAGACAAACTTTACGACAGTTCTCGACCTCGTATGGGCGGATCGCCGAAGTAAGATTTCTTCACAGCTGACGCTACTTAAGTACGATTCGAAGAAGTCAGGTCCGGACGTCGACGATAAATGGATCCCCTGGTACATACCAAAGACCAAGGAACAGTCGAAACATTGGACTTCATCCAGTGTACCTATTCCAAAGTTGGTTAAGATAGTCCGTTCCCCAACTAATTTTAAGAAATGCTGCCGAGTTGTCTCTCCTTAGCTGGATAAAAATCCTGGTCCGTTCCGGTTAAGTAGACTCAATTCAGTTGTGGTTGGAACAGCCTCCACAAGATGTGATTTATTAATTCTCTGTAGAAGAGTTCTGGTGTTATATTATGCCAAATTATTGGCACGATTCGACGACAGTCCTACCATTATGACAATTCTCCGGATCACACATCCGCCGTCGCCGAGGCCAAATTGGTCGAAGTAGAGTAAGAGACTCACCCTACGTAGTATCCAGATTTGCACTTTTTTGTGTCCAAAAATTCTTTCGTCGGTCAGAGATTTTGGTTGAATGAGGAGATTATCGACCCAGGGAGGCATACTTTGCAAACTACCAGAAACTAGGAAGGTTCAAGAAGTTGAAGTTTTGAGCTAAAGTGGGATTATGTTGAGGAAAAATCACCAATATTCAAAAACCTTCCTTTTATTTTGTGAACTAAGTCCTCAACGGACCATTCTATGGATTTAGAATATACCAAATAAATTTTTTAAGTTCACCTCCCAGTGTATTTACGCCGTTAAAAAGTGCGTGGTCGCCTGCTACAATAAACATTTTTATGCCATTTATACCATCTCTCTCTCCATTACCCACTTACTGCTGCGTGCATTCATTTTTGCCACATGCCACACAACACTATATCACACACTGCGCAGTGGAGAAGAACAAAAGCACTTGCAACCGACTGCAATTGCTGCTGCGCCTACGTCACCAATTCACTCCATCACCATCACCGCTTGTCTGTTGGCGTGTTGTACCTGTTGTACGTTGTTTACCTCGAGACAAATGCTCTGAGGGATTTTGTTTAATTCTTTGCACATTCAGTTTTTCTTTTTGCTGGGTGTGTTGCTGCAACGTCATGCAGTTCTCTTTTTCTTTGCTTTTGTTGTTGTTGCGGCGGTTAGTGTGGCATTACTTAAGTGTATTCCGCATTATTCGTTTCACCTACGCCCACTGACCGACCGACAGATCAGCGCCCAGACGCTGGAGCGCAGCACAGCGACTGCAAAAACACTGATGAACGTTTGGTGTTTGTTGTTTTAGTATGCTTATTGTTGTTGCAATGTTGGTTGTGGTTGTGGTGTTGGTGGCGTTAACGTCAGTTGTAACGTTGCAAGCGCTCTGAATATTTGTTTGTTTTGCTGAATGCTCGATTTTTGTTTTTGCTTTTGTTGTTATAAATATATATTTTTTTCTCTTTTTCATTTAACTACTTTTTTGTTGCGGCAACGTCACTGCCTGCCAACGTGTAATTATTTTATTTTGTTTGAATTTGGGAATTTTATATAGCATCGTCTGACATGCTCAATTGCCAAATAATAAATAATTAGTCTTCTGCAGTGTTGAAAATCCAAAATCCGTAATCTGTTAACCAAAAACTGCATTGCTGGCTGAGCATGTGCAGGCTGCTGTGGTGCTTTTTGTGGCTGATTTTTCGGTTGACTTGCTTGCCCAGGCCATTGGGGCGTCAGTGTGTTGACGTGTTGTTTACTTTGGAGAGCAGCAGGCGAGTAAAAAATGAAAAATCAAATAAATAAACGGTATGATTGTGGCGACAGTTTAACAGTGGGTCAGAGGTAGCTGATTGGATGAAAAAATTAATTCATAAATTAAATAAAACACAGCCACAGAAAAAGAAATGTCATGACCTGGGAGTCTTACTATGTGTGTTTTGTGATTTTGGGGTCGCCGAAACCGAATCCGAGGTACATTTAACCCCATCAGATCAGGGTTTCGTAATAACCCCAGAAAATAAATATGGCGGACAGCGTTTTTTAAACTACATCGGATTCGCTTAAAACTCGCCCTTCAGTAGTTTTCGGGATCGCTGATTACGAATCTGTTGTCGGTTTTTAAAAATTCAAAATTGCGGATCTAATTTGGTGGAGCCTATTTTGAAAAATGCATCGGAATCACTCGAAACTCGTTACTCGGGGGTTCTCGGGATCACTGACTACGAATCTGGTGTCGGTTTTTAAAAATTCAAAATGGCGGATCCAATATGGCGGAGCCTATTTTGAAAAATCCATCGAAATCGCTCGAAACTCGTTACTCGGGTGTTCTCGGCTTCGTTGATTACGAATTTGACGTTACTTTTCCAAAATTCAAAATGGCGAACCAATATAGTGGACACATTTTATAAGTTCGCCATATTACAGAGTTGACAGTCCTCGACTGGATAAAAATCCAGATCTGTTTTGGTTACGTAGACCCTACTGTTGTAAATGGCCTTCACAAGATGTGATCTCCAACGACTATATAGAGAAGGGCCAATGGTATCCCAATTATTGGGCCGATTCGATGATAAAATGGAGAAAAAATGGCCATATCTGTAGAAGAAAAAAATCGTATTCTACCATGATTCGTGAAGCATAGGAGAGTAGCGAATCGAACACATTATATCAGTCAATTATTTGAAAGCACTAATTTTGAAATAATATGGTATTAAAAGCATAAAAAACTGGTTTATACTAACTGCGAGGTATTTTCCATTCACAATGGTCGAAATTGGTCTAAAATATGAAACACAAAACTTGGTAGCACTGATGAATGAAATTATACCAATTTAGTTGGGTATCCGTATATTCTCGCATAACGAATTCAACTCACCAGCTTTGTTATTGCTTTGACATGCAATATTTCGAGAAGATAGTAGTGAGCAAAGAAATGGTGAATCGATGATGGCAAGTTTGAAACAAATCCCGCTTTGAGTTTACTTATTTACGCATGAGCGACGACATCGAAGCCGAGAACAACTTCGTAGACAAGATATGACTTTGAAGTGTGTACTGGTTTTCGTAAACTGTCGACCGCTGTAAACTGTCAAAAGCATGCCACAATTGGTATCTGGAGCACCTAAAAGAAGAGTAAATGTAGATTGTTGAACTGTAAAGTGAAAAGATTTGAATGATTACCTTTGTTTTCCATAACTGATTCAGGGTCATACTACTGTATAACATGGATAATAGCTAGTAGTTCACCAAAATCATTTCACTTATTTTTTCTTAATAAGAAATTTTCGAAAAAAAAAGTTACTCATACGCCCATGCAACAAAACTTTAAAAAATACTTATGCGCCATATGAAACCACTTTTGTAATTTTATGTAGGTATGTGATTGGCGTTGAACCGTTTAGCCGGTTAAAGCCGAATCGATGAAAGCGCGCCAATCGTCTCTTTCCTTCGCAGTTCGACGCCAGTTGGAGATCCCAAGTGTAACCAGATCGCTCTCCACCTGGGCCTTCCCCTTCCTCGGCTTCCTCCGGCGGGTACTGCATCGAACACTTTCAGGGCTGGAGTGTTTTCGTCCATTCGGACAACATGACCTATCCAGCGTAGCCGCTGTCTTTTTATTCGCTGAACTATGTCAATGTCGTCGTATAACTCGTACAGCTCATCGTTCCATCGTCTGTGGTATTCGCCGTTGCCAATGTTCTGAGGACCATAAATCTTGCGCAAAATTTTCCTCTCGAAAACTCCTAGTGTCGTCTCATCTGATGTTGACATCGTCCAAGCTTCTGCACCGTAAAGCAGGACGGGAATGATAAGCGACAATAGAGTTTGATTTTGATTCGTCGAGAGAGGACTTTACTGTTCAATTGCCTACTCAGTCCAAAGTAGCACCTGTTGGCAAGAGTGATTCTGCGTTGGATTTCGAGGCTGACATTGTTCGTGTTGTTGATGCTGGTTCCCAGGTATACGAAATTAGCTACGACCTCGAAGTTATGACTGTCAACAGTGACGTGGGAGCCAAGACGCGAATGCGCCGACTCTTTGCTTGATGACAGGAGATATTTCGTCTTGTCCTCATTCACCTCCAGACCCATTCGCTTCGCCTCCTTATCCATGCGGGAAAAAGCAGAACAAACGGCGCGGTTGTAGCTTCCGATGATATCAATATCATCGGCCTACGCCAGCAGCTGTATACTCTTATAGAAGATTGTACTTTCTCTATTTACGTATTATTTTTTCCAGCATCAAGTTAAAGAAGTCGCACGATAGTGAGTCACCTTGTCTGAAACCTCGTTTGGTATCGAACGGCTCGGAGAGGTCCTTCCCAATCATGACGGAGCTTTTGGTGTTGCTCAACGTCAATTTACACAGCCGTATTAGTTTAGCAGGGATACCAAATTCAAACATCGCGGCATAAAGGCAGCTCCTTTTCGTGCTGTCGAAAGCAGCTTTAAAATCGACAAAAAGGTGGTGTGTGTCGGTCCCCTTTTCACGGGTCTTCTCCAAGATTTGGCGCATGGATCTAAGATTATTGAAATAAAAAAAATGATGTATTCAAACAACACCAATGACCCACTGTGCGATTTTTGAGCTACGTATTTTGTCTGTATTACCAACCGAACTTGACGGCTTCAACGTAAAAGAGCTGTAAATCAAATATTTGCGTTTGAGTTGAAGGAGGATCACCTTTTTCTTTGGGGAATGAAATAATTATTTACTTTCTTCAACAACTCCTCGGTGCTATTAAATGCATACCAGACAGCAAGGTTTGAAGGATTGCGTGCGCATAACAAAAGCAACTGAAGCGTAGGCCACAATAGCTGGTAGGAAATTTTAACAGAGAAAGCGTTGTTGACCTATTTAAAGCAACAAATTGTACTAAAAACTATACAAAGAACAAATTAAGTAGATTTTAGTATTCTTTACATTGATAATTTTAAAGAAAAATTGAGTAAAGCGCAAGGAAATCATAAGTCATGCGATTTTAATACAGCAAATTTTCGGATTTCCGACAACACTTTTGTTAAAAACAACAACAACAAAACATGCAAATGCAAATCGCATTATGTAATAAAAAATGCTTAAAAGCAACGTCAGCAGCTGTAATAAAATGTTGCTGGCACACTCAACATGACAATTGACAACAAGCAACATTTGTTGCTAGACAGTAAATATTTATGTTCATGCGCTGAGTCATGCCACAGTGTGTAGGTGTACAAGTGCAGGTTTTAATACACACATGTATATAGAGTATTGTCTGACCTTAAGCCGAAATAAATTGCTCAAAATCGCATCAGCGCCCCGCAACAACCGCTTGCTATGTTTATAAACATTTTATGTTGCTTATTACGTGTTGCGCGTCAAATGCATGCAAAGTAAAAAAAAGTTTAATAGAAGTGAGGTAACCAAAAATGTTGTGCTTCATCCTAGCAGTAACAACAACAAATTGTATCGTTACAACAACAACAAAGTGTTGCTAGTATTGTACGTATGCATATGTTGCGCATACAAATGTTTATTTCGCGAGTGAAGGGGGCACAAATGTTGTGCGCCTAAGTTTAGGAGGTGTGTGCACTTATTGTTGTCGTACAAGTAAACAGTGACAACGACAAGTACAACAACAGCAACAATAACAACAACAACTGGCTGGTTAAACAGCAATATTAACAACGCCAGCAAAACAAAGAGGCTTATGCTATTTGCTTGGCAACATTTTCTGCAAAGGCATATGTTGCAGCTATGCAGATATGTATATACATATGTGTGTGTGCGTTCTGCTAGTCAAAACAAATGACAACAGCAAAATCTATTGTAGTACAACTTGTGTCGTTTACCAGTTGCCAGCTTGTTGCTATTGTTATGCACGCTACTGTTGTTGTTGTTGCTGTTGTTGCTATTGTTACAGCTGTTATATTACTGTTTTATTGTTGCTGTTTGCTGCTGCTTGCTGCTGCTGTCATTCCTTTCCTAGCATTCGCACTGCATTGCTGCTTGCCCCATAGCGTTGCAACTTTATGTTGCACACAATTATGCGCTCATATATGTAAATTCGCCGCGTATTGCCGGTAACATGGTAATAGCGTTCGCTCCGCAGACCATTTGCGTCTTCGACTATTTGTTGCATTTGCATAAATTTTTGTTTGTCTACATTGTTACTGCAACATGCAGTTATTTATTTTTTTCTTCGCTGTTTATTTACTTGCCACAACGGCATACAGGTTGTTATTTGTGCGCGTTGCATTATGCTGGTATGTTTGTATGTGTTTGTGTGTGTTGTTTGTGCTGTCTGGCACTTAATGGCCATGCATTATTTACTAAATGCCGCAATTTGACTGGGTAAAAGGGTCTGGCCTTGAAAAATTTATAAACTCATGCGGTTTGTTGGTGGGCAGACATTGTATTATATAAGTGAGTGGAATGCTTTATGAGTTTCTACAATTTGACATGATTTTGGCACGACAGCATAACCGTTTAGTGGTAAATTCTTACATACGCTTTTACCAAGGGGTGCGTTTAACAAAGAACTGATTGAGACTCAAAAGTCAAGCCATAATGATTAGTGATTTGTAGCCGAGATTTAGTTCAATTCGATTTCAGACAATCTCAATTCCACCGATTTTAAGAGCAACTCAGATCACCTCTGTAAGAAGCATGGGATCACAAAAACAAGTGCGGTCATTACTTCATCAAACTCTGGCCACCTGGTTTCAAATAGGTCAATGACGCTGATCTCACATGCTTGACTTTCACTGACGACCTTTGGCAACAGTTTGTCGAGTCGAGTTGGGTCGAATTTAGTGTTCTGTTCAGGTTCTGTTCAGTAGTTCTGTTCAGGCAATAGGCCACATATTGACTCAGTCCACACAGCCTTGTTATCGATAACAGTATCACCAAACTTTTACCCGATCGATGTGCCAAGTTGTCTTTTGGAACGGAAAGGTTATATATTTATTAGATCCACATGATTATAAAACATTTCTTACTGTGAGATCCTCATCTACTGGCTTTCTGGACCAGTCGCCAGTAATTACAGTATTCCAAATTTTTTGGATAATATGCTTATCTCTTTGCCCTTATATTCATTGTGAATTGGGAATTAAAGAGGGTTGATGTAAAAAGACTCAAGTTTCTGTAGGTATTAGTCAATTTGGATCAAAGAGATGTTAGGCGAATAAAAGACAAATACTTAAACCATTTTAATGCCACAGAACAGTACCCAATTGTCTTCTTATAAGGTAATATAACCTTTCATTTCAAGCCAGCTTAATACCCTCATCGATACCTGACCCAGCATAGTAGAAACTTTATATTTGGCTCCAGTCTATTTCTCGATCAGGATTTACAAAATTTTCAACAGTCTCGGGCCTGCATGCTAAAGTAAAGGATATTTAAGGTTGTCCGCCTATTTGTCTTGATCCTTGTGCCGCATGATTTGACGCAAAAAAAAAACCTTCTGGACCGAATCAACGCCTGCGATATGCTGCTGAAACGAAACGAACTCGACCCATTTTTGAAGCGGATGGTGACTGGCGACGAAAAATGGATCACATACGACAATATCAAGCGAAAACGGTCGTGGTCGAAGGCCAGTGAATCGTCCCAAACAGTGGCCAAGCCGGGATTGACGGCCAGGAAGGTTTTGCTGTGTGTTTGGTGGGATTGGAAGGGAATCATCCACTATGAGCTGCTCCCATATGGCCAGACGCTTAATTCTACCATCTACTACGAACAACTGGACCGCTTGAAGCAGACGATCGACAAGAAGCGTCCAGAATTGGCCTAGAGGAAGGGTGTAGTGTTCCACCAGGACAACGCCAGACCACACACTTCGTTGATGACTCGTCAGAAGCTACGGGAGCTCGGATGGGAGGTTTTATCGCATCCACCATATAGACCGGACATATCGCCAAGTGATTTCTACCTGTTCCTTTCCATGGCGAACGCCTTTGGTGGTGTCAAGTTGAACTCAAAAGAGGCTTGTGAAAAGTTGCTGTCCGAGTCCTGTTCTTCGCAAGTAAGGAGGGGGGCTTCTGCATATACTAAATCCGATCACTGTAACACTTTTTATAAAGCATTGAATAAAGAGCAAAAAAAAAACGGAATGGAGATATTTGACAACCTAATATTTAAGGATTTGGATAATGAAAAGACGTGCCGACACAGAAACGATACTGGAAATACCGTATATGCTGTGACACAGAGCTTATTATTCGATTTTCTTTGGACCAACGATTTTATCTGCTATCTCCAATTATTAATGGATTTCTTGGGATTGAAGATCTAGATTTTTATACTCTCGCAACAAAGTTGCTAGAGAGTATTATAGTTTTGTTCACATAACGGTTGTTTGTAACACCCAAAACTAAACGAGTTAGATATAGGGTTATATATACCAAAGTGATCAGGGTGAAGAGTGGAGTTCAAATCCGAATGTCTGTCTGTCCGACCGTCCGTCCGTCTGTGCAAGCTGTAACTTGAGTAAAAATTAAGATATCTTAATGAAACTTGGCACAAATATTCCTTGGGACCATAGGAAGGTTGCTTTCGAAAATGGGCAAAATCAGACCACTGCCACGCTCACAAAATGGCGAAAACCGAAAACACATAAAGTGCCATAACTAAGCCATAAATAAAGCTATGGAAATAAAAATTGGTATGAAGGATCGCACTATGAAGGGGCATATTTGGATGTAATTTTTTTGGGGAAGTGGGCGTGGCCCCGCCCCCTACTAAGTTTTTTGTACATATCACGGAAACTCATAGAGGTATATAAACCAAACTTTCTGCAGTCGTTTTTTTAGCCACTTCTTAATACAGTCCAAAAATGAAAGAAATCAGATAATAACCACGCCCACCTCCCATACAAAGGTTAGGTTGAAAATTACTAAAAGTGGGTTAACTCACTAACGAAAAACGTCAGAAACACTAAATTTCACATAAGAAATGGCAGGTGGAAGCTGCACTCAGAGTTTTTTACAAAATGAAAAATGGGCGAGGCGTCGCCCACTTATGGGTCAAAAACCATATCTCAAGAACTGCACGACCGATTTCAATGAAACTTGGTTTGTAATAGTTCCCTTACATCCCAATGATATGTTGTGAAAATAGGCCAAATCGCTTTACAACCACGCCTACTTCCTATATACCAGAACTTTGAAGACAATCTGAATCGTTTACATTACAATATATAAAGTAAGCACTAGTGAAGATATCGGTGCAGAACTTTGCACAAATACTATGTTAATAGTGTGGCAGCCCCATTCTAAAAATCGCCGAAATCGGACCATAGGTTTTTAAGGCCCCATATATCGAACACGAGGACCTCGGTGCTTCTAACCTAATATTAGGGTTTCCAACTTTCAATGAACTGTACACAATATATATGACGAATATGTGGGTCAAATTGTGTATTATATAATATAAATAAAGTTAAATATATAAATTGCGAGAGTATAAAATGTTCGGTTAAACCCGAACTTACCCCTTCCTTACTTGTTTCGGTTCAATTTAAAGTAGAGAAACTGTAGACATCTCTTGGTATTGAGTCGTTTAGTGTTATGTATTGATAAATTGAAAATGTTTGACTTGGGGAAGTTAACTTGGATTTTGCTTTGTCTCTACTCCACCTCAGAGAATATCATGTAAGATCACTTTATAAAGATTTGATATGCAGTGAACATCGGCGCCCTCTAAGTAAAAATTTTGCATCATTTCATGCATTTGTTCTCAAATTTCTAAGATAGAAGACAGAAGTAAGTACAACAACAGCAGTAAAAATCCATCTATAATATTGCTCTCAGCTACGTTGATCTTTGCATGGGGTGAGAGTAATAAGAAAAGCCAAAGTGCAGGCAATAATATTAGCAAAACATATGTGAATATACAAACATACATAGATACTCATATATGTATGTACGTGTCTCCTATTCGGTTGATTCGGTTAGTCGATTAGTCGAATACCAAGAGCTTTAGTTTCTATATATACTTAAACAAGTTGATCGACATAAGTATGAAGTGCCAGCAATCCAAATGCCTGTACTCGTCGATACTGTCGATTAGTGCTGATAAACTATGAACAAGTGCTAACAAAAACAATATTAAATCAACAACAGAGAGTGAGAGATACTGAGCATAATAAAGAAAAAATATATTATCAACAAATAAACAACAACAACAAGATTATCATATTCTCCACAAGTCTCCAACGACACGCACACATATACCCACATGGCATAGACAACGCCGAATGTTTGTAGCAACACATGCCAGCAAGTGTACGCTGATTCAGTCAGTACTCAGTGTGCGACAAGTGCAGAGCGGAAAAACACCAAGTTTAATATTATCGAAAATAGAATACTAAATTATCAGCGCAAAAATGTCCAGAATTGTGAAGAAATTGATCAGCACCGCCAACGCAGCCAGGCCGGTGGCACCATACAAGTATGTATATCACTGGACGTCTAAAGCGCATATGTGGCCAACAGCAGCAGCAGCAGCCGGCATTAAGAACAAATTGACACTTGTCAAAGCAAACCATTAAAATTATTAATCTTATAGGCGAGCGTTGGCCACCAGCGCGCCGCTTTTACGCTGCATTTGTGTTTATCTGTATGTCTGTGCAACAACATTAATTTTCTTTCTGACTTCCAAATGCAGTCAAGCTGTTGTGGCCGATCGCACTGTCTATGTATCCGGTTGCCTGGGCTTGGACAAAGACACGCTGACTCTGGTGCCGGGCGGCGTTACGCAACAAACGGAGGTGGCCTTGAAAAACTTGGTTGCTGTTTTGGAGGCAGCCGGCTCAAGTGTCGATAATGTGGTGAAGAATACCATATTCGTGAAGGATCTGAATGACTTTGGTGCGGTCAATGAGGCCTACAAAAAAGGTGTGTTCACACGAGTGCTGATATAATTTATTTTTCTTTCCTTATCGCTATTATAAAACAATCATTAATTGTCGCTTAATTGCCGAAAACTTGAAAAACATATAGATTTTAGCTTATCAGTTTAATCAATAGTTTAATAGTCATAATAATATTTAGCGCAATTGTTTTGACTCGCTTAGTGACACGTTTATTTGTTTATTGATAGCCGTTTTCATAATTAACTTACTATATGTGCTTACGCTCTCTCTCAGCTAGTGCGCTCTTCACATCAAATGTCTCCACTAACTATAACCTGGCCTTTGTTTTTGTTTTTTACAGTTTTCTCCAAAAATTTCCCCGCTCGCAGCTGTGTACAGGTCGCTCGTCTGCCGCTCGATGCTTTGGTCGAAATCGAGAGCATCGCTTTGATCGGTGATGTCGTTATTGAGTCTTAAATTTTAAATTCGTTACAGATTTTTAATTCGATTTTTTTAAATAAAAATTCTCTCTGTTGTGCAACGAATTTAGTGAACACAATTTTGTCTGTATTTTTTGTTTATATAGATGTTTCACCTTTTCAGATGTGGATCCAGTTCAGCGTTCCCATTTATGAAGTCTGTTGGGTTATTCCGTATTATGTTATAAAATATATACATGTGTGAGGTATTTACGCAAATAAAATGATAAAAAATTATAGATAATGGATATCTTTTGATAATTTGATCATCGATAATCATATATCATATAGATCATAGTTCATTTGAAAATGAGAAACATGGAACATGGGTTTACAATTTGTATTTTAACTTCGATTTAAATTTAAATATGAACATGTTTAGGTACTCCAAGTTGAGTAATGATACCTTATATTTGAGATATTAGAGTTGATCGTTCCAGTTTTCATCCAAATTGTTTCTAAACAAGTATGGAAAGGCTAAGTTCGGGTGCAACCGAACATTTTATACTCTCGCAATTTATTGATATATTTTTATTAAGATAACACACAATTTGACCCAATTTGAAAATCCTATAATTAGGTATATAGGTTAGGAGAGCTATGGAAGTTACAATATTAGAAGTATTATTTTTGGTGAAAAATTACCATGGGGCACTGAATTCCTCATATTCGATATTCGGGGCTTTGAAAAGTTATACTCCAATTTCGACAATTTTTTCACAAGTGATGCCACAGATCACATACAGTATTTGTGTAAAGTTTTATTTCGCTGTCTTCATTGGTTCCTTATGTATATATTATAAAGTGAAGGAATCAGATGGACTTCAAAATTGAGTTACATGGGAAGTTGTCGTGGTTGTGAACCGATTTCATCCATTTTCCACACGTGTCATCAGAAAATATTATATACCGAATTTCATTCAAATCGATCGAGTAGTTCCTGAGATATGGTTTTTGACCCATAAGTGGGCGATGCCACGCCCATTTTCAATTTTGTAAAAAAATCTGACTGCAGCTTCCTTCTGCAATTTCTTCTGTAAAATTTAGTTTCTGACGTTTTTCGTTAGTGAGTTAAGCCACTTTTAGTAATTTTCAACCTAACCTTTGTATGGGAGGTGGGCGTGGTTATTATCCGATTTCTTTCATTTTTGGACTGTATAAGCTAAAATAAACGACTGCAGAAAGTTTGGTTTATATAGCTTTATTGGTTTGCGAGATATATACAAATAACCGATTTGGGGGCGGGGCCACGCCCACTTCCCCAATCCTTTGTTCCAAATTTTATAACTTTATTTATGGCTTTAGTTATGACACTTTATGTGTTTTCGGTTTTTGCCATTGTCCATTTTCGAAAGCAACCCTCTCACGGTCCCAAGGAACATGTATTCCAAGTTTCATCAAGATATATCAATTTTTACTCAAGTTATCCGTTGCACGGCGTCCGTCCGTCCGATAGACAGTCATTCGGATTTTTTTTGTCCGTCTCGTCACCCTGATCAATTTGATATATATAACCCTATATCTAACTCGTTTAGTTTTGGGTGTTCCAAACAACCGTTATGTGGACAAAACTATAATACTTTCTTTAGCAACTTTTGTTGCGAGAGTATAAAAATATGTAAGACAATACTACACTGAGGTACCATTTTAATGAGGTATCTGAATACTTTATCGTATCAAATTGAACTCGCTAACCTTGTTGTTGCTTTTTTTTTACCAGAGAGCGTTGCTAAATATAGTGAAAGAAGTGGCGAAACGATGACGCCTCAAAAAAATATGTATGTGGGATGGGTCTAACATATGTAAGATGATACTTGATAATACTGAAGAAGGGGGTTATACCATTTTAATGAGGTATCCATATACTCTATTGTATTAAATTCAGCTCGATTACTTGGTTTTTGCTTCCTTTGACTAGAAAGCTTCGCTAAAAAAGAGTGAAAAAAGTGGTGAATCGATGACGCCTTAAAATATTAAAAAAAAAATTTATGGAATACAGGATAAGGGGGAAAATGGTAGAAAATAGCGAAGATTAATTATTGCGTAGTGATATTTCTGCTCCATGGAAATATTTCAAAAAGTTAATGTCGCAGCTAGATGTACATACATATGTATATCGCACTCGATTATCAAGCATATTTAATTTCAAACTCTTGATGGAAGATGTGGGTCAGACCCCGGTCTGTACTAGAAAAAGGAATGTAATGAGCTACGAGTTTTTTAAATGGGTTGAATGCGTGGGAATAAAAAATGAACTTTATTTACTTTTTAATTGATTGATTTTAACCAAAAAGATAAAAGAATATTCCTTTTGATATTTTGTACGGAATTCTGAAAAAAAAAATTAGTCGAAGTCAATAATTTCATTGATTGTTATATTCGCTTCTATAGAAATCCCGTTAAATATCTGTATCTAGCTACACACCACTAAATTCCACATCAAACACCTTTAGCTTTCGAAATCTCATATACACTTTGCAACATTTTCAACTTTCACAGCCTGTCACCGCCTGCGAAATTATGGGCTGACACATTAAAGCGAATGTTGAAAAATGCGAATGCGAAGCTAAAATATGCATTTTAATGTTGTAATTAACAAAACTGTTTACATGCGTACACAATATACAATGTAATTAATTTAAATCACCGCTTTAACTCGCAATTATGTTTCATAAATATGCGCCGCAACATGCGAAACACATTTGCCGAAAAATAATTTCGAAAAAATGCGATACAGGAAGCGCCCCAACACGCATGTGGCATGCATGTGTGAGTGTGTGTTTATGCGTTTTTGTGTATGCCTTACAGCGCCCACACAGTGGGTGATCGTTGAAGGGGAAAAAATTAATAAAAATTGTAGTTGTCCTAAAGGTAAGAGCGTGGCTAACACAATGAAGGTTGCACCTTCAGTGAAACTGTTGCAACATGCTGTTTACCATTAACGTTGTTGCACTTTCATTGCGAAAATAAAACGCAAGTGTTGGCAATAAAAGTGAAAAAAAAATATATTTTTTTAAGAAAGAAAGATACCAAAAATTTCGATTTCGAAGGCTGGTGATCTTGGAGTTTATTCAATAAAATTTTGGAAATTTTTTTTTTGAAATTTTTTCGAGATTTTTTTTTGGGACTTCAGCGTGATATATGACACATTGCAAACGTTGACAATGATGATCTCTTCACCCACAACCAATTAATTTGATCATTACGTTGATATAGTGGATGGCCAAAGGGATATGACAATGCATGCCGAAGTTGCTGGCGAAGAATGAGAAATAGCTTGGCCGACTTGTGAGCATTTAACTATATATTCATATCGAGTACGCATATATATAAATGCGTTTCGCATGCAATCATTGCACGGGCATGCCGTGGCTGTAAGATATCCATGGAATTTTTATGATTATGTTGGCTGCTGGTGAAAGTGCACATAATTTACAAGAATAACAACGGCACACAGTAACAACAACAATAGCAACAAATAAAACAAAATATGCGTACAAATGAAATGTGTAGCCCTTGACGTGTAGAGCCACATACACCAGCCACATACCAAGTACAATACATAAATGCCATAAAATGTCTTATCATTGCGTATAAATTGGTGAATTGTATATTGTACTGACATTCGAGCGAGAATATTCGCCAAATTAATATTGAATTAAATTTTATCGGCGTTTACGATCCGCTTAAGTAACACATACGACTGCTCCAAGCATACATATCTACAAATATACATATGCATATGAGTGCTAAGCTTCGTATTTTATGCTCGAAAGTACTGCCAAATCGAGGCATACACATACGTGTAATAAAATCGCTAGCACAAGTCTCGGCACTGCCCAGTAGCCTTAACGTTTTCCGGCTATCTCATCAACCGATCTGCAATTGTGCGAATGCGGCGGCGTACAGTGTTTTGGGAGACAGAAAAATTTGGTCAAATATTTCTTTAATCTTGATATAAACTTATAAGAGACGAACTGAACAGTTAAGTATCGAAATTGACCGTTTTCTCGAACAAATGCTTATTTAATATGTTCATGATTTAAATATTGGAAACTTGAAATTAAAAAGAAAGCAATCTCACGCTCGATATTTGTACGAAGTTCATCAATCGTCGCTAGCTTGTTAGCAAAGAGCATAGCCTTAACGTAGCCTCCCAGGAAATAGTCTAACGGCGTCAAATCGCACGACCGAGGCGGCCAA
Source organism: Zeugodacus tau (assembly GCA_031772095.1). Lineage (NCBI taxonomy): Eukaryota > Metazoa > Arthropoda > Insecta > Diptera > Tephritidae > Zeugodacus > Zeugodacus tau. The sequence continues at coordinate 65,527,132 of CM062651.1, read as the reverse complement.
TTGACTGGGCCATTTCGTGCGATAACATGTTCACCACAGTTGGTTCTCAATAAATCGATTATGACATTCGCTGTGTGGCTCGTATCGCCGTCCTGTTGGAACCACATATCGTCCAAATCCATATAATCAAATTCGGGCCAAAAATATTCGGATATCAATGAGCGGTAGCGATGCGCATTCACTTATTGATCATCACGGAACAACACGGTGACTCATGGAGTACTTGTGGATTGCTGCCTGACCAATAATGCAAATTTTGCTTATTGACGAATCCATTCAGCGAGAAATGAGCCTTGATGATTTTTCGATGAAAATCCGGACCGTTTTCAAGTTGTTGCTCAGCCCAATTGACGAACATACGACGATTCTGGTGGTCAAGCGGCTTCAGTTCTTGCGTCAATTTGATCTTGTAAGGTTGTAAGCCAAGATCTTTTCGCAAAATTCGCCACAAAGACGTCACGGAGATGTCCAACGCTTGAGAACTATGTGTGAGAAACTGATTTGGGTCTTCCTCAATTGATGCGCTAGCGGCAGCAATATTTTCGACACTACGGGCTCTTCTGACGTCTCACTGGCACGGGAACATTTTATACTGTGCCTGTGGATTCAAATTTTTTCAACTTGACGCTCAATTATTGATCTGAAAGGACGATTATGGCGACCATAAACTAGGCGTAGTCAACAGAGAAGTTGTGTAATATTGTTAGCTCTCAGTGGATTTAAAATTCTATAGCACACTGAACATTAAATACTGAAGATGCAATTTCAATAACAGTCTCAATAAATCTTGGACTTTTTTTGAAGTAAATCACAAAATGTTAACTGAGGAATATGCCTTTTGAAGGTTAAAAATTGTCAAGATTTTATCTCATTAGTCGAAGGCATCATATGTGAGAAATTATTCTCAAAATCATCAATCGCTTCTTATCAAAGATGATCCATTTCAAACATCTCATTTGGCATTTAATAGCTTTGTAGGTGAATTTGTGGAAACCACACTTCAACAGAGATGTTATAACTGCCCCTCCTTAGTAGACTAAGAAATTGTGTCCCATAAATTATCTTTCTTATTAACCGTCTTCGATTCACCATTTCTCTGCTTGTTATTTTTGGGCACTCTCTTATAAAAAATGTTCATTTGAAAGCAACAACAAAGATATCGAGTTGAGTTCGTTATAGGAGACACCTCATCACATCAAATTGGTATAACTGCTATCTTCAGTGCTACCTTTAATGGCAGAATCGGACCATTGCCATTAAATTTGGAATAAAGGATCGCACTAGGAGCCGGCATATTTGGATGTAATTTTTTTGGGGAAGTGGGTTATTTGTGTTTAACTCGCAAACTAATAAAGCTATATAAACCAAACTTTCTGCAGTCGGTTCTCTTACATACCCCACCACACACCATGAAAATAGTTGAAATCGGATAATAACCACGCCTACCTCCCATACAAAGGTTAGGCTGAAAATTACTAAAAGTGGGTTAACTAACTAAAGAAAAACGTCAGAAACACTAAATTTTGCAGAAGAAATAGCAGAAGGTAGCTGTACTCAGATTTTTTTTACAAAATGGAAAATGGGCGTGGCATCGCTCACTTATGGGTCAAAAACCATATCTCAGGAACTACTGGACCGATTCGAATGAAACTCGGTATATAACACTTTCTTGACACCCTGATAACACGGACAAAAAATGGGCGAAATCGGTTCACAACCACTACTACTTTCCTTATAACTCAATTTTGAAATCCATCTTATTCCTTCACTTTATAATGCAAACATAAGGAACCAATGAAGATAACGGAATAAAACTTTACACAAATAGTGCATATCATCTCTGGCTTCACTTGTGAAAAAATTGTCGAAAACGGACCATAACTTTTCAAGGCCCCAGATATCGAACATGTTGAACTCAGCGCCTAAGGATAAATTTTAACCGAAAATATGGGTAAATCTCTCAGATATCTCAATTTAATTCAGAGGAAATTGTTTTCTTCTAATAGTGTGTATCTGTTCCAAAAATTATTAAAATCGGGTCATAACATTTTCATATACCTCATTGTAGGTTTTTCAAAAGTATCTTCTCCTAGCCCCCATATACCTAATTATAGGTTTTCAAAAATATGGTGAGCTTTATTCCGCATATATGTATTGGTCAAATTTCTTCAATAAATTGCGAGAGTATAAAATGTTCGGTTGCACCCGAACTTAGCCTTTCCTTACTTGTTTATTGTATAAATATAATACATTATAGAAGATGGAAGACATGGATGCCGATGAAACTTAATAATCTTAAATTGTTATTTAGCATTTCTTCATCAAAAAGAGTTTCGCATGCTTCACAGGACATATTATTGCAGGATTAAACTGCAAATGCTGTCAGTATCTTAATTAAGCTTATATAATGTGTTCGATTCGCTACTCTCTAATGCTTGTCAAACTGAAGATAGCTATTATTGTATCACTGACTTGTTTTCTACTCCACTATACGCTAACCAAAGAGTTTTTGGGGCCAAAAAAAATAAATGTGAAACAGTTTTAAAGTCTCAAAAGTAAATAAAAAATTCAGTTCTTCATCTACGCCGACCCACTGTACCGCTTGACCCGGCTGCCTGCTTAGTCCTCGAACCCTTTGCGTGCGCACATTCACGATTCACCAGTGTCTACATACATACATATGTGGGTATGTTCGCGCATTTGTTTACTGTTTCACTGCCGTTGTCGTTGCCTTTCATTCCGCTTGTAAGCGATCTTTGAGATTTCACTGTGTTTTCTCTTATTTTATATGGGGAGACCAATTTATTTATTTGCACGCAACTCTTTCGCGTATTAATTTACAATTCGCCAGCAACGGACCGCCGCCGCTTGTCATAATTAAATTATTATTAATAATTTGTGGAGATTACGTGAAGGCTGCTCAGGTGCGCCCAACAATATCGGCGGCTGGCTGCTGCTGTGTAGTGGTGGCAGCAAGTGTGCTGTGCGGCTTTTTAGGCCAAAATACATATGTGTTTGTGCATGTATTGCAGCGTAAGTGCCAAGACATATCGATGTCCACAATCGGAGGCAGGCCCAGACACGCCAACAATATGCATATTTAATGCTGACATATGACAGTGAAAAATCTTTAAACAATCACAAGTTAATCGCCTTTTATTAATTTCGCTTAATTGATTTTTTTCTTTCGAAAAAAAAATAATAAGAAACAACAAAAATGCCAACTTGCAACATTGTCAGCAATGCATTGTGGCAGCAATAAATTGCGGAAATTGCACATGCATTGCTTATGTACGAATATTATAGATTGCGAATATCTAAAAACAAAAAAAAATGTATCTACAACAACAACAAAAAGCAGCAACAAAATCAACTTTGTTTCACAAATCAACGAAAGCAAATAATCATGCAACAATCGACACTTGTGAGCCCGCACACACACACATACAACTTGTAGGTATATGTGCCACCGATATGGGGCAATGGCAAAATCGTGCAACTTGCAACAGGCCCAGCAAGCCTTCCTTACTTACCGCTGTCCTCATCAGTGCAGCGCAAGAGATTTGTGAAAAGCGCCTGCCATTGCATCGCATTGTTGCAAGTGGCAGCACCACCAGCAGCACGATTGCCGGCTACCGTTACACCGTATGATGCATGCTACGGCGCATCAGCGCGCTCGCACAAATGTTCACAACACAACTAGACAACCAGTGAATATAATAGCAATAGTATGCCACCACGAGCGGGCAACAATCACTTTGCCTTGCCGCTTTGCTAACGCTGAGGTGATGATGATTTTTGCAATGGCATCGTTGAAATTTAATATCAAAAACGTTTAACAGCTTCCTGTTGTTGCAGTGTGAACAGGAGCTGCCGCCGCCGATGATGATGATGGCAACGCTACTGGCTGACTGCCTGCCTGTGCCTACCTGCTCATTGATGTTGTTGCTGCTACTATTGTTCACAATGCTGCTGGTTCGCGTTGATTTCTCATTTCACCGCGGCGCTGATTTTGAGTGGGAATATTGAAAAAGCGTGATGACGCGTAACGATTTGATAAATCTTTGTGCAATGTGTACTAGTTTCTACAATACATACATACTGACAAAGGAGAAATACATATCTCTAAATTATATTTGCTTATAACAGTAAAAGCGCAGGTTTGCATCGAAATTAGATTTGTTCATGTGTGTTGTTGTAATTAATATTTTTTGCTCGAATATATTATATTTGATGAACTTACTTACTTACCTAACTCTCACTTAATCAAAACGAATTGCTTCAAATCTAAATTTCACAGTTAGAAAATCAGTGGACAATTCGTTGTTGGTTCAAGAAAGTAACTTATTGTAACTCATAATTCATATTCAAGTCTGGTACTTACTTACCAAATGTAGAGCAATTTAGGCGTTTTGAACTAACTAGTAGACCGAGTTTCAATTAAGGTTGAGTATTTTAGTCCATAACTAGTTGCCGCTAAAATCCATATACACATCGATAAAAATTATTTTACCCATCCACATTTTTCCAGATTACTGAAGCTTTCAATAATTTCTTATTACCCTTCGACTAAGGAATCCTAGCTTTTTCTTGATACAATAGTTTAGATCAGTATCACTTAAATGCTTTCTGAACTTTTATGATTAAACAAAGGGGGCGCTTAGCTTTTCGGAGGTAATATTGATCTCTGCTATCACTTATTCGCCACTTCTCTTCCCAACATCTTTTCACCATTACTCGCTTTTCGGAACATTAGTATCTAAAAGCAAAAATAAAGTTAGCTCGTTGGATTCAATACAAGATTCCTCTCATTATAGTTGTATAACTGATTTTAGACCAGTTTTGCCATTGTGAGTACCTCAAACGACTAATAATCTTCCTTATGGAAGGAAAAGAGAAGAATATAATAGATATAGTTAGATAATATGTTAGAGTAAGACCGCATTGCGATTTGTGAATTTGTTAGTTTGTTCGATTCACTACTCCATATCTTATAATGATATACGATAATTTTATATATGTATTAGGTCTACAACTTTGCCTCCGCCGTTTTCCAATAGATGTCTCTAGGGTCAAGCAGTGGTCGATTAAATCGATTAAATCGTTTTATATCGATCTTGGACATTTGTGTCAACATTAACCCAACAAAATATTTATAGACATCTGTTTGCATCCCAAACTTATTCTCAACTGAAAATGTCACTTTTTGAGCCGAATTCTCGACGTTTGCGGGAATATCTCTAGGGTCAAGCACTGGTCGATTAAATCGATTTTTTTATATCGATCTTGGACATTTGTGTCAACCCAACCAACAAAATATTTGTAGAGATCTGTTTGCATCCCAAACTTATTCTCAACTGAAAATGTCACTTTTTGAGCCGAATTCTCGACATTAGCGGGAAATTTTGTTTTTCTTTTTGGATTCCAAGAAAAGTGCGGCTGAGGCTAAACGACATTTGTAACCGTTTTTATACAAAAAAAAAACTTAAATTTACCAAAAAACAAGCAAGGAAAGGCTAAGTTCGGGTGCAACCGAACATTTTATACTCTCGCAATTTATTGCTATATTTTTATCAAGATAACACACAATTTGACCCATATATTTGGTATAAAGTCCAATAGAAAAACGAAAATAATCATATATGGTATATAGGTTGAGGTAATTCCTGAGACGATTAAACTCATTTTCATCACCAACATACATTATATCTAAGATTATATGTATGCTCATTTACTTTGGCTAAGAAATTTCATATATTAGCCGATTTATATGCTATTAAGCCCATCGTATATTTGAAAATCCTATAATTAGCTATATGAGAGCTAGGGGAAGTGATACAGAGACACACTATTAGAAGAACAAGATTTCCTCTGAATTAAATTAAGATATCTGAGAGATTTACCGATATTTTCGGTGAAAAATTACCGTAAGGCACTTAGTTCTTCAAATTCGTTATTCGGGGCCTTAAAAAGTTATAGTCCGATTTCGACAATTTTTTCACAGTGATGCCGCAGATCATATACAGTATTTATGTAAACTTTTATTTCGCTATCTTCATTGGTTTCTTATGTATATCTTATAAAGTGAAGGAATCAGATGGAATTCAAAATTGTGTTATATGGGAAGTTGTCGTAGTTGTGAACCGATCACATCCTCGTGTTCCACGTTTCATTAAAATATCTCAATTTTTACCCAAGTTAAAGCTTGCACGGACGGACGGACAGACAGAGATCCGGATTTGAACTTTACTCGTCACCCTGATCACTTTGGTGTATATAACCTTATATCTAACTCGTTTAGTTTTAGGACTTAAAAACAACCGTTATGTGGACAAAACTATAATACTCTCTTAGCAACTTTTGTTGCGAGAGTATAAAAACGGCGGAAGCAAAGTTGTAGACCAGAAATATTTATAACCAGTTTTTATTAATTAAAATATTTACAACTGGCTAGATATATAAAAAAGTATTTAATTTATTCGAAAACTGTATGTTTTAATTTTAATTTGATATTCATTTTTGTAAAGTCGCATTTCTTTACTTTCTGAACTGCCGAGAAAGACAGTGTTGCCAAAAAATTTATTCAGTGCGACCAAATATATGTAATTAACAGTTATTTTACAGTGCTGCCAGTAATTTTGAAAACTGGTATAATGTGTTCTATTCGCTACTCTCTACCGTTGGCAAAACAAATATTGTTAATAAATCCGATTAAAGGGGCTGAACAAATGAGAGATATTTATAAATAATTCATAAATAAATCGAACTACTGACATATTTGACAAGTAAAATATATGTTGCTTTAACAATTCAACTTAAACAACTTTAAAAAGCACATAAAATTCACAAAAAATACCAAAAATTCCATATCTCCCACAAATCACTCCTCAAAATACCGTCATATGTCTATTAATTAGCTATGAGCTGTTAATGTCAAACAATCAAAAATCAAAAGCGAAAAGAAAGTCATGCATTCTTACTTCACTTTTACAACTCACTCGTGATGAACGTCATGATTTTCATGCAACAACAACAACACACTACAACTCGCTTTTCTAAACAAGTAAAGAAAACAATGTTGCTTACAATTAAGCCATATGCAACTTAAAATGTTTCGAAATCTTTTACAAATCTACAAGCAAGCTAGTCAAAATAAGAGAACCCTGCCGGCAACAGTTGCCGCCTTCCCCAGTGAACGAGCGAACCAACCGCACTGACATACCAAACCCAAAACAACCTGCGGCGATTGCTACACCTGAAACGTTTGAGCTAATTAACGTGCAACACTGACAAACAGCGCTCCACGTTTTCCTAATCCTTATGTTGATTTTATTTCACTATACTTCGGCGCAACATTGTTGTTCTCCAATCAAGCCTGGTTTGTAAATATGTCTATCTGAGCTTGTAGGTAAATACTGTTATTGTAGGCGATGTAGAGGGAGAGAGCGGGCGCTGAACGTAAGTCATCGCTCACATCAAGTGCAACCACAAAATTATACGAATCACTTCTCAAACCATTTTTTTTTCGTTCAAATGAAATGTAGAATTAGATTAAATCATTTAAACCGCAAATCACGATTTTAGATTCTCTCGTCTATTGTGTGTAAGCAATAGCAGCAACGAGCGCAAAACAATATCGATAAAAGAGACATATGTATAAAGCTTACAGCGGATCTAACAACCTGTACAAATGTCTCAACAATGCTTACCAGCTCTCAGACGCTGCTGCAGATTACACACGACAGGTGAGGCTGACGGCTTGATGGATGGCTGGTGATTGTGGGGCGTAATGTCTGCGAAATCACTGTGGCTTTGCAAGTTGGTTTGGCAATATAGATGTAATGTATACTACATATGTGAAATGCTCTTGGAAGTCAAATAATGAAGGCTTTTGAAATATAATTGCGAAATATCGGGAAAGAAGATGGTATAATGACTTCACGGAATCCGAAGTAGAATCTAGTGTGGAAATGATTCGTCAAGCGTTAGAGAATAGCGAGCCGAACAACTTATATCAATTGTTCAAAAACGAACTAGCAGCGCTTACGATGCAACCCTGTGGTGCTTCTGTCTCTTTCTATCTTTCTATATGCTTCAAGTTTCAACAATTGCTAAGTAATATTACCACGCGGCTCCTCTGAATTCTCAATCAACTCATTTAATATCTCGAGAGTCATTACATATACGCTAACATAACGGACCGCTAATCACTGTATAAGATTAACCGACAATAAACGCTATATTAATGTGCCAAATATATCGTTTATTTAAAATAGTTCATCATTTAAACTCACTCGGAGTCTAAAAAACATTTAAAAACAAATTAAGCCAATGTACCAAATCCAATGCGTTCGTTGGCCATATCGAATTCCGTATAGAAGCCCTCCAAAAATGCAGCGCCCAAAACCCAGTGATCGGAGCCACTCTTCTGAACATTTACTAGATTTGCGGGAAGCGTAAAGCTGCTGCCGTTAAGCACGAATTCCATATCCGGTAAGGATTCGGAGTTGTAGAATACATCCATGAAAAGTTTGAAAGCACCATCAGGCATAAGTATCAAACTGCTGCCAGTATCTACAACAGCTTCACAGCCATCCTTGCATAGTGTACTATCACCAAAGTAGACACTATTCATTTTGATTTGCCAACGATTCTTCTTCGAAAGATTCACATAGTACAAGTCGCCTTGGTAACGTGATGGATCTGAACCACCCAATATAAGTTCACCACCCTGTTGGGACGTGCCGTCGGTTGACAAATAGAAGGAGAATACTTCCTGTGCCAATAATTTTTGGGACCACATGTTGGATAATACGGGCGTAACATCGTCGACGGCGAGTGATTGGAAACCCAAACCCAGGATACCATCATAATTTTGTTGTGTGAAAGAGTTATCAACTTCTGTTAGAATTTCAGCGAAAACTTGATTCTCCACAACAATGTCACCCACGCGTACAGTATCCTCCGAGAGATAACCAATTACGCCACCTTGACTATAGTCCATATAGAAGCCGGTACCATTGGCGACGTAAGTGTTGGATGCGCTAGCATTGTATTTTTGATGGTTCAGACACGTTTGACTGCAAGCGCTGCACTTGACCGAGGGCACCCACAAGTTGGAGGAGCCAGTATCGAAGGACACAAGGAACTCCTGTGGCGGTGTGCCGATCGTAATTTGTCCGTAATATATACGGTTCGCGAAATTGATTAGCGGTTCATGGCCCATCGAGTTGTCACCTGTAGTGGGAACTGTGTCGAATGCATATTTAGCGCGCACCATTGCCGCCTCGGCTGCGGCGCTTTCGGGTGTGCTCTGGAAGTTGGGATTCCTGTAGAGTGGTATGCGCTGCAAATTGGCGGTGGCCAATGTTGCGCATAAAGCGAGTAATGCAATTGATTTCAACATTTTTTTAGCTTTTGCTGCAGTGCATCAAAAAGAAAGAACAAAAATAGTTAGTATTAAGTATCCACGGCCGAAATTATTTTTTTTAAGGTACTCACCTTCTAACCGTTACACTTAACAATTGAAACAAAATATAAAGTACATCTCAGGTGAACCGCTTTTATAACGGTTTTGTTATCATTTTTTATTTTGCTTATCATTGAAATTCTTTATTTATAAACAAAAATGTCAGAACATTTATAATAGATGAGCCACGACTCCCACGACTGATAAGTACATCTAAAAAGAAAAAAAGGCGTGTGCAGCTTAATCGATTACGTCTTTTCTATTAAATGACTAATATTGCGAGAAAAACATATGATAATATGCTCGTGTTATGGAGCATGTGATTTGTTTCTTAAAATAATTAACTGAGAAATTATGTCGGGTGCTTCCTGAGCGCTAACTAAGCGAACGAAGTCTAAATGTTTCAAAAGTTATGAATTTCAGCGCATTTTATAATTGTTTTTGCCTAATTTAATTTTTATTGAGACATCTTTAAGTGTCCTCTAAATCTTCTGCTTTATAAAATTTATAAATTAATCCCTTATACCCCTTGAACTTCCAATTAAACCAGTTGATACTGAAAATAAACCAGTTATCCAATATGTCAACGAATTTGATTGATCATTTTTCGATATCTCTTAAGAAAAAATGTTGCTTTAAATGCGATAAAATGTTTTATGCTCCAAAAAAACATTGATAAGAAAATGCAATGTGAGAGTACACTTAATCTTGCCCATGCCTATTTTTTTGTGGTTGGGTGATTGAGGGTACTCAATTCATAAAAATAGATGATAGATTGAACAAGTACCCAAATTTAAAATATTTTGGTAAAACCTTTGTTATTATAGGTGCAAATGTGCCAGACATAAAAAATAAATTTTAAACAAAAAATCTGATAGAAGAAGTATTAGAGAGAAAACTACTATGTTGAAAACTACTAAACGAATTTTTCATTTTATTTCATTTTATTTTATTTTATTTTATTTTATTTTCTTCTATTCTTTATCTTTTCATTATTGTATTTTTTATTTAATTTAATTTAATTTATTTATTTTGTTTTATTTTTATTTTAGTTTATTTTATTTTATTTTATTTTGTTTTATTTTATTTTATTTTTAATTTTATTTTGTTTTATTTTATTTTTTATCTTATTATTATTGTATTTAATTTTTTATTTTTTAATTTTTTTTATTTTTTTATTAAATTTAATTTTATTTTATTTTATTTTTTATTTTATTTTATTTAATTTTTGATTTTATTTTATTTTATTTTATAATATTTTATTTTATTTTGTTTTATTTAATTTATTTTATTTAGTTTTATTTAATTTAATTTTATTTTATTTTATTTATTTTATTTAATTTAATTTAATTTAATTTAATTTTATTTCATTTTATTTTATTTTATTTTATTTTATTTTATTTTATTTTATTTTATTTTATTTTATTTATTTTTATTTTATTTTATTTTATTTTATTTTATTTTATTTTATTTTATTTTATTTTATTTTATTTTATTTTATTTTATTTTATTTTATTTTATTTTATTTTATTTTATTTTATTTTATTTTATTTTATTTTATTTTCTTTTATTTTATTTTATGTTATTTTTATTTTATTTCGTTTTATTTAATTTAATTTTATTTTCTTTTTATTTTGTATCTTTTCATTATTGTATTTTTTTATTTAATTTAATTTTATTTATTTATTTAATTTAATTTTTTATTTTACTTTAATTTGTTTTGTTTTATTTTATTTTATTGTATTTCATTTTTTTAATTTAATTTAATTTAATTTAATTTTCTTTTGTTTTATTTTATTTTGTTTTATTTTATTTTATTTTATTTTATTTTATTTTATTTTGTTTTAGTTTATTTTTATTTTATTTTATTTTAGTTTATTTATTTTTTTATTTTATTTTATTTTTTATCTTATTATTATTGTATTTAATTTTTTATTTTTTTATTTTATTTTATAATATTTTATTTTATTTTATTTTATTTTATTTTATTTCATTGCATTGCATTTCATTTTATTTTATTTTATTTTGTTTTATTTTATTTTTTTAATTTAATTTTATTTTATTTTATTTTTTATTTTATTTTATTTAATTTTTGATTTTATTTTATTTTATTTTATTTTATTTTGTTTTATTTTATTTATTTTATTTAGTTTTATTTAATTTAATTTTATTTTATTTTATTTTATTTCATTTCATTTTTATTTTATTTTATATAATTTTTTTATTTTTAATTTTTATTGCCTCCAATATTTCACTCTATTTCCCACATTACTTCGACTTGCCTAATTTGTTTGCACTTAATCTCCGAATTTATCATGTAATCTAACAAAATTGCTTATCAGTTATCGGATATTACAATCGAAAATTTCTCACCAAAGTAACGATAAGAAACTGAAAAGTAGTTTGCACGCCAACAACGCCACCCACCCAGCCATTTTCACAGCACAACTAATATAGCCTAAGTAATAGCGAACAGCAAAACAACAACAAAAACAATGTCTGTCCCATATTTGGTGCTGCAAAGTAAGTAGAACAAATAAACATGCGTATGAGTGGCATAAAATGCAATAACAACAACATAACAGCTAGTGCTTCGAAAAGCAATTTTTAACGTATAAACACAAAAAAAACAACAACAACATTTAATAACAATACAACCTAATAAATTTCAATTACACTTTATTGCACTTTTACTCCACTTTTTCGCCTTACCAAAATAGGTAGCACTGGCTATGCCGGTGAAGCTTATACTATGGAATAAGCTTAGTTTCACTACTCAAAGTGTGGTGCATCAATTGATTTATTGATCTATCGGCTGTTACTGCTACTCCTGCTGCTGTTGTTGTTGTTGTTGCTTAAATTTTATAGCCGAATTGCAAATTCCATCAAAAGGAAACTTAATGCTTTCATTCGGCTATGCATTCAACCACCCAGACGCCCAACCATCTATCGATCCAGCCGTCCATCCATCCAGCCATCGATTTATTCAAACAACTCTGCATCTCAATGCTCAGCATTCACCGTTGACCTCTTGAGCGAAATTTTATTGTAATGTTACTAGGTTTTTATTGTTGCATGTATTTGGTGGGTATCGACATATTCAATTTTCTTGAGCATTTCAAACGTGTGTCTCACCAACGCGCATCGCGGCGTTGTGTAAAGAAATATATCTTTATATATAGCTAATATATGCTGTAAATATCTGTCCGAGTAGGAAATTGATTTGAATTGAAAAACTCGAGCTTTGGTCTCAGCAAAATCTAGCCTAGGATAAGGAGAAGATATTGATTGGTCAGTCCTTAGTGTTAAGGTCGTCTATGTTCGATGTCTGTCAATTTGTCCGGTTCATCGAATGGATGACATCCGAAGAATTTCGATTTCAGCATAGTGAAGGTTAGAGAACCGAGGCGAACGTTTCGAGTTGTTTCAACTTCAAATTATAGACAAGATGAAGCTTGCTAAGGGGACGTCTTGCGTTTTACTCCGGGTCAGAAGGATCTGACAGCTGCGAAAATACTTGTTGTTTGTGGATCTTCAACCACTCACTAATCTCACAGGAAGCCCAGCCGTCAAATGTTAAATCACAAGATGACAGACGAGCTCGGTCTTGATTATATTGGGACGACTCGAAGCGAATCGAAGAATTACCGGATTGACTGGTGAAGAGATGTAGAACAACTAAGTATTCCGAAAAGTCAACGAGCTGAACTCCACTCCTTTATCAGAGTGATGGATGGAATCTGATGCCACCAGCTGGGAACTCATGAGGAGATATGGATATGTAATTACTTCTGTCAAGGACGTCAGCCAAACGTCCAATGTTTTAAATGCACTTGAAATTTTCCCGAGCGTACTTAGAGATTGTATTTAGGGATATAGACCCTTGTACACAACGTTGGAGCTCCGGTACCGGATTCGAAAGTTCAATTAGTTCGGCAACCACAAAACTTGTTCTAATAAAATTTGAAAATATTTCCAATAGGGTCAATCTCCGTTTTGCGTAAACCCAGCTCTTCATCAACCTAAAAACGTTAGCTTACTTGGGCGCACATGTGTGTTACTTTGAGTGTAAACTGTTGGACGGCCTTTGAAGCCGCGCCGATACTGGGTCAGCGTCATATGCGTCAGTGGCAAACAAAGCAAAAATAACAAAAGCGAAGTCCGTAAGAGCCGAACGCTGACGCAGGAGACAATGTGGCAGCACGTAAGGCAGTTGCCACAAAGCCATGCAGCTCAAGCTGGACATGCGCAGTCAAGCGATGAGAATGAACGCGCCATCGTCTGATGGATCATGCTGATGGAAAGCGAACTTACAAACCAATACGCATAGAACACATGAACAAATACAGCCAACATGAGACCTCGCTTGTGTGCGTACGATTTAGGAATGTGGTGATTATTTTGAGTGAAATATTTTAGAAAGTCTCCAAGCGGCTGTGCACGGTGACGGCGGCAATGTGTCATGACATGAAAAATCAATCATGTCACAATTTCTCAAATAAGATGTTGACAACAATTCGGATGTCAGTAAGCAATAATGTATCTGTGCAACATGTGGCTGCATGTATGTGTAGGCACTGATTTCTGAGAATCATGCAGCAAGCGGTGGAATGAGTCACCAATGCGGTTGTTATTTTTCTTGTTCTTCTATTTTTTTTTTCTATGTATTTGATATAAATTTCGCACTTTGCTGAACCGGCAATAATCAACGAGCTTTTAGCAACATGTTGCTGCGTGTGTTGACAATGCGCACGTGTGCTGTTGCGCCGCGGCTGTTGCTGTCGAGAGACAAATGTCAATTGCTTTGGATATGGAAAATTATGCCACCAACCGCAATATAGGGTAGCTGGCGGGTAGGTTGTTAGGCAGCAGCCGTCGGCCACACCCAAAATGTGCCAGTGCGCCACTTGATCCTGGCGCTTACCGGTGGGCCGAATAGTATTTGGTTTTGGCACACATGCGCTAGTTATATGCTGCTCTATATTTATCCACCGCGGTTTGTTTTTGTCTACAGCCGTTGCCATGATTTAGTTTTCGCCTATTATTTATTGTAGCTGTGGCACCCCATTGCGTCATCCTGGTGGCAGTGGCACTCGCTGCCCAGCGTAAAGCAAAAGCAAAAGCGACAATCTGCAGCCATATCCAGCCAGTCTCACTCAGCGGTGGGTGGTGTCTTATTTTGATTTTGTTGCAAGCTGGTCAAATTTCAATGTGCCACTTGCAAGTGTGTAATGGCGCGACCGGCTGTTGCATGCAGCGCTATAACTGGTTACTTTTTAATTGAACCGAAATTATAAATCTATGTATGCCTAGTTAGGTACTTGTTGTTGCTACAAAAGTTGTCTCGAGTGAGCGGACATTTTTGGTTGCCAAAATGAACTCACAAAAATTGTAGTCTAAATATTGTTATTTCTAAACATATAGAAATGTAAATATGTATGTAGATATGTAGGCGCACGGGTGAAAAATCAGTCTGACACCGCCTGCCAGGTAGCTGCATAAACAGAGATGTTGAAGACCACCCATTGGCGAAAATCTCAGCAAATTTACACTGCCGCAGCGCACAGCGCAGGGTTCGGGTGCAAAGGGCAATCTTTTCTTGTGTTAGTGATATCAAAATAACAACAATTCTATTCGAATATGATTTATAAATATTAGTTGGAAACCAATTTTTCTGCCATAAAAGTTAAGTTGTTGTTTGTAAATTGATTGATCGCAGATCGACGTAGTTGTTGTTGTAGATTTTCTAAATTTGAAGTTGTTCATGCAACAGCAGGAAGTTGATATAGAGGTTACTAGTTTATAATGGAATAGAAATGTGGCGGAAAATTTTGATCAGCAAAAATCCAAGGATTTTTAGAAGTTGCGAGGTGAATATTCCATGAGGTTCCATTTTTAGTGCTCGGCTTCTTATACTATTACACTAATTCCGAATACCAATTCTACTAAAGTCTCAACACTCTCTCGGTTATTTAAAATAAATGAATATATCCCAAATTTTTAGACAAGAGAAATCCATTCTTCTATAAACAGCATTCCTGTGGTTAAGTTTGACAAACAGCTGTTCTTAAACGAGTACATCAGACTGTAAGAATTCTTTCAACACTGGTCCTTATTTATCTTTTTTCAATGGGTGTCTTATTAAAAACTTGAAGGTATTCTTGATTTCAAATTCAATTTAGATTCCGGGCTCTTGAAAGGGGTTTAATGGCCTCACTTGGACTTCCAAAATCATACATTGACTTGACGTAAGTCTGTTGTGAGCCATAGAATATAGAATAAGAGTCGAATAGGATCAATGGATAACTAGTAATTTCACTTTAACGTTCACTGATCTTATCGAATATTGAAGAAACCTAATAGTTAAGGCATTTCCCATTGTAATTATATCATAGCTCCTCGCTTAACGCTATATTTCTAGTAATCACCATTTACTCAAGCATTATCATGATTTTTAGACGAATCTGTACAAAAACAGAAGTTCCGAAAAATCCGGTATGGTAACCAAAAATATAATACAGGGTTTCGACTTAGTTCAGCTGTGAGAATCTAATTAATGTCGAAAGCTCTGATACGCTCGGTAGTTTAAAATGAAATGAATGAACTTTCAGCGATAACAACTGATGAGCTTCCATAAAAGCTCCCTAAGCTTTTAGTCAGAAGCTAAGAAAGTTTCGTTATAAGTTCCTAACCTTACTAAACTTTTTTTTTGAATAATTTTTCCATTTCATATGACATTAGGAGTACCGAACTACTTCGCTAGAGTTAATTTTTCCAGCTCATCGAAATCTTTTTGATTGCCGCACTTTATAATTACGGGACTAATACAAACTGCCTGACACTAAGTATAGAAATCATATTATTTGGAAATGTGCCTTAAAACCTTGAACTCAAATAAGGGTACTTTTCGCCCATCAAACTTGATATCGAACATCTTCCACCAATTACAATTTCATTCTATTGACTTATTTATATCTTAACAGCATTTCAAATAAACCAATTGCTTACAAGCCGTAATTAATAGACCCATTACCGTCTTGAGTATTAACTGAAAACAAATTGACCGATAGTAAATTAGTCTACATGTACGACTACTGGCAGGCAGCAGATGACCATTGCTCTAAAGCAAATATCTAAATTTATATGTGTATTGCCTTTGTAAAGGCGCTCGCAAATTAGTTAAACAACACCTGACCGGAGTTGGCTGTCAAAATCACGGGGATGTGGGCGTTTCATGCGAGTCCAAGCGCTTGAAAGAAAGAAAGCTAGCAAGCATGTTAAGTTGTTTACGATGCAAACCGCTTAAAGAGAGTGGGCGTTGCCATAAACATATACAAACATTTGTAGAATTGACTTGTGGTAGAACTGAAGACGGCACACATTTTTTTAATTTGTGTATTTAAGTAACTGAAATTGCCGTAAATTAATTCATACTTGTGCTTGCAGTAAAAAAAGAAATATAGAACTCAAGACCCAATTGTAATCGCCCATTTTTTTTAATTTTCCAAACACATGCCATATTTGGTGGCGCATGCATTTCGCTGCGAATGGCAATGCGCTCTCACGCTCACGCTGCCAGCCGGCATGTTTGGTGGCGCAGCCGCACAAGCACGTGATCTTGACCAACAAAAATAAATATAGCCGACTTCTGCCATGTATAACTGTACAAACATATGTTGGTGAAAACAGGCGCGCATCGCGAAGACAAATAGGAACACACGCTAAGCTAAGCCTAGGTGCGCGCTCTGCAAAACCCTTTTTATGGCATGGTCACGTGTGTGATCTCAGCACAGCTTCGTCTTGCATATATTGACTTATTCTTTTCACGATTTCAGAATTTTCTTTTATTTATTTGTATTTTTTGCTGTTTGCACTCTTGACCTCGGCATCATTGCGTCACTCAAAAGTGAGTAATTTTATTGGTGGGTTTATATAGAGCACTGGCGATGGATTGTAGAAATGATTGTTTGGTGATGAGTTACAATAATAAAAAAAATAAAGACAATATACATATTAGCCAATATCAATCTCTCAAATCTTAATTACTTCATCTATTCTAAATGTGAAAAATTCGAACAATATTTTCATTATATACTTTGACAATAAAAAATATTGTACTTTCTACAATAAAATAGTATCTCCTATTCCTTTCAGAATTGCAATAATTCATGGGAGCGGTACATTTCAAAAAATCCAACAATGCTCCTAAAAAAGTGAGTGGCGTGAGAGTAATGTATGCAGCAATATATTTTTTCTCATTTGCATTTGCATAAGTGGCGCCCCGGTTGACATGTGGGCAGATTTAAACAAAGAGTGTGTGTGCAAAGGTCAAGTGAAATTTGTCAGTGAATAGTAAAAAAACTAGAAAAAGTCATTATTAAATCATAGTTTGATAAAAATAATATTCGTTTGAAGTAAACAATTGAAAGTGTATGATAAAAACATGAAAATAAGTCGTGAGTGCATAAAGAGTGATTTGTTGATTTATTACAATTATTTCTGAAGGCATTGTATGTGAGTGTGTTGCAGAATTCTTGAGTGATTCTATGCAATAAATTAATGAAGATGGGGTACAGAGTTTTGGAAAAAAGAAAATAACACCTTGATGTACACTTGAGAGAAATTGGTGAGTGTATGTACAAATATTATAATTTTATATTTATGGTTTTTATATTTATCATTATAATTTATTATTAGCACAATCCTATAAAAATACAGAACTTAAATAAAGTAGAAAAAAATGATATAGAAACAGTTTAAAAACACTGTATGCTTTATAAAATGCGCAGCAGTTTCAGGATAGATATAAAATATGAAATGTATGAAGATAGCCTCTCAAACGGGAGTATATTTCAGCCTCAAATAAGCCGCGCTTCTTAAAACAGTATTTAAAATAGAAATGCTTGTATAATAAAGTGAAATCAGCAAATTATAGACTACTTAACCACATGTCCAACTAGTCAGTCTACTGTCTATTTATTTTATATAAACATCTGGAATTATTGCGTTATTCTCTATTATTATGAGATGTCATTCAGATTTCGTTCAGAGACCGTACTCTTTCATACTAGTTTAAAATAGATAAAGAAATAACTACAGTTGAACTTCCCTAATCTGAATCACCATAATCCACAAAAAAACTTCGAGTTAGAGAGACTTCCGAGTTACGAAAGGTAATTGGTATGAAATTTGACTTCTATTGCCAATTCAGGTTATGGGTTGTAGAAGTTCGAGATATGGAAGTTCTGATGTAGTTTCTCATGAATCGAAATCATGAAATGAAAAATAGAAGCAATAAATATAATTTAAAAGAATAACAAATTTCATTTTGGCAGCCACAGATTTTCAAATGCGAGTCTTTATGGACAGAAAGCAAAATAGTGGCTATATTTTTTTTATGAATCGTTCTATATTACAGCTTTTGAGTAATTATACTCTCGCAACAAATGTTGCTAAAGAGAGTATTATAGTTTTGTTCACATAACGGTTGTTTGTAAGACCCAAAACTAAACGAGTTAGATATAGGGTTATATATACCAAAGTGATCAGGGTGAAGAGTGGAGTTCAAATCCGAATGTCTGTCTGTCCGTCCGTCCGTCTGTGCAAGCTGTAACTTGAGTAAAAATTAAGATATCTTGATGAAATTTGGCACACTTATTTCTTGGCACCATAGGAAGGTTGCTTTCGAAATTTCGAAATGAGCAAAATCGGACCACTGTCACGCCCACAAAATGGCGAAAACCGAAAACACATTCATAAATTTGGTATGAAGGATCTCACTATAAAGGGGCATATTTGGATGTAATTTTTTTGGGAAAGTGGGCGTGGCCCCGCCCCCTACTAAGTTTCTTGTACATATCTCGCAAACCAATATAGCTATATAAACCAAACTTTCTGCAGTCGTTTTTTTAGCCACTTCCTAATACAGTCCAAAAATGAAAGAAATCGGATCATAACCACGCCCACCTCCCATACAAAAGTTAGGTTGAAAATTACTAAAAGTGGGTTAACTCACTAACGAAAAACGTCAGAAACACTAAATTTGACATAAGAAATGGCAGATGGAAGCTGCACTCAGATTTTTTTACAAAATGGAAAATGGGCGTGGCGTTGCCCACTTATGGGTCAAAAAACATATCTCAGGAACTACTCGACCAATTTCAATAAAACTTGGTTTGTAATAGTTTTCTTACATCCCAATGATATGTTGTGAAAATAGGCCAACCACGCCTACTTCCTATATATCAGAACTTTGAAGACAATCTGAATCGTTTACTTTACAATATATAAAGTAAGCACTAGTGAAGATATCGGTGCAGAACTTTGCACAAATACTATGTTAATAGTGTGGCAGCCCCATTCTAAAAATCGTCGAAATCGGACCATAGGTTTTTAAGGCCCCATATATCGAACACGAGGACCTCGGTGCTTCTAACCTAATATTATGGTTTCCAACTTTCAATGGACTTCATATAATATATATGACGAATATGTGGGTCAAATTGTGTATTATATAATATAACTAAAGTTAAATAAATTGCGAGAGTATAAAATGTTCGGTTACACCCGAACTTAGCCCTTCCTTACTTGTTCTGTATAGTATTATTTTGGTAAATTTGTGTTGCTCATAGTCTAGGCTAGTTTGAAGCTTTTGTCTACTGGGTAAACACGTCTTAGGGTCTATAACCTTAAAGTATAGGATTTGATAAAGTTACCTACACTTATCTTGAGATAAAGGAGATCTTCCATTTGTTAGGTGCTCTTACAACGCCAGTGGAAAGAGTGATACTGGGTTAAATTGCCATTAGGTTAGATTATGTTATAGGGCAGATCCCTGTGACAAGACCACAAGAGATTTCACATGGACAGCTATAATTGGCAGTTCTTCGTGATAATCGCAAACACTCCGAAATGGTTGCGATAGATGCTCAAGGGTTGACAAATCGTTTTGAGCCTTTCACAAATTTGTTGAGACAACTAATATGTATTGGTGTTCCAAAGAACGCCGTTTAAAATTTATAATTCAATTCTTGTAGTCTTGATGATATGTACCATATATTTATATCTACTTCGCATCATTATTTCGTACAACTTAATTCTTGAAACTGATAATAGTCCACTTTTGAAATTCATACCGTTCGAAAAATTACTCATACGCCCTCGCAATCGTCGCTGTATATAATACATATAAATCTATTAACCATCTTAATTTTTTCAATATACATATAGCAGCTACATTTTACTTAGAAATATGTTACGTGTTATTACTTTAGTTAGCTAAGTATATCTTCCAATGCTTTTGATGCTAGATCAGAGTAGTTTCTTTGGCCAGTAATTATTTTACTCGGTGTTCTCTGTAACCATAAATAAAATTGATTATAATTATTTTAAGATTCTTGAAAAAAATCTAAATTCGCTATAATAACCTCAGTTCTATTTCAAGGATTAATAGTTCTGTTTAAAATGAGCATTAGTTTGGATTGTACACTTTCGAAAGCAATAATTTGAAGAGACCAACTACTTTATATATTCTAATAGTTCAAATTTTTTTCCACTAATCCCTCTTCACAAACTTACAAAAACCTGACTAGTCGTAATTTCTATAATAAATGTCATTACTTCTTTCTAACAGTAACACTGCAACCAAAACTCCATAAACTCCACTAATACGACACACAACTCAATTTCATCACGATAAAGTGTATTTGACATTAATTCACACTTGTGTACAAAATAAGTGCAAATAATCACCAACAAATGTGTGGCAAAGCCAGTCAAAGGACAAAATGCCCGAAATAGACGAAATACCAAAAAATCAGACTATCAAGCGATCAGCCAAACGGAATGCATGTCTGACGAGCACGCGGGGCAACAAAGCGCCGAGAAATGATGGTGCAGCGTGCATGGAAACATGTCAACACCAGTTGTCAACAGCAATTACAACGCCAGCAGCAACAGTTACCGAGTGCGCAAAAGCGCCCGCAACAGAAGTTGCAACAGAAGCTGCACGGCAGCAGGCACACAAAAACCGTATGCCACAAAAAGCCAATGGACTGACGGACGGACGGACAGACTGCCAGCCATTGGTGACACACAGATATGCCGAGTTGGCGCTTGAGTGGCGGCTGAGTGACGATGTGGCATGCTTCCACATACATATCTATATGCAACTTGTGTATGCAACACACTCTGGACAAATGGACTGTGGCATGTTGCATGTGTGCCAACTTTTTGCTGTTGTTGCAGATGCTAATGGTGGTTAGTTGATGGCAGCACTGATGTGGTTCGGGTGCTGGTCTGGCGTTGGTGGGCGCCGCCACTCAGCCGCAAGTGACAATTATTGGCTACGGTGGTCGGTGTGATGAACGTTGGTTGGTTGAGCTAAAGTGTATCACAGCAAATGCTTTCAGCGCTGGTTCTTGCCACACAGCTGCCATACACAGCTGAGTGGCAGTCAGGTATTAATTAAAGTGAAATGGTCGCCACCGCCTTCGGGCCGAAGTTTGTTAGCCAGGCGTCGCTTGCGGCAGGGCTTGCAGCGGCGGTGTTGTTGTTGTGTCAGTGTCAGTGGCAAATGCACTGTGAAGTGTGTCGCCTGCTAGCGTTAATTTATGCAGGCGGGCGGATCGCCTGCCACCGGTGGCCGCATTTCCTCAGCAACTAGGCTGCCGGCGCATTCGGTAGCATTTGGTCGCAACAAATCATTCAAATTGATCGCTCGTTTTTGTCAAATTTATTTCTATTACCAGCGCATACATATGCTGGCAGATTTGTATTTGCAACATGTCTGCGACGCAGCCACATCGCTCTTGTGATGCCTTGCGGTGATATTGTGAAAGGTTGGTCTGCCGCCGCATAGCAATCGATTTAGCATATTTTCGCTTCAAATTATTGTATTTGTTTAATTTTTTACTAATGCGCACAACATGACTGTGGCATGCAGCATGCCACATATGCCGCATATGCCACATGCCACATATTGTAAATGGCATGCAATCGCGGCATTCCATTTAGAAAGTCTTTCCTATTTCACTTGTTGAGCATTTGGTTGTTAGTTCGTGCGGTTTCTCCTAGCCTGGCCTGGGTGGAGTTGCCACACTTGTGCGGCAACAACTCATACTCCGGCATGACGTTCAATCTGCCAATGTCAATTTACATTCCAAATCAGCAGTAAACCGCGCGCGCGCGCGATATCTCCGCACGCAATGTGTCGCAAATGCGGACGTTATGCGCCTAGTTGCACACGCGCAGGCGCACCGCACACTTACACACATAGCATACGAAGTATGCAAAAATACTATGGAGTTTTCAAAGGCATCCCACATGCGCCACCGTTGCGGCACGTGAACTAACTGGGTCATTTAATAAACTTATGCGTAGTGTGTGATTTTATTATTCTAATTCCGTCAGTCACTGTTTATGGCAGCCCCCGCACGTGTGCAACATAGCATGCGCATGCACTTGCCGGCTGACAGCATAGCCTTTCTCTCTCTCGACTGGTCGGCTGGCGTTTGTACGCACTTTTTCTTTTGTATGGCTTTCGATTTCTCCGAAGATAAAATTGTGTGCACAATAAATGCATTCATTGGCCCGGGTCAGATGTGGATGTACTGAGTTCAAAAAGGCCTAGTTTGTTTTGAAATTGTTGATAATTCTTGCGCGTGGAGAGAAGCTAAGCGTGGAGTGAGTTAAACACGTGGAGTAGAGTTAAACACGTGGAGTAGAACTAGGCACGTGGCTTCCAAAGAAGGAAAGTTAAAACGCAGATTTTAAAGTTTTCCAAGGCGTTCTTCAAAAACTAGCTTCGATCCCAGTTTTCTTACAATGCGAATACAAATTTTTATTTATTTTGATCGCAGCAGACAATAACTAACCTTAAATTGTATTCCTAAAATGAGGTTGTTCTTGATAAAATCCATCATTCCTTCGACAACGGTATGTAGGACCCAAGACCTTTTGAATGTTATAAAGACGTATATCCTAATAGGACTGGATGATTCGATAGATGTCTGAATCACTGTCCAAGAACGTTTCATTAGCTTTTAAGGAATACCATGATCATATCTCACATTTCTCACCTGATGTCTATGTGACATTTGCGATCTGTTATTTACCATGTGAGCTTTTCCGTGTACTTCTGACATCTACCTACTATCTGACGTCAATTTGGTTTTTGTTATCGAAGGGGGGTATCTTCTAAAAGATACTGCGCCGAATGACAACATGCACGATTCATACCGTGCGCTTGGTACACCTCTTTCGGGACCACGCCCGATCCGTACTAAAAATGTAGTATGCCGAACTCGCGCACCGGTACGCCTATCTGCTAAACCCTTAACTTCGTCAGCTTAGTATCTACCTTGCGGGACTACCGTTATTTATTACTTCGCAATGTAAGCTTAGCCTATCGGCTCGCCTCTCTCATTGTACTTCTACTCTGTTTATGGCACTGCTTACGGCCATACGTATTCGTCCATTTTTCGCAATTCGATTAGAACCTCTGCTGTCAGCTCTTTTACAGCAAGCCACTCAATTTGATCGTAGCATATGTAGTTTTGCAATTTTTTTTATTTTCGGGTGATATCTGTTGTTCTATTTGATCCCTTTTTATATTATATCTCGAACGATAGAAGAAATTATGTAGAGAATTTTCGTTTCCGTTACCACAAAAGGAACAGACCCCTCCATTGTCATGGTTTTACTTGTATAGGTATCTGACGTCTTTGTGACATTTACCATCTGACGTCCACCTGACATTTAACCTATGACGTCCGTCAAGGTCATTCAAAAAGACATTTCCAAAAGATATAATGCAATTATTAGCGCAAAGCATTTATTATGGGATGTGATCAGTTTCGGGAACCAAGTACAGCACGGGGTTTCTTCCTATTCTGGTTCTATAACTCAAATTATTCAAAGTATTTTATTTGTTGTTTGTGGAAAACGAAAGCATAACCGACAGGAGGTGCATGAACCTTTAATTGTGTTGAAAATATGTCGAGATGAGTTTCAAAAGGTACATGAAGGGCTTCCTCAGACTACATCAAATAATTTTGTAGGCTAGCTCCTGTGTCCAGGTCCTTTGGAACGGTAAATACACTTTTAAATATTCCGGTTTTTTTTTTTAAGACCTGTCGAAAGCCCCACACAATGGACAAACTCGTGTTCTAGTTTAATAAAATTATGACAAGCTTTCTTGGGCTCGTCCGACTTTTCTTCAGTTGTTCTTTTTCGAGCTGTTTCTTAACTACTATATATGGATTAAGAACTCAAGCAATTCTTTAGCTTAAATAATGTGTCATTTGCTTAACGGCATTGAACACAACTTGCAACTTTTTTATGGTACAAAAATAAATAAATTTCAGCAATTCTCTGCGCTTACATATTCGTCTCATCTCGTTAACTGCACTGCAGAGTAACTAAGTAATCTGAACGCATTGTTGTTGAGCACATTTGGTTAAATTAGTGCGCGGCGCGGTAACTTTGCGTGCCGCGGTCACACTGTCAAGACGGGCGTGCCCTGTGTTTACCTGTGACTTCCTTGAAATCATCTCATTTCGCAGCAATTCGTTACAGCTCATTTGGGCGGACCGCGTGAGCACAAACACACACAATATACTTGCAACATTTAGCGGCACCAAAATACATTTGTTTAGTTTAATTTTTATTATTTCCAAAACCAAAAACTCCGCTGCTTTTTAGTTGCGCTCCGCTTAAGAGCGCTTAAGCGCTTAGGCGAATTGCTGATTTCGGCGTAGCGGCTAAGGTTTGGTACGCGGTTCACTTGGGGTTAGCCATTATCAGGTGTTTTCTGTGTCTCACGAATTGTTCCGACACACACATACACGAATGGTATATTCGCTATTCGTTCGGTATTCATTTATACGCGACGTGTCACCGATTAACTTTGCCGCTACGCCTGACCAAATCTTACAGCTCTGGAGCGCAAAACTCAGAGTATGCATATGTATGTATATATGTATTTGGGTCGCTTGCTTGCCTGATTCACTAGCGATTTGCCTATTTGGCAGCCATGGAAATGGATCTCCTTTTGCTCCGCTTCATTTTGTTTGCTTGCGCTCCTTCGCGCTTTGCCTCAGCTCGACCGCATCTGATGGTGGGTGATAAATGTTGCCTAGGGTCTGCCTATAGTCACTCATGTGTGTTGTTCATAGTCTAAATAGCAAGTTGCAGTGTTGCTATGTTGCAAGTTAAAAGCCCTGGCACTGGCTTCCGTTGAAATTAGTTATTCACGCGCGCCTCGTTTAGGAGACAACATCCTTAAATACTATACTTATTGTAGGCTGCAGCGCTTTTTTATTATTGTTGTCTGCTTTTGTTTTAATGGGTATGCAGTCAGTGTTGCTGGTGCAAATGTTGCAGCTGATGCCAGTGGTGGCACATATGGCACCCATTGTTGCTGTAGCCATATATCCAAGCATTGACTAAATGCCACTTATATTTACATACTAGCCTCGGATGTATGTATGTGTTGCAAGATTTTACTCATTTGCTCATGCCGACAATGATGATCGTGCCGCTGATGCTGACTGCTAGCTATTAACTACGAGCTACTTGTCTGCAACCTAGAGGACCTAGCTGCTGTCATTGCATGGCGACTGCTGTTGCTGCTGATAAGCCAGCTAGCTGTTGCCCGTTTACCTGCTCTACTTGCCACATGTTGCATGCCGCTTATATACATATGTATGTATACAGCAGTGGTTGTATGCACCCACCATGCTTTGAGGCCGCTTTAGCTTAATGGCTAATGGCTTATTTCCTTGAAATGTGCCTCTCATGCGACCGAAAATGCCGGGTAATTAACCTGAACCATGTTAATGAACTTAACAAAACATTTATGCAGATTTAACTGCTTAGCCTGTTGCCGCTGCTGCCACTGCTGTTGCTGCTCCGCTGTCACAATGTTTCAGCGTCAACATTAGCTTTACCTCCTTTGTTGTTGTTGTTGCTGCTGTTTAGTTTAGTTTGCGCTTCATTTTGCTGCCTCCTTTTTAGCCTAATGTGCGGACACATTTGTTGGAAATGAGGTTGTTTTCGTGTTGTTGACAATCTAATTAGAATACGTGCTGCTCGATTTGTTTTTGTTGTTGCTGTTGTCTTAACTACTTTAAATAATGTCATTTTTTGTTGTAGCTACTTAATTGTTACTGTTTGTTGTTGTTGTTTGTATCGCCTGTTGCTACACCATTTGCGTTTTCAGGTTCATGGTGTTGACACATGTTTCAACATACGAAGTTCGTCGTCTGTCGGCTATTCATGATGTCTCATAGTTTATGTTGGTGTGTGGTGTTTTTCATTAGCTCAAGTACTTAGTTAACATTGTCGTTAGATATCGTGTGTTTCTTAAGGTGAAATGAATCCACCTTTCTGACTATTTGAAATGAAGAATTGTAGTAAAATACTACTTTATTTATGCGTGAAATATATTTATACTATAAAGATGGTCCCAAGGATGATATTGATTGTCAGACTAACAGGTGCAATTTTGACCTCACTTATTCTTATGATATATCCCACAAAACTTGGTCTTTATCTCTGTCGAAAATCTCATCTCGAAACTCACCTTATCCTAACAGGTGACTGTTGGAAATAATTTCCTGATCATATTGTTGATTGAACAAGGACTCAATACTGCTTCTATTTAACAACTGGTCAACAATTCACGTCTTTAGAAACTTGTTTCAAATGAAATTATATTTTTAACCGTTGTTTGTAACATCTTAAAGCGATAAAGATAGTTATTGGATTATGTATACCAAACAAGGACCCCAGCTACACCTTTTTTCATCATTTTATCTGGTTTCTCTTTATGATATATAAGTCAAGTAACAGTGAAGATATTCCAAACCAAAAAATACACACAAATAATGCCTCTAATATGTGGAAGCTCTCATCCAAATGTCTTCTAAATGTGAATATACTTAATATACTTTTTCAAGTCTTTTGATACCGAATATGAGCACCTCTGTGCCTATTCCTGACTTTATACTAGTTTATATTAGTTAATTTTCAAGAAATCTAAGAAAGTAATCTAAAGTAACAAAAATTAATAAAATCGGTTCAGTAGTGCCCCTAGATTCCATATAACTATTTATATAATGTTTATTAGACTTTCGTTCCGCTTTTTTTTGCTCTTTACTCACTGCTTTATAAAAAGTGTTATCGGATTTAGTTCAAATATGCGCCGTTTCGTTTGATAATCTGTTTCCATCTAGACGACAACTACATAATACCCCCCTCGTAGAAGAACTCGGACAGGCACTTTTCACAAGCCTCTTTTGATTTCAACTTTACACCACCAAGGGTGTTCACCATGGCGCTATGTCCGGGCTATATGGTGGATGCGATAAAACCTCTCATCCAAAGGCCAGTAGCTTCTGACGAGTCATTAACGAAGTGTGTTGTCTGGCGTTGTCCTGGTGGAACACTACACCCTTCCTGTTGGCCAATTCTGAACTCTTCTGGTCGATTGCCTGTTTCAAGCGGTCCAGTTGTTCGCAGTAGATGGTAGAATTAAGCGTCTGGCCATATGGGAGCAACTCATAGTGGATGATTCCCTTCCAATCCCACCAAACACACAGCAAAACCTTCATGGACGTCAATCCCGGCTTGGCCACTGTTTGGAACTCTCCGGCCTTCGTCCGGCCACGACAATTTTTGCTTGATATTGTGATAATGTGATCCACTTTTCGTCGCCCGTCACCATCTGCGTCAAAAATGGGTCGAGTTCGTTCCGTCTCAGCAGTATATCGCAGGCGTTGATTCGGTCCTGAAGGTTTTTTGCGTCAAAACATGCGGCATCCAAATTTCAAACTTTTTTGTGTATCCAACCCTCTGCAGATGGTTTAAAATGGTTTGGTGACTAACTCCCATTTCCTGGACGATGTCACGAGATGCCACATGCCGGTCTAACTCGACATTTTCTATGATGTGATGGGTATTCGTCGTCACAGGTCTTCCGCCGGATGGCTTATCCATGGTGTCGTTTTCACCCGCTCTGAATCGTCGAAATATCTCCTTCGCAGTTCGAAGTGGTAGAGTAACATCCCCCAAAAACACCATTAATCTCACGGAACGTTTCTCTAGTGGATTTGTCTTTAATGAAGGAATCAGCGTGAATTTCGGCGTTAGTGAACTCCATGTTTACACGTCTATAACTGTTGAACACAATATCCAAACTAATCATGCATTGCGTCGTTTTGTAGGTTATGTCAAGATGTATAGTATTGCCACATACGAGCTAAACATCTCATCGTCTGATTTTTGAAGTGTACATTTAGATTAGCGACTAAGAGATAGATCCTTAAAACGAGCATGATAGCTCGAGCTAAGATATGTTAATCCCTATCTGCCCCCAGTACTAATATGATAGATATTGTAATACATATATTATATTTTAACTATAAATTTACCTCAATTATGTATACAAACAATACACATATCCTTTCGATTTCACTTCCACAAGTTATGATATATGAAATCATCCCATATATGTATGTTTTCATATCACTGCTAACCGCCATATTAGCTGCATAATGATATTACCTTTACAAGTACTAATATGAGTAAAAGATAAGTGCTTTAGCATTCATATACGCTATTATTGCATTTATGTTGAACTTTCGCTTCGCATGCAGAGGTTGCCTCAACATACATACATACACCTTGAAGCTACATATGTATGTCCACAGCTGCATAGGCGCAACTGACATCCGTGGTAGCAATTGAAATTTACGACAATTTCGTCTCAAAGCAGGCGACAGTGATCCGCCTTCGCTCGAACGTGGCGTGCTTGTCGAAAATGGCGAAAAAACATTAGCCCCAAAAAACCTCAAACTTTGGCTTATCCGTTAATGCGAGTGCAACGGTAATAATATAATTTACAAGTGAATTTGTTGTAAATACGTTGAAGAAATGCGAATAAATTGTCTGCGACCGAAGAGCTGGTGGGTTTTCAGAGGAGACGAAAGCATAAAGAGCGAGGAGAGAGTGCTGAAACTGCAGCCTACAAGTCGCTAAGGTAAAACATTTTGAAGAAAGTCAAGTCAAAACACAAAAGCAGTCGGCACTGACTGCACTGACAGTTGTCCAATTGACAGTCGTATAGTCGGAAACTGCCAACGCCTGCGCTCTGTGACAATGCCAATGTCAGTGACGAGGTGCTTTGATTTTTGTCGCTCTTTTATTATTTGTGTTTTTATAATTTGTTGGCCGCTGACGGCTGTGGCATATTGTTGTCGTTCGTTCATATTGTCTGCATGTCCGGCAGTCGGTCTGACGCTGGCTCTGACAGTTGTAGATACGTTGTTGTACGGTCGTACACCTTGCCACACATGCGATTTTGATTGCATTGTTTGTCACCACTATTTGCCACGCGTTGCTTGCTGCTGCTCGCGAATGCGGTGGCGCTCTGATCGACAAGCAACAATAGCGAAATGGTTGTCAAATGCCAAATAAAAGTGGTAAAAGTTTTTTTACGACTATTGTCATGTGACTGTCATTGACATGAATTGCCGCATGCCAATTGCTTAGGTGACGTTGCACAGGCGCATAGTCCGTCGTTGACTAGTTTTACTGCCGCATGCAAGTCTTTGGCGTTTGAAGTTGGCTGCAGTTTTTTGTCGATATCATCGCTGGGCTTATTTTGCTTATTACTTATTTTGCTAAATGCTTATTTACAATAACTAAATTATGATATCTAATTTTAATAGTTTGGACTACCAATTATGAAGAATTAATGAGTTTATGTTAAATAAAAACCCCGTTCGCGACTGGATCTTGCTTCATCTCAGATTTCATTGATTCGGGACATGGTGCATAGACTTCATAAAATAGCCTATTCTGTTTTATTGGTTGGGTCAATGTTTCATCTTTAAACGTTCCAGTCACAGTGATCGGATTTAGTCCAAATATGCGCCGTTTCGTTCGATAATCTGTTTCCGTCTTCATAATACCCCCTCGTAGAAGCCCCCTCCTTATTTGCGAATAACTCGGACAGCCAATTTTCACAAGCCTCTTTTGAGTTCAACTTATACTACCAAGGGCGTTCGCCATGGACAGGAACAGGTGGTAATCACTTCTATGTTCTGGCTATATGGTGGATGCGATAAAACCTCCTATCCGAGTCATCAACGAACTACACCCTTCCTGTTGGCCAATTCTGGACGCTTATGGTCGATCGCCTGCCTCAAGCGGTTCAGTTGTTCGCATTAGATGGTAGAATTAAACGTCTGGCCATATGGGAGCAACTCAAAGTGGATGATACCCTTCCAATCCCACCAAACACACAGCAAAACCTTCCTGGCCGTTAATCCCGGCTTGGCTACTGTTTGGGACGATTCACCGGCCTTCGACCACGACCGTTTTCGTTTGATATTGTCATATGTGAATCATTTTTCGTCGCCAGTCACCATTCGCTTCAAAAAATGGGTCGAGCTCGTTCCGCTTCAGCAGCATATCGCAGGCGTTGATTAGGTCCAGAATCCAAATCGTGTGGCACCCAAATATCAAGCTTTTTTGTGCATCCAACCTTCTGCAGATGGTTTAAAATGGTTTGGTGACTAGCTCCTATCTCCTAGGCTATGTCACGAGATGCCACATGCCGGTTTAACTCGATGTTTTCCATGATTTGATCGGTATTCGTCGTCACAGGTCTTTCGCCGGCAGTTCGAAGTGATAGAGTACCATCCCCCAAAACAACAATAATTTGCGGATTTGCCTTTGACGAAGGAAAACTTTAAAATAGCGTGAATTTCGGCGTTAGTGAACTCCATGTTTACAAGTCTATAACTGTTGAACGCAATATCCAAACTAATCATGCATAGCGTCGTTTTGTAGGTTATGTCAAGACCTTTCAAAGATGTATAGTATTGCCAGATACGAGTTCTGTAGAGCTTTATACATAGCCGCGAAATTCAAAAGACAAAAAGGCGGAAGGGAGATATATGACAACCTAATAGATAGATTATAATACCCTCCATATTTGTTACATCACTTCATCTAATCTAAACGAGTTAAGGAATTTAATAGCGCACTTGGGATAATAGAAATAATATGTTCTCTCCTCGGATTTAGCACTCCGATAGCACGACTACTTCTTTTTTGCGATTGTATAACAATTTAAGAGTAAAAATGCGAATGTTTCCGTTGAGAGGTCGCAGAACCGACGGCATACTGTCGAGATCCTCATTTTAATCGCATGACACCTTAACCTAAGGATACTGTTCTATTTGAACCTCTTCAGGTTATACCCTTTCAGAAAATCTTTTCTTAGCGAAAACCAGACATTTGTAGCCAGTAGCGATCAATACTTCTCTTTTATTCATTCCGGAGCTCTTTTGTTATGGTAGACATCTTATTTCCCACTATGCTTATGTGTCCAGGAATTCATTCTGGTAGTTCTCGGTTAATCGACTATTACTACACCAAGAAATATCGTTCATTAGTTCATTTATTATTTCACACATGATTTACTTCACAAGTCGTAGGAATATGGTATAACATTGAGGGTTTATGCAAAAAATTGGCTGGGTACAAACTCCTTATATATTTAATAGTACCCCCAATTGAAACCTAGTCATTGTTGTGACCCTTTTGAGAGTTGTTAATAAATGAAGACTTCTATAAGAGTTCTATAAAATTATTTTTATAATGAGCATTGCTGTTAGAATCGTTATCTAAGTTCAATGAAAATCTCGTTTAGCTTTAAAATGAAAGTAAATTAAACGAGCAAGAAATACGAACTCTATGAGTCAAAACGCCACAGGATGTTCAGAAGAAAGTAAGAAGTAGAAGAGAAGAAAGTATGTATATAGTTTGTGGGTGGTCTCGCTTTGCCGTTAACTAACGGTTGTTGCTCTAAAACACTTTTCATTGATTGGCCCTGCGTTGACCTAGAAATCGATTGATTAATTACAAGCACGCTACACAAAACCGAAAACTTCACTCGTACAAATGAGCACCTGAAAGCTCCCACTCAGCTCTGAGTAGTGCCCATTCCCACACTGTCACTCAAATCTATAACATCTATCAAGTGCCAGTTAGAACCAACTAAAAATCATGTTCGCACACACAACACGTAAGCCTAAAGAGTGCTATATTCTAGGCCATACAATAACAATAACTCAGCCTAAAAGCAACGTTTATAAAACAATTTATTTGTGCCTCATTTAAGGCACTAACGGTGTTAACACCTTTTCTGTAGCTTGTACTAATTAATATTGAGCAAAGTGATTGAAATGAGAGGGGAGAGAGAGCCATAAGCGTCATGCAGCGCTGTTGGGGTTAACAGGAGTGTTGAACAAGGCACGCATGCGCGTTTCGGAATAGCTTTCCAGCAGCCGCGCTGTGTGTGGCAGCAACAATGTGTGATGGTGGAAGCGCAGCGACAAACGGCCGAAAATCAATGGATGCGGGCAATGCGCAGTTGGAAGCGCGAAGCTGTAACAAAGCTAACTGTTTACCAAAAAAAAAAGAAAGAATTTCTTTGCCCACAAGCGCGAAGAAGGCGATGGCATGCTGCAGGCTTACATTGCTGGCTGCCAAGCAAAAAGCTTTAAAATGAAAATTGTGTTTTTCTACATTTGAAAGAAGAGAAACAAAAAATAGAAACGAAATAAAATAAATTGTAAAAGAAAGCGCATCTCATATTATTGACGTACCTTTTGTCGATTGATTGACTCGCTCACTAAGTGACCACCTTCATGTAAACAAATGCTCACTTGGTTGGCGGCATGCCTGTATAGGTGTGACTGATTGTTGCATAGGCGATGTGAGTGCATCATTGATTGACTGACTTTCATTTGCCTATATGTACAGTTAGTTAATGCCTCATTATGTTGCATTTGTCAATGTGTGTGTGTGTAGATGCGTGCAACATTTCCACAGCATGAATGGCTGCATTAAAGAATGAATGCAATCACAGTCAAAAACGATTAATCAATCAAATGCTTATTGCTGCCAGTTGGACATAAACAAAATGTGCGTTACATTTATATATGTATATGATATATATGTATGTAGTTATGTGTATTTGATTTGTTTTATAATCTTCATTTACATTTTGTTATAATATTTTTCGTTTTTGACACACTGACGACTGTTTTGTTTATTCGTGTTGATTCAAGTTTTATGCCCAGTACTTAATGCCGCTAGTGTAGCTAAAAATATAGTAAACGTTCAACGAGCGGCTCTCGTAAGTGTGAGTGGTGCGTTCCGGACGACACCAACCTTGGCACTTAACGCCTTAACGCCTAACTGCATATACATAGCACCCGTGGACTTTTCTGGAAAGGAATCCGGGTTTATAAACGAGTTCATGGCTGGGCACTCAAGAATCCTCAAACACTACGACTTCATCTCGAAGTTATTGCATCACATCCATGTCACCGAGCCTAGCACTGGCAACAACTTCTCTGCTCTTATTCCGTCAAGGGACGTTTGGGCGGGAAGGAGTCGCTGGAGGAGTGGCGCGGTGAACTTCTCCACGGATGGGTCGAAGTTGACGGGAAAGGGGTGAGACACTTTACTGTAGGAAACTCCGCACAAACCTTAGTTTCAGACTTCCCAACTAGTGCAGCGGCGGATATATTGGTTCGAAGCGCAGCAATCTTTCGGGTCGGTAACAATCCACTCCGATAGTTGAGGGGTGAAACTATCATTGAGTTCACTGACTATGTCTCTCTCACTAGTCTGGGTTCCTGGCTACAGCGGAATCGCGGGAAATTGTAAGGCTGGTGAGCATATAAGGACAGGAACGCCTATTCACTATCACTATTAGTAGCTTGGAAACATGTAGGAACACCGTTTCTTATTACGGTTTGCTAATGAACAGATGGGCCTCGGCTGAGCTGGGCAGGCGCTGGTCAGTCACTACCACTTGCGCAGTCGCCAGATCCTTCTGGCCTAAGGTAAACCGCAGGAGGTCTACCGAGCTCTTCGCAACTGTAAGGTTAAAAATCTTACCGGATGGTAGCTATATAATATGCATGGAGGAGGATGAGATGGCATCATAAAAAAGATTTATCGGATCTCACTTTTCGAAGAAGCTCTCGAAATAGCGAATATAGAAGATAAAAATCTCTGCAGATTTGTAGTAGGTTCAAAGCGCTTTGTTCTAATTGCTAATCTAGGTGGGATCCAGGCTTCACAAAAGACTGTCTTTTATAGTCTACATGTGTTTCCCCTTGGGAAACGGTCTTGTAACCTAACCGAAGCTTCACCTACTGTTCACAAGTTTATGAAGCATAATAAAGTACCGATTCTGTGTCCAACCTTCTTGGAATATTGATGAGGTAATTAGTAGCAAATTTTGATGAGCTAC
The DNA here is from genome assembly GCA_031772095.1 of Zeugodacus tau. Taxonomy (NCBI): domain Eukaryota; kingdom Metazoa; phylum Arthropoda; class Insecta; order Diptera; family Tephritidae; genus Zeugodacus; species Zeugodacus tau. The sequence goes on along the minus strand of CM062651.1, from coordinate 65,492,321 downwards.
GAGACCCATTCGGGGTGTAAAATATCCTGAAACACCATTCAAACGCCGATGGAATTCGATATCGATAGGTTTTGGATCATTATGTCTTTCTTTCCGTAAAGGCATGTAGTACTTTCAATAATACTACTCGTGACGAGACACACAGGACGTTTGATGTAAAAAATAGGTTATTGGCTGATTAAGATTTAACTCCGCTGACTTCGTTTGGTGAGGATATTTGAAGAACAAAGTGTCAATCTTCAATCTTCTGACCATTTACGAGATAAAGACAAACATTCGTGCCGAAGTTATCGTCCTTTAAGTGGCAAATCAAATCTGAAGGGTGAATGAGGATCCCACATATTGCAGTAACTTTATTGGAGGATAATATAAACCATCCCTCAGTAATTTGGGCCCAATTCTTTCCAGTAAACATTATTTTATTGGGGCAACATAAGTTATTTCCAATGTTCCAAGTCTCACTCCAAGTATAGTTCATAATAGTTTTATGTATTATATTTAAATAAAGCTCTCTCCAAAAACTTCGGGTTATGATTACTGAATCTAACTTTTTGCATCAGATCTATCTAATCTATATGTATCTTAGACCTTAACAAATGAGAAGAACATTATCAATTGCATATCTATTCGTTCGGTTTCATACGGATTTTACACCCACTTACTCGTTTTTCACCTCCAAAGCAATTGTACTACTATACCACCACTACACAACAACTGCCTCCCCGTCAAGTAGGCAATTTTGTGCGGTCAGCGGGTGTGCTTTGCGTCGCGCATTGCATTGCACTTGCTGCCGCAACGCAACGCCAACTCACCACACAACTCATTAATTGCTGAGGTGCGGCATGAAAATTGAACGCATCAATTTTAAAGAAATAATCAAATGATGCGTTAATGAATTGGGCGTCAAATTGTTGTTTAACGCTTTTGTACGCGAGTGCCACAAATACCTAGCGTCTTTATGGATCTCTCCATATGTGTTTGTGTTTCTGAGCATGCGTAGGTAACTCTGCTTATGACCTGTTTGGGAGGCAACATATTTGCTGTACGCTTGCAGGTGTTTGAAAAATGAGTGAGGGCTTTATTGCATTGTGCCACTTTTCCTTTGAAGATGATTGCAGCACGATTAATAACAAAAGCTGCTGCCTAACGAAATTGTTGACTTCGAAGACAACATTGCCATGAATATGAACTAATGAATTGGTTGGCTGGTATGGATGCTTAAGAAAATACAATGTGGTTTATATGCGAAATTGTTTAAAAAACTTAATTTTTTGTTTCAAAGTTAACGGTAATTAATTTACAATAACTGTTTATCATGTTTTATGTGAAAGTTTTTTTTTATAAAACTATGTCAACTAAAGCGAAATTTGTTGAAATAACCAGGAAATAGTATGAAAATCACTGATACACAAAAGTGAGGTTAAGTCACTGGCGCCGATTAATCTGTAAACAGTAGCAGAAAGCGTGAAATAAAATGTCGAGACTCAAACTCAGCTGATATGCCTACTTATTACATTTATTTTAATAAAAAATCGAAATTTCTGTGACAATTTCGAAAAACACCCGCTGATTATATGCGAGGGGCCTAATCTGTGTCAGAAAACCGCCGTAAAATCACCACGCAGCGCATGTTGCACGCAGCAACTCAGTAATTGTGGTTGTTGTTGGTATTCCAGTAATAATTTTTGTTGGTACTATTGCAGTAATACTTGTTGCTGTAGTTGCTATTGCTCACAGTGTCAACCGCTGTTGCGATAATTAGTCGCACATACAACATTGTGGCACATGCGTCTATGCACAACACATGTGGCAACTTGTTGGCCGCTTGCGTGCTGCGAGCATAAATCTCGATTTTGGCTGCAATTTTTATTAATTTTTCTTTCCTTCATTTTTGTTGTTTAACATTTTTTTTATATTTTTAACTAATTTAACCGCATTAGTTCGCTAATAAATTTACATTGTCAACGGCGTGTTGCATAAAAGCGCATGCGCATGCGCCTTAAACACACACGATTACTGTGCGCTGCACTAATTTAACTGGCAGGCAGGCAGCATTGAGCGTTGTCGCATTCAAATGGCAGTTGACAATTTGATTAATTTATTTAACACATTTGATTTTTTGCTTTTTGTTTCTCGTTATATATATTATCTGAGGCAGGCGCCTCATTACCCAATCGATATTTGAATACATAATTATGTGACTCTGTTGCTCCACTTTTTTGAGCCTCAATAATATTGCACAATTATATAGCTTTTTCGACTCTGAACCCAAAATTAGTGGTTTGTTCCATTTTTCGACTACTACATCAACCACTTTAGACATATTTAGCTTCTAATTTGATTTGGAATATATAATAATAACATGCCTTATCCTCGTGGTTATACTTTGGTAGCGGTATTCCTGTTTTACAAGTACCACATTGTTCTTTACATATATTTTTTCAACCACCGAATTCAGATTTTTCGGATCTTTTCATGTTTTCTTCATTAGAGATGTTTTCTATTAGGTCATGTTACGTTCCAAGAAATCTCTTTCTTGATCTCGCAAAGGTGGGACATTTCAGAAGAAAGTGTTGAGATGATTCCACCTCATCCTCCTCCATGCAGTTTATACAGCTAGCGTCCGGTAAGATTTTTAACCTTACAGCGTGGATCCCGATGGCCAGTAAGAGCCCCTACTGCGCTATACCTTGGGCCAGAAGGATCTTGCGACTGCGCATGTGCTAGTGACTGACCAGCACCTACCCAGCTCAAACGAGCCCTATCTGTCTATTATTAATAGGAGAACGGTGCTCCTACATTCTTCCGTGCTTTTAATAGTGAGTCTGACGTTATTGACCTTGCAAGCTATTGATAATACCCAACGCCGATTGTACAAAGACCAGCGAAACAAGCTAAATTAAGGTCTTGCTAAGGTCGAAGAACTCAATAAATCTCGGGCAGTAGTTGACTTTGCTTTCTAAAGACCCGGATATCCAGCAGTAGAGTATCCATCTGAGATTAGAACTGTTCTCAATCTACTGTTAGTGAAACTGAAGTAAATTTCCTTACAAATTCATCATTACTACTTTACTATCTTCTGCGATCTATAAAGTAACTCGATTCCATTGATAGTGTAGCTAGACATTACTTAAGTAATCTGGGATACACAGACAGTGAGCTCAAGGATGGTATCGGCGCCTGGAAGGCATCAACAAGCGATTGTCTACTTTACTTATTCCTCGATAACTAACATTCATGAGAGAGAGAGAACTCTCCTCTCCCCAGCTATGTTTTCATATATACGTTTCGAGCATGCAATACCAATTCTATATATAGTTCAAAATATCGGTTCCGGCGCACCTTCGATATCGCGGAAGATACCCACCTAGAAATTCCTTATTCGTTAAGGCTTACTCTAGTCAAGACAAAACTTTTAAGTAATCTGACACAATCGGATCGAGATACTTAACCAATATCAGAATAATAACCCGAAATAAGTTTGGAAAGGTCCAAGTTCATCAAATTTTCTTCGCATCGAAGAGTTTATTTCTATTGATTCAACTCTGCCGGAAATTTTAGGAATCCAAGTTCTCAACGGATGCGAGACCTTTCTCTCTCTCTCTCTTTGAATAACGATATCCAAGCGGTCAGCTTTGGATGAAGAGATCACGGGAGATCTCGACAATGAATCATGAGAGCCTACGCATGTTCGCCTGCAACAAAGACCGTATTTCCATATTTCCAAACAGACTTACATGTGACACATGCACTTTGTGGACTTTCATAAGAAATTAGCTACGCACTGTCGCATGCCACACGCTCACGTGTCTAGCCCGTACGTGCAGTGCAGTACCACTGTGTAATGCAACCGAATTAACAAATTTATTGTGTCAGGCGCGCAGATATCAGCGCTTATCGCAATTTCGGTTGACATTTTTTGCGCTTTTCGCCGCAACATTATTGCGCAAGTAGTTGATGTTATATTGTTTACAAAATGAGAATAAAAATAATAAAAACTTTTGCAGAAGCAGAACGCATGACCGAAAGCAGGGATTAAAGAAAATTTGGTGCGTTCGCAGAAAAGACGTTTGCAATTATTTCCGTGGCGCGGCAGCGGGCGTGTGGACGCTCTAGACCCGGTAAAGTGCAAGCTCTTGCGGGCCGCTTGTCAATATGTGTGTGCTTGTGTTGGTGGCATACAATTTATGCAACACTGTCTGACATATTTTTTAAGCGTCCAATGCGACGCTGCTGCCGTTGCCGCTTTTTGTGCAGTGCGTTGTCTGTATCTCTGGTGAATTGGTGGCGAGCGTCCCAAACGCAGGTATGCAGTCTGTGCCGCACCACCAACAACCGCTCACCACCAGACACCACAATGGTCGGCATGCGGGCAAGCGTAGCTTTACGTATTTGGCTTAGCTTGAGAGTTAAAAAAACACCGCTAAAGTCGATGTTGCTGTCACAAATGCGTGTGTGTGTGTGTGTGTGCCGCATTGTCGCACTGCTGCTGCAAGCCAAAAAGGTGAACTAATGTTTATGTGACATGTTGCCATGTGATTCTGCACTATTGCTGCAATTGTTGTTGTTGTTGCATTTTTTTCTTCATCTTGCAGCGCACCTTATTTTCCCGGCTAAGAGTCATCGCTGGTGTCGGCGGCTGGCCGCAATCGTGTCTGCTTTTGCGCTGCCGGCATCATCTGTTGTACAAGCCGTGTTGCATGTGTTGTTGTTGCCTGCGTTGTTGTAAGTGCGCTGAGTGAGATATCAACTTAAGTTTACGATGTAGATTCGCAAATGTGGAACAACTTTATTGCTTGTAAAATGTGTTGTAAAGGCGATGGTGACAACAACTTTATATTTATACAAGCGCACAAATAGCAACAGCAACTGCAACAACAGCGGATTGCAGTTAAAATAATAAAAAAAAAGCAGCGTAGCATCTTAAAACACAAACAATAACAAACAACACAACAATAGTAGAAACTATGTGGTCAAAGATAAGCCACAACTACTAAAAGAAGATATAAATACATTTGGAAGGAGGTTATTGTTGGCAATGCATTAAACAAAGGATCAATTGAAATTGAAAGCGAAAAATTATTGTGGTGCAATTAATGAGGAGCCTTTGTTGTTGTGAAACTGTTTGTTGTCGATCTCTCTTTCGTTAAGCAATTAAAGTTGTCGAATCTAGAACATACTTTGCATTAATTAGAACGTAAATTCGTTCAATATTATTTTAATAGGATAGTAGGATTGGCTTCATCCAAATTTTGTATGGAATAATTCTCCTGAAACAACAATCAATCGTACCGCTCTCACTCTCTGCCTCTCTCTCACTCTATTTCTATCTCTCTATCTCTCTCTCTCTCACTCTATTTCTATCTCCTTCCCTCCCTCTCTCTATATTTTTGTCTCTCTCCCTCTTGTGTGAATCACATATTTACTAACGGTAATACCGAGATTATCCTAAAAAGAAAGATATTGTGAGCAATTCAAGTTGTCGAATCTAGAACATATTTCACATTAATTACAACGTAAATTCCTTCAATACTATTTTGATAGGATAGTAGGATTGGCTTCATCCACATTTTGTATAGAATAATTCTCCTGAAACAACAATCAATCGAACCGCTCTCACTCACTCTATTTCTATCTCTCTCTCTCTCTCTTTCTACCTCTTCCCTCCCTCTCTATATTATTGTCTCTCTCTCTCTTTCTACCTCTTCCCTCCCTCTCTATATTATTGTCTCTCTCCCTCTTGTGTGAATCACATATTTACAAACGGTAATACCGAGAGTATCCTAAAAAGAACGAGCTTGTGAGATCAGATAAGTTATTTAAGTAAAGTATAGCTAATCCTATACTATACAATACAATACTATTTTGATAGGATAGTAGGCTTGGCTTCATCCACATTTTGTTTAGAGTAATTCTCCTGAAACAACAATCAATCGAACCGCTCTCACTCACTCTATTTCTATCTCTCTCTCTCTCTCTTTCTACCTCTTCCCTCCCTCTCTATATTATTGTCTCTCTCCCTCTTGTGTGAATCACATATTTACTAACGGTAATACCGAGAGTATCCTAAAAAGAACGAGCTTTTGAGATGAGATAAGTTATTTAAGTAAAGTATAGCTAATCCTATTGGGTCTAAGGTAGTCCCCTTGACATTTTTTTAAACCTTTCATGTTTTCGCAAGGAAATAGCATTTTTAATTTCGTTTGAGTAACGTTTTGGGGAGAAAAATGTACCTAACTTAAGATTTTGTGCTTGAGAATCCTCTAAATATTCGGGTCAATGTTTTACAACATCGTTAGCCCCTTCCACCTCCACATTTTGTTGAGACTGGCTGAAGGATTTATGGAGCTCTACCCGGTTCTTCAAAAGCCCTTATAATAAATTTAATTGTATGCCGAGCCCAGCTGAAAACCAAAACGACCGGAATTTCTTTCGGGCCTGTTTTCGCTGCTGTCAAATAATATAATGTCAAAATTTGTAAACACATTTTACTACTGCTCCAAATTTATTTGCTCTCATTTTGCATATTGAGCTGCTGCTCTTTTTATTAGCGTCTGACTTTGTGCCCTCATAGCTCACTTTCCATATGTCGTATGTGGCAACAACAGCTACATTTTGAAATTTCACTTGGCTTTTTTGTGAGATTTTGCATTTTACGACACTTCCCTGTTGCACTCGACCGAATTTACTGTTAGCCCTGCCATTATTTCGGTTATTACATTTGCCACAGCGGCTGCTGTTTGCATTTCGTCGTTTTTGTTGCTCGACTTTCATTGCGAACAACAAAAAGTGTTCCAATGCTATTTATGAGTGCTGTAAATCCGAAATGTAGTTCGAAGATACCAGTTACAATAACCAGACGTTTTGCATAAATAATTCCGATTTGTAGGTGCAGCTGCAACAATTTTTTTGGAGCAACAAGCAGCATGGGGACCTAGACGGTTTAAAAATATCACGGAAGCATACATATGTGGCTGTGATAAGAATTTCTATTTAACTGGTAGATTCGGAATATGGACAAAGAATTTTCTATTGAGTTCCCAGTCTAGAGCCTAATTTTCACGATTTATGCTAGAGTGCTGAAGCTTCGAGACAACGGATCGGTGCGGGAACATTTTTTACCTATTCTACCAGGTGAGTAATAATTTTAGGATCTTACAGTATACTTTAAGCGAAAGTAGGCCGATTTTTTGTGAAAACTACAGCCTTTGGCCGGATATAAACCCGAGTCATTTCCGATCAGATACTTAGATCCGACTACCACGGGAAACAGTCTGATATTTGATGTTCCACGAACAATTTACATTCTAGTATTTAGGGTTACCAGATTTTTAACAGCCGAAGTCACTCTAGGTCACATAGCTTGAAATTACACAAATAGCGGTTTCACAACTGCTTAGCAAGGAACTGACTAAATATATGAAAACTCACATCTTCATCGCCACACAAACTCTTGTGGCACATATTATTGTGAAGTGCAGCCTCCTCCAAAATTTATAAGAAATTCCACTGTGCCACACATGTCAAACGCAACAAATTTATGTGTTGACAAGCACAGGTCAAGTGAAAGCCTAAAAATGAATGGCAGAAGCCGCTTGCAGTTAAGCCACGCGTTTATCCCAACCATTGGCTTAACAGTCCGCCTTTGCTGTCCCTCAAGCCTGGCTTACAATTTGGCCTTCCAGCCTTCATATTAACTTCGTTCAGCCCAGTATTTAAGCCACCACTCTCATTATTCTTTGGCTTAAGCCAATTGTGCTTCTGTCCTTTGCGTTTATTTCATCTTCATTCTTCATACTTTTGGTACTCGTGTATATCATCGTGTTGTTGTTGTTGCCGCTGTTGGTAAGCGTAGCTTAAAAATTGAATTCACTCATAAACATTCTATAAGTGGGTAATAAAAATGAAAAATAAAAATTCGAAACAATGCAATTGTATAAAAAGTCTGGTTGGACGCAAGTAATATAACTGATGGTCACAGGGCGGCTACCATGACATGGTGCCATATTTTAAATAATCATACATTAAAGGCGGTGGAAAATTCAGGTTACATTGCACAAAAATTTAATGTGACTGCAATACTGTCCTTGTCGTCTACACTGTTCACTGTGAATTTTTTTAAACACATTTTTGTAAGTAACTGTCTTGTTTTGAGATTTCACATCCGAAACTTATGTGAAAAAACCTTCTTGCAAATAAATATTATAAATAGAATTTTGGACCTCCCGAATATGATTTTTGAGACTTCCATAACAGCCATTGGTTTACTGGATCTACTTTAAAATACAGATATGCTGAGATATAAAGTTTGAGTATTATATCCAAAATATAATGGATGATTTATATCAATAATTTTTTTTTGTCTTTTGAATTTTGCGGGTATGTATAAAGCGCTACAGAGCTCGTTTCTGGCAATACTAAACATCTTTGAAAGGTCTTGACATAACCTTTATAAGACGACGACAAAACGACGCTATGCATGATTAATTTGGATATTGCGTTCAACAGTTATAGACGTGTAAACATGGAATGGTTTCGACGATTCAGAACGGGTGAAAACGACACCATGGAGAAACCAGCTGGCGGAAGACCTGTGTCGACGAATACCGATCAAATCATGGAAAACATCGAGTTAGACCGGCATGTGGCATTCGTGACATCATCCAGGAGATGGGAGTTAGTGACCAAACCATTTTAAACCATCTGCAGAAGGCTGGATACACAAAAAAGCTTGATGTTTGGGTGCCGCATGATTTGACGCAAAAAAACCTTCTGGACCGAATCAACGACTGCGAACGAACTCGATCCATTTTTGTATCGGATGGTGACTGACGACGAAAAATGGATCACATACGACAATATCAAGCGGAAACGGTCGTGGTCGTAGGCCCAAACAGTGGCCAAGCCGGATTGACGGCCAGGAAGGTTTTGCTGTATGTTTGGTGGGATTGTAAGGGAATTATGCACTATGACCTGCTCCCATATGGCTAGACGCTTAATTCTACCATCTGCGAACAACTAGACCGCTTGAAGCAGGCGATCGATCAGAAGCGTCGAGAATTAGGCAACAGGAAGGGTGTAGTGTTCGACCAGAACAACGCCAGACCACACACTTCTTTGATGACTCGTCAGAAGCTACGGGAGCTCGGATGGGAGGTTTTATCACATCCACCATATAGCTCGGACATAGCGACAATGATTACCACCTGTTCCTGTCCATGGCGAACGCCCTTGGTGGTGTAAACTCAAAAGGGGCTTGGGGAAGTGGCTGTTCGAGTTCTTCGCAAACAACGAGGGTGGCTTCTACGAGGGGGTATTATGAAGTTGCCGTCTAGATGGAAACTGATTATCGAACGAAAGGGCGCATATTTGAATCCGATCATTGTAACACTTTTTATAAATCATTGAATAAAAAGCAAAAAAGCGGAACGGAGAAGCGATCTCACTTTGGTTAAATTAAATAAAAGTGTTAACATAGACTTAATGGTGTACATTGATGAAATCGGTCCATACATTCCCCCAACCCCCCATATCATCAATATAATGAATTCCATTCTGGATGTTTAACTGATTTGAAAAATAATATAAAGTTTGGTTGATTCCTGAAAATATTTCACACCAGCTTGGTCCTTAAAACTTATGAGAGTATATAATGTTCCGCTGATTCCGAACTTGGCCTTCCTTACTTTCTCATTTATAGTATACCCTTCTCTTTCAGCACACTAATTTAGTCTGTAATTTGATATTTCCCCATCAGTTTACTACCGCAAAAGTCGCTCATGGCTGCTCCTGTTGCGGATCCGCAAGCCTTACCACATTACCAAGCCATAAAACTAATTATTATTGCCACACTAATAGCGCTGTTGTAACAGCAATAAAAATTTGTGCGCACCGCCTTACACCGAAGATCGATCGCCTGCTTGGTTGCTTGGCGGGTCTGGTCGTTGAGTGGAGCAGAAATGGGCACATACTATGACAGAAGCTAGACTACCAAGGCACTTTGGTTGGTCTTTTATTTCGTTATTTGTTTGTGTAGCCGCTAATTTGTTTGGTTGAGTTAGGCTTCTACTAGACCTCTAGCTTTCAAATGCTACGCTTGTTTACTGTCATAAATACACAATTTTCGAGCACGGCAAGCGGTAAGAATCGAGACCTCAAGGTTCAGGCCTGCTGCAAGTTCAGTAGTTAGACAAACTAAGTCGAGTCGTTGCTGCCGCCACTTACTCAACCTGGTTGTGCCACATTAAATGTGTTAAACATAAAATGTTCCATTGGAGAACGCAACTTTTCCAATTTCAACGGGTACTTCAAACAGAGCGCCTGCGCGCAGTCGCAGATTGCACTTTGATCGCAGTGTTCTCTACCGCACATTTACATTGCTCTTCCCAGGTCAGTTGCTCCCACCACTTGGCGGTTATTTTTAGCGCTCCTGGCGTTTGTTTGTGGGCGCTGTGTTGCACTTAGCGGTGTCTTAGATGAATAGGCTAAGTTGGTCATTAGCTGCTAATGTTTAGTGGCTGTAGCTTAGCGACCACTTTTGTGCGCCACTTTCGTTATTGCCACTCTGTTTACCTACATTGAGTGCGAGTTTTATTTTTGGCGACGACTTGCTGTTGCACTTAAGTTGCATCTTGCACAGGTGAATAATGACTGTTGGGTCATTTATGTCAGCTTTGGGCACTCGGGTTCATTTTTTTCCTCAAATACAAAGACATATGTTTACTCCAAGGATGGTGGGTTCATAATCTCGTGTTGGTAAAGGGCGCTTATGGAGGTGTTGGTATGGCATATTGTCGAAAATAAAAATAAAATTAATTTTTGAATTATTATTTTAAAAAAGATTAATCATTACGGATTAAGCGGTTCTTTTGACATTACAGTTTTATAAAAAAGAACTTGTTTAGTCGAGTAAGTCTTTTAAGTTACTGTGAATTGTCACAATATATTTATGTTTTGTCTCAATCTAAGTCCATATGTTCTATGAAAAAACATTTTTTGAAAATCCATAAGCCGTTCAAATATGGTTCAAAATTTTCGGATTCTGTATTTATCGGAGCTCGGGATCTGGATCCAATCGATTTTTTATGTTCTCAGTCCTCAATGAATAACTTGTTGATAAGAAGTAATGGGACCATGAAGGTCGAGTGAATCAATCGAGTCTAGGATTTATTTGGAAGCAAAAAATTATAGCGAAAAAGTTTTCGAAAATAGGCTTATCGATTAACCGTCACGATGACAACTTATTGAGGAAGTCGGATTTTTTGCTGAAGAATGAGTTTGCTAAAAATATAGTTAAAAGATGTAAAGCTCTCTAGTCTAAGGATGTGTTAAAGACAAAGGCAGCGAGTCTTCAATAAATTTATCGGAATAACTTTATTATAAGGTCGTCTGAATAACTCTAGAATAAGGTTATCGGAATAACTCACAGAGTTTTATTAATTAGTGAGTTCCCACACCGTGATGGCCAAGTTCTATTACCTGTAGTGGACAATAATCTAATAGCGACCGTCATTGGCAGATAACATTAAACGTGGGACAGTGCTTCTAGTAAGAACAACCCATTAGTCATTCTTGAACCAAAACTTTAGTTGGCGTATAACTTGACGGCGAAACCATATTTTACGTGTGGTATAGATATTAGTCATACGGTATATACGTTATAAAATTCGTGAATTGCAAGTCTTGTTCATTTCTGCTAACCAGTCGCATATTTTCACTTACAAATGACCATTATAGCCGACACATTAGTCAGTCAGCGGCAAGTGCACACAATATATGTATGTGGTATGCAGACCTACATATTATCCACCCGCTAGAGTTCGAGACAATTGTGTGCAAAAAGCGTGATGTGAACATATGAATAACATCGATCATTCCACACAACAACTACTGCGGCCCTGCAAGATACACTGAGCAGTATTGTTCTACTGACCACCTAAAGACACCGACCGCAAATGGTCAAGTAATGCGCCAAAATGCGGCAAATTTGCGCTAAATATGCCAGTGTGGCATGCAGATGACGTTGCCCCAGACAACCCGTGAGCAATTATTACCGCAATGCTTGGGTGTCTAAGAGACTAAAGTGACGAATGTGGCGGGTTATGGAGCTGAAGAGGTGGGTCACTTGTTTACTGCACAAACAGTAATGGTGCTGATGTTAAGAGCATTTTGTTTGGCTGCGCGCTTTGGAGTTGGCCGCCGCCGTTCAAAGTGGACGAACACCATGGTTCGGCTTGGTTTGGCTGCCGACAAAAGCGGTTCTATCACAATCAGCCAGTTGATGGCGCGGGCGATAGTTGGTTGCAATGGTCCTGCTGCTGCTGCTGACTCTTATGCACCGGCTTCCAACTTGACTCATAGCCTTTGACTGTTTGAAAAAAGAACGTTGGTATTTTTTGTTAGTTGCTGATCCTGCTCGTGAGGCGAGCGCAACCTGAGCATGATTTATTACCACTCATTCGTTTTTTGAACATTTTATGCTCTACTCACCAGTTTGTATTCATTTCTAAGCGTAGTTTCTGTCCATTGTTGTTGTAGTTTTTGTTTTTTGTCGTTTTATGGAATTTTGCGATGATCTTCGTTGCAATGCAGGTTGGTCAGTTTGACGGCCACGTTAATTTGTGAACATGCACTTTGCGCTTGAATAAATCATTTTCTGCTAAATTTTTTATGGTTTAGAATAATTGGTATTTTTTGCGAGAGAGTGTAATACGATTCTTTAATAGATTGCATATTGTTTGGTATTTGATTGCTGATAGTAAAATCAGTGAATTGGAATTTAGAGCACTACTGAAATGTTTAAAAATGTTAGTTTTAGCTCACAGTCTTCAATGTTTCAACTCACTTAACTCAATTATATTCTTTGATTTAGAATACGTTATACTTCTCATATTCTTCTTTGGAATCTGGCTTCGCTGGATAATATTTTGATATCGGTCAATATTTTTTATATTGATAACAGCTTGTTGATCTCCGCAGCACCAGAAAAATAATTTTCATAGATTTATAAATACATTCGTTTACGTCTTCCTCTTTACCCAGAAGTTAAAGTTCTAGAATATGAAAAATAAGTATTTGATATTAAATATAGAGAAAAGTCGAGGATATTGGTTTTCTCTTTCTGAAATCTTAATGAACAACCTTCGGCAATCAAGCTTGTCTAAGCCTATAATCGGATACATTTTAATATACAGCCAATACTTCTATTATATTCCAAGTTCTATTTCTAGGTAAGCCTTATACTTAGTTTTTGAAAGAGTGTATTAAAAGGTCTACCTATCCCTTGCCTTATTCACTATAATTAAAAAAAAAATAAGTAGTTGAGAAATTGAATAATAACAAGTAAGGAAAGCCTAAGTTCGGGTGCAACCGAACATTTTATACTCTCGCAAATTATTGATATAGTTTTATTAAGAAAACACACAATATGACCCATATATTCGGCATAAAGTCCAATAGAATAACGAAGATCATCATATATAGTATATGAGGACTGAGATAATTCTTGAACTGAGTTTTTCATGTTTGATATCTGGGGCATTGAAAAGTTATTGCCCGACAATTTTTCTTGAAGTGATACCATAGATCATATACAGTATTTGTTTTCATTCCACTATCTTCAATGGTTCCTAATGTTATATATTATAAGGTGAAGAAATCAGACAGTATTCAAAATTGAGGTGGTGTGATTGTAAATCGTGTGGTAGGGTACATAAGAGAACCGACCGCAGAAAGTTTGGTTTATATAGCTTTATTGGTTTGCGAGATATATACAAAAAATCTATTTGAGGTCTGGGACACGTCTACTTTCCCAAAAATATTACATCTAAATATGCCCCTTCCTAGTGCGATCCTTTGTACCAAATTTTACTTTTATAACTTTATTTATGGCACTTTATGTGTTTTCGCCATTTTGCCCATTTTCAATACCAACCGTCTTATGGTGTTTATCAAATTTCATTAAGATATCTTAATTTTTACTCAAGTTACAGCTTGCACAGACGGAAGGACTGACGGACAGACAGACATCCGGATTTGAACTCCACTCTTCACCCTGATCACTTTGGTATATATAGATATAGGATTATCTAACTCGTTCAGTTTTGGGTGTTACAAACAACCGTTATGTGAACAAAACTATTATTACTCGCTTAGCAACATTTGTTGCGAGAGTATAAAAATATCACGATTTCATTCAAACTACCAATTGATCCACACCAATATACATATGTATGTCCTGACACAAATCAAGCTTAATGCTTTTATTTTTGCTCTCATTGAAAATTTTAAATTCTTTAAAATTAATTTGATGAAGTGGGCGAAGTCTTGTACTTGAAAAACGTGCCAAAAAGCTCTGTTCCGTAAGACTTCTATCTAATAAGTTTTATAGGAACTTTCTTCATGCTCGAAATATGTACACCTAGAAGCTCGAAGTCGCTAGCATGTTTGGGACCTGAACGCTCGATCTCACGTTTGGTATTCACGCACACAATCCATTTGATTTGTCAAGGCATTTTCGACATAGTATTTTTCACGAAAGTAAAACTAGTATCTAGAATTGTTTTAGAGAACAACATGTGTATATATGTACACTAGCTGACCCCACAGGCTTTGCCCTGCGTGAAATTATTTGTTTTGAAAAGGAAAGAAAGTTGAATTTAGATTGTATTGAAAAGCATTTATTTGCGATTTTTCTACATTTTTTTTTTCAATGTAACGCAAATCCAAAAAAAAAATAGAAATTCAACACACAAATCTCACTTGAGACATTCAATTCATCCGCCGCTGTTGATTTTGGAATAACAGGAAGTATTTGTCGAAAATCGCCAGCTAACGGTATCATTGCGCAACCAAAGCGACGATTATTATTCCACAGATCTTTCATTGTTCTGTCTAGAGAATTGCACTTATCCCATACTATCAGTTTACAATTCTTCAACACTTTTGCCACAGCTTGCCTTGCAAACAGGTGTTACATTGATTTGCATGTTTAACGGAAGCTTCAGTGCCGAATGTGCCGTTCTTCCAACTTCTAGTAACGTTGCAGCAATTCCAGTAGATGCGAGAGCCAACGCAATGTCATTTTAAAATCGTATTGTTACCAAAATCAATATTATCTGTTCCGCCGTTGTTGTCAACTTAAATATAATTCTTTTATTATTATCTTTCTAGCAAATTTTCAATATTTGTTTACTTTTTCCTTGTACTTCCACGTATATTTCAATACTAAAACAAATAAGGAAAGGCTAAGTTTGGGTGCAACAGAACATTTTATACTCTCGCAATTTATTGATGTAAATATACTATATATATCATCATATATAGTATATTAGTTATCACAAAAACGGTACTCACGGACTTTTTTTAGATCATTAAAAGAGAAATAATTCTTTCATACATAACTTTTGTGTATATTGAACCGCTTTGGTAGCGCAAGGAACGGAAGCCCTCAAAGATAAAAAATTTCCCCCGTTTTTTACACATTTACCACAGTTTCTTCGCTCTATCGCTATATAAAAGTACAAGTTCTTGAACCGCTATGTGTTATAAAATAATGGTCATTGCACCCGTTTCTTTTTAAAGTACATTATCTTGAAGCTTAGCATACGTAAGAATGCACTCATATATTTAGAAATACTATAACTCAATAGTGAAAAGACATTTGCCTATGAAAAGAATATCGCAGATGAGATCAGTTCTCATACTTATACATATTTATATTATGCGTAAACGCACGAGGTAATTCATTTGCATGCCAATGCAACAACTGTCAAGCAATGCATACTGCACTTCGTTCCCTACGGCTGATAAAAAGGTGGAAAAAGCAAATACATTTCGGAAAACTTAACTGTATATGCACAGATGGTGCATGTTTTTGTAAACAAATAAGGAAAACTCATGAATTTTGTTTTGAAAAATTGTCACAGAAGAATAGTTGGTCATATACAATAACACATATAATACCTGAAGTTCAAATCGTGCCTCCAAATGCGCGTATTTAGCTTTTCTCCATTTAGTTCCCATCGACCTATGCCAACATATTTTTCCATGCGCCACGCCAAGCATATTCTATTCTGAAAAATATGTTAAATATAGAAAGGAAAGTGTCAACCTGCTTAAAGCAAAGGTCAGTGCTTTCAAGGTTTTTGAACCTCAAAAAAATTGTTTACAAATGATACGCAAAGAGTAAGAAAACAATAATAATCTTCACGCCTATACTTTATAATTTATGCAACTTTTTTGCTGTGCACAATATCAGACAAAAAAGAACATGAAGAAGAGCTTAAAAATAATATTTTTCTGAGACATCTCTGCCATGAGGAGAGTATTTTTTGCCAAAGGCACTGTAGCCTAGAAACAGAGGTGAATCCACAATTCAGAATTCATTGTTCTTAAATAAGCTAAAGTTAAAGCATTAAACCAAGCTTTTATAAAGCTTACAAAAGCGCTGATAAGCTTTCCAAGAAGAAAGCTTTCATGGAATTTTCAAAACAACAAAGTAATCCCTTTTAGATTAATATTACTTTAATATTTCTGCGAAAGCTTTGGGGGCTAGTTGAAAGCTTTCCGATCTACACAGTTGTATTATGGAAAGCTTTCTTGGAGCTTTCAATGAACCTCTTAAATAAGCTCAAACATTAAACTAAGCTTTTATAAAGCTTACAAAGGCTCTACTAAGTTTTTAAGCTTTCCAAGAGGAAAGCTTTCAGTGAGTTTTCAAACAACATAGTAATCCCTTTTTATTAATATTAATTTAAGATTTCTACGAAAGCTTTGGAGCTTATTTGAAAGCTTTTCAATCTGTATAGTTGTAATAAGGAGAGCTTTCCTGCAGCTTTCAAAGAATCTAATACAATTCTTTTCAGTTTAAGGTAAAATGCAGCTTCTCTGAAAGCTTGACAGGCTACTTGGAAGCTTTTTGAAAGTTTTATAATATAAAGATATGTTAAACTTTTTTAAGAAAACCGAGTATTAGGTAATGGAAAGTTGACATGCTTTGAGGTAGAGTCAATCTGAGCTCGGCATTAATTGACAAATGCATGAATAATAACGCAGCAGAAACTGGAAATGATCCAATAAGGGAATCTTATCTCCCCTCGGACAAGTTTAAAGTGTTCCTAATTAACATAAATGTATTTTTCCGAGCTAATCACAGAGACGACAGGCAATCTACGCCCATCATGAAACACTCACAACATCTGCAGTCTCTATGAAAGCCCTTCCTCAACAATAAATTTCGTATGCAACAATGGACCCTTCCTCAACAAATTCAGTGTTAGGCTCGAAATTGGATACTACTGCACGTGTAAACTAATAAATATTTATTTTTTCTTTTATTTTATTTTTTTTTCAAACTACTCTTCCGTCTCCTCTGCCCTCACTAATATTTCCATAATAGTACGGGGCTTATGTATATATTTTGGTGTATGTATGCCAATCACCTTTGGACGTACCTTGACAGAGTTCAACGCCGCGTTTTTCCATGTTTTTTTTTCTTGTTTGTCTCCACATTCATTCAATAACAATAAAATTATACTCGAGATCAATCACTTTTATGCAAATGCACTTACATAACCGCAACTAGACGTGTAGCCGTTGTGGGTGTATGGGCGAGCGGGTGGCGGCGCGACAAATTTCCCAAAAACCCTTGCATGCGTGACAAGGCTTCGTGCAAAAGAGATGGAAATGATATTTTTCTTACTGGAAATAGCTAGATATGCGACGGCAACAACAACAACATTAACAGCAATGAAGTGTAGTAAATAAATAATCGGTATTTCTGGAATATGTTAGAAGCAAAAACTTGTGGCAACAATAACGATTTAAAATGCAATGCAAAGCAATGATAAAATGATAAAATAGAAAATGCGAGCAAAACAATATTTAGCTCACATGTTAGATAACATTGACACGGCAAAAATGCAAATGCGCGCCGGCTGCGTGCGGTAGCTGGCGCTGCTTCTGCTGTGGAAGACAGCGCTGCGGCTAAATGCCGGTCAGTCTGATAATATGATACTTATAAATATTTTTTATATAGTATAAATACTTATATGTATTTATTGTTGTTGTACTGTCTACGTCAGCATAGTTCAATAGTGCGCATGCGCGCGGTCACTCACAAGCGACTCAGTAAATATCACCCCCCCACTACTGAAGTAAGTACTTATGCACTGCCATAAGCTGACTGTTGCATTTGCATCACTCGTGTGTTTTTGTTGTTGTTGCTGTTGTTTGTTTGCATGCAGTTATCAGCGATCGCGCACGCTGATTGACTAGCTCCACGCTGACTCCAATTGACAAGCTGTGTGTCCGTCCGTCCGTCCGCTCGACTGACTAACTGCTGGCATATCGATCTACATATCTACATCTCTCTTCTGGAAGTAGTATAAGCGCGCACTGATGCTCTAACCATTGAGACAAGCTGCATACATACATACATACATGTGTATATATAGTGACACACAGCGGCTTTATCGCGCGATCAACTAGAAATTCTGATGTTTTTATGCATTGACAACGCGTGTTGTTGTTGTTTTTGTTGCGAGTGTAGTTGCTGTTGTTATAGCTGTTGCTGTGCGCATGGCCGCCCGTAGCTACCTCAACATATATGTATACTTACAACAACAACAAACGCGTAGATATATAGATCTTACAGTTGTTGTTGTAACTGTTCGTTGTATGGAATTGAGTTGCAATTCGCTCTGTTGTTGTTGTTTGTTTTCTTTAAGATTTTTCGTTTTCTTTTTTGGTGCTGCCAGAGTTCAGTATCCTTTTGTCAATTTGCGTACCGTTAGTGTGTTTTGCAGCGCTTACGCACCTCCGCCCACCAAACTGCGCTCTGCTTACCTTACGAATTTGCGTCTCATAAGTTGCACTCGCAGCTAAGTATTTGTCATTGTTTTCTAAATAGAATTGCAAATATTTTGAAATTTTAAGGTGGACTCAATAGGCTGCCGTGGGCCATTCACCTCAACGCTCGTGTATTGACTTCTCGAAATGCAACAATTTAGTGTCGGTTAAATTCTGTTGCGAGTTTGTGTGTATTTTTTTGAGTTACACGCAGTGCGTGTTTACTTAAATACAAATTTCTAGAAATGTATCTGATTTTACGATGTTTTCGTGCTGTTGTTGTAATCAGACTCTTTTCTTGATGCTATTTATAATTTCTTTCTTAATTCTCTATATATCCGTATTGAAGGTCTCTAATTAATAATGAGACTCGATGGAACAAAGAATTCTAATCTGCGAATTAAAAGTAGAGGTCTCAGAGGTCGTCATTTAGGTTAACAGTTCATTCAAGACTACGTAAATTTTGCGATCGAAGTCCAGAAGCCGTTGCAAAAGAGACGCAGGGACCTTTTTCAGGGATGGAAAGGAAAGGAAGAAAAGGAAAATTGGAGTAGAAGTCTTTTGCGAGGAGTTCGGCGACAAAGAGAGCTACCAGTACACTGCATCGTTCTTCCAACAGAGGTCTTTAAGGCATCAGCCAATAGACTGCTCCGAAGTACTGCCTCTGTCAAAGTGATGAGCATTCTCTCGAATATCGGAGTGGTAATTCTGGCCATGAGCTTATTGTACTTATGTGTACTCAATGCTTGTCAAGGAGTGCCTAATCTGACTATCTATAGCATTAAGCTACTTTAGTATCATACTCGTTTGGGTTTCAGGCTAAAACGGAATCGTTCGGAACTACAGAGCTTGGACGTAAGGGCAATCTAACCACAATTCCATTTATCCTTCTGCATTTGGATCGGTGGAAGTCGAATGAACTCATGATGACTTGGATCCTTCTGGTCTAGTATGAATCGCGAGAGATCTATGAAACTATTATATGAACAATACTTGCTCTTAACAACATTAAGCTCGCCGCAAAGGTATGAATCCTTAGTTGACGTTGTACAATAGGCTAATCATCCTGTCTGATGCAGATTGTTAAAATTACATGAATAAGTTGAGATTGAAGCTATGCAGCTTATACTAGACTGAAACATCTCGGTAGCATTAACTTCAGCGAATCAGATGAACCCTCCCGAATAAATATTAGTCGCCTCAATAAATTTATGAAAAGCTCAAAACGATTTGTAGAGTCTTGAGGGTACATATAAGGCCTCCATGTTCAGGAATTTGCGGCATCTCATGGGACTGAAGACTTTAACTATCCAAGGCTCTGTCGCTAGTATTAACACTTTAACCTAACCTAAGCTAATCTTACAGAATGATTTGACTCGGTGGTGGAGCAAGTTAACAGTTTTGATAACACCGCCTCTAGCAGTCTACTGTACAGAGTTCGACAATCTGATCTCTTTCAAATTTAATATCTTGAATTACCCTATTTAAATATTTTAACAAAAATTTGGAGGGAATTCAGAAAATCCGAACATTTTTGGAAAGTATAATATCAAAAAAGATACTTTGCCTAGAAGCCTCAAGAGCTCCACCACAAATTGCTGGTCCCACACTGAAAACTCAGCTCTATATGAACGATAAAAACTCACAACTTCCTTTATAACTAAAACCCTAAATAGTCAGTATTCCCTTTCCTTTCCACGCTTTAAGAATATGCCCGTCTCAATACCACCAAGACTCCTATGGAAACACTTGAGCATTAGGCATATAACTTTTTACAATTTTTGCAAATACGAAAAACGGCATACCATAGTCGAATAGAGAATAAAAAAATTGCAAAAAAGTTTCCGCGCAAAAAGGAATTACTTTTTTATCAGAACTGCTGAAAAAAACAAAAAAAACTGTGTACACTGTACACGTTTTTCTTCATAATAATAGATATTTATTTAACTAATAATCTTCCTATTATTCCTAACGCCTTTTAATGGACCTAAGGGAAGTGCCCCACCCACCCCAAACTAATTTTTCTTCAGAAAATTCTGATTCAATATAACAATAATAATAATAAAATAAATTTTGACTTTTTTTAGAGATTCATTTTTGTGCGGAACGTTTTTGAACCGAAATCACCTAAAAAAGTGATATTCATTACTTGTACAATATTTGTCACCACGTGGTGGTATGCCAAATTTTTCGTCAAAATTTGTTATATGCCTATTGAGCATATGTATGTTTATATACATTTCATGAAAATGATGCCCTTACATAGATAGCTTCAAGCATTTAAACGCCGCCAATTCAAGCGACAGGTGGGAAGGCAACTAACGGACAGACAGACAGTTAACTCTCGACAAAGAGGCAGAGTTAGAGTCAGAGGAAATCTCATTTGTTTATTGGCAAGTAATAAACTAAAAACTTATAGCCACAAATAGTCATCAATGCATACCAAAGTTGGTAATTTCACTGCGAGATCATAAATTTTGTAGCGCTGCCATCACGACATCCTGCCGCACGGCAAAGGTGGCTAGTGGAGCGATTGGTGGGAGGACGAAAGGCGCGCCGCGCAGCATAAGAAAGTGAGTGCGAGAAGGCGGCGTTACCCGTGGCCGATGCACGAGCACATACATACGTGCAACTAGAACTAGTCACTAGATCTACTCGCTAGCATGGGCTAACATAACACACCATAATAAAATACACCTGTGCTAAGGAAATGCAAATGCGGCGAAATGCAGAATGAATGGACAAAGTGTTGTTGTTATTGAGAGTCTCTGTTTTTTTGTGCTTGGCCATTGGCCTGTCAGAGTGATCAATAATAAATTAAGGTTTGCTAAACTTATGGCAAGTGGTTGTGCTGTTGGCTTGGTTGGTCGGACGGATGGTGGATTAGTTATATAAGGTGCTGGAGACATTTTGTTGCCTTTTTCGTTCGAAACTTTTTGCACGAAAATGGTATGAAGCGCAGCAGCGTTGCTTACGGCACAGTCTCATTGGAGGGTAGGAATAAATCGGCAAATAACCCATTAACTTCAAATGACACCAACCAAACATAAATCTTTTTCGTGGTGCACCAACATTCGCAGCGCCTTCGCTTGACTAGCTGGCTGGCTGGCTGGGCTTTGATTTTCAAGTGCAACGCGCCTCAAAACAGCTTTGAGTTGGGCCGCTTCCACTCCAGCACGTTGTTGTGTTGTTGTATGAACTGCAAATATACCGGCATTACGGCGAACTAATAACTTCAACCCACAACAACGGTAACAAGAACTCAAGCACACAACAACCACAATAACAATAAAAAAAACCACAACGTGGAAAGCAAATAACAGCAACAATAGGAAGTAAGCAGCATTTGAGCTCAACTCTCATACACTTGGCATATAAACATTTATGAGCAATGACTCGGCGATGACGCTGAGGATACATACACTTGTAGATTCATATACCTACTATCTATAACTAAGGTTGAGGTTGAGGACGCTGGCGTAGTCACTAAAATTGCAATGAGACAGAATCAAATTAACGATCTTGTCGTTAGTCTACATGCGGTGCTCGTCGATCCATGATCATGACCAGCATAATGTACATCATTAAGATCATCATGTTGATAATGATGTTGCTGTGCATAAAAGAAAAAATGTTGGCTGCTTTCCAGCACTTTATGCTAGTCTGTCTCCTCCTCGCGTCTGCGCTGTAAATGGCTCCACAAAAAAGCTCAACAAATTTTATTACAAACAAATTCTTTGCAAATCTCCAACTTTTTTTTGTTATAGTTTCCAATTTTTTTTTTTTCACTTGGTTTCTCTGCCAACAATCTGTCTATCTGCGCGTATAGCCATCGAGCTGCCCGTCCACCCGCCGCTCGGCTTGTTGGTTTGTTGTAAACATTTTACGATCCATTTTATTCCGTTG
The DNA here is from genome assembly GCA_031772095.1 of Zeugodacus tau. NCBI lineage: Eukaryota > Metazoa > Arthropoda > Insecta > Diptera > Tephritidae > Zeugodacus > Zeugodacus tau. Next base: position 65,469,566 of record CM062651.1, on the reverse strand, counting down.
AACTTGTTCGACTCTAATGTTGATCGCTTTGATTAACAACACATTCATTCGGTCACAACAATTCATTGCCGATATCGCTCGTTGATGGCTTACAAATTTCTCCTAAATTTCGTCTTGTAGAATTGCAAAGCTTGCATGCGCGCATTCAATTCACGCTCAGAGAGTATGGCCATCAAATTTACTATGATTCTAGGCGGTCAACAACGGTGTTCTATTTTATTTTGATGGCGTTATTCCTTTTTTATTGAAATTGTATGATTTGAATTTGTGGGAACTCGGACAACAAGTGATCGGTCATAAGCTTCATAAAAAAGTAAAAAAACATGCTGACAAATCTCCGAATACGGTGGGGTGAGGGATTAGGTTATAGCGTATATTTTAAATTAATTTGTTGGATCTGTGGCAGCGCTGTTAGTTCTGCTTTTTCCAGACTGGAAAAGGAAGAAGCGTGTGGGTCTGGTAGTGAGGATAAGACGAAATATCTCCTGTCATCAAACAAACAGGCAGCGCATTCACGTCTTGGCTCCCACGTCATTATTAATTGTAGATAATTTCGCCTATCTTAGAACCAGCATTAACATCAATAATAATGCCATTCTTGAAATCCAACGCAGAATCACTCATGCCAACAGGTACTACATTGGTCAGAGTAGGCAACTGATATGTAAAGTCCTCTCCCGACGAACAAAATCCAAACTCTACAAGTCCCTCATCATTCACGTCCTACTTTATGGTGCAGAAGCGTGGACAATGTCAACATCCGATGAGACGGCATTAAGAGTTTTCGAGAGAAAGGCTTTACAAAAGATTTACGGTTCTTTAAACATTGGCAATACCGAATACCGCAGACGATGGAATGATGACCACGATATAGACATAGTTCAGCGAATAAAAAGACAGCGGCTGCGCTTGCTAGGTCATGTTATTCGAATGGACGAAAGCGCTCCTGCTTTGAAAGGGTCCGATGTAGTACCCGCTGGTGGTAGCTGAGGAAGAGGAAGACCTACACTCCGTTGGAAGGACCAGCTGAAGAAGGACCCAGCTTCACTAGGTATTACCAATTGGCGCCAAACTGCTAAAAGGAAGAATGAATGGCGCGCTGATGTAAACTCGGCTCGGTTCCTACTCCAGTCAAGAATAAGAATCTGTTGCTGAATGAGCTGAGATATTCAAAAATCCAATAGCGCGTAGAGCTTTGACATATAAATATTCTGAATAATATATTCTACGACTTTTTTCGAGATCCCAATAACCAAATAACTCAAATTCAGTTTAAGGACAGCCAACAAAATTTCTTTAATAATCGTGATGGGTTCTGGCGTTACTGTCTCAGGCCGCTTTCCAGAATGAGATGCTACGAAAGTAAGAAAAGTAGAACCTGGCCGTTGACTATGCTGGAGCCGACTTATTTTCCTGTCATTGCTTTGGATTATGGTAAACAAAAATATCAGAGGTAGCGTTACTTTGAGAACTTGAAAATTTTTAGATGAAATGGCATGAAACTTTAACAATATTCTAGTTAAGTTAAGGTTAGAACTATGGGAAATGGAAAGGGCGATATCACCAATGTCGGAAGTGGATCTAGATTTTTCTCATTCCTCAACGATCTTGCTGACGCGATCATCTCAGACTCATAACTGGACGAAACACTTAATAAGGATGATCTGTTTTATGGAATGATAATAGAAAGTATCCACAACATCGATCGATTTCTTAGTGACAGTAACGCTTTAAAAATAATGAAAACTAGCGGTGTTAATTTCGGTTAAAATATTTTCGAAGCTTCATACGAAGATGATCACCTTCCGACAGCCCATTGGTCACGAAATTGTGGTACGACCGTGATAAAAACTTTACTTTCTAGCAACCCTTTAGAAGTGGCTAAAAAATATGAAGCGCCGCCATTTGTCGAAATACATTAAAAGGAGCCAAACATACTCTTTTATTCTCTTGGAGAACTTGGATAACAGCAGCATTATTAGAAAATTTAATTGGAAACAGTTTAGTTTCTTTTTATTTGTATCATTACTTTTGATTACTACTACACTAATTTCATTATAAACCAAACGGCTTGCCTGCGCACTCCCTCTGCGGCAGAACCATGAAAAGAAATGAATGAAGCGCCTCACCCACTACGCTCACCAAACGATTGTTTCGTAAATGGCGGCCAACGACGAGCGCACTCATAACACTGGGAATTAAATCCTGTTGCAAAACAGAAGTGTTACGTGCCAGCAGCCCCCGCAAACCAACATACAGGCCACGAATAAAATGTGATTCGTTTAAGCTCAGCTGAAATGTATGTAAATTATTTTGGCAAACTACATTAAAGAAATTTTAGCATTTTGCCAGTTTTTGCCGCCTCAGCTATTGTTCTTGCGCCTGCAATACAATTGCCACATACACGAGCACGAAGAAAAGCAAACCAGAGTCACATGTAAGGCGAACAGGCGAAGCTACAAATGCGAAATTGGCTCAATAGTTCAAACAACAGTAACAGAAATCATATAAAATCACATAAACACACACACACACGGCCAAATGCATGCATATGTGGCACATCCCGACGAACATGTGAGCACCTACATGTATGTTGACTGAGTATGCGCGCTTGTCTATTGTAACGAATGCAGGCACCTACATACGTGCAATAACAATAACAACAATGAATATCGGTATATACAGTTAGCAGCAAATTCACAATTGACGACACACCCAAAGCAATGTATCTCAAAGTACAACGTTACGTATGAGAAAAACAACAACAATAAATATAATATATTTTTAACGAAAATTCGTGAGTAGTCGCTTGTAGCGCCTGCCTTACTAGCTAGCAGCTCGTCGTCGTCGTCGTCGTCAAAAAGGCAATGGCCTGCAATTGGGAAATCTCTCAACAAAAACGCATTGTGGTGAAAACGCTTTCACGCCTAACCTAACCTAACGCCTTATATCATCAGAATGAATTAGTGCGATTTATTGCGCCCGGCTTTCACACACACACACATACACATACATCGAACGCTTGCTGCTTGTTTTCAAATTGTAGGCATTTGAATGAAATGCAACGCGTCAACAAACAACACTTCACCGTACTCAGCATAACAATAACAACGACAACGCCAATTGCCACTATGTTAATTCTAAAGTGCACTTTCGTTTGTTGTGCCACTAAAAGTTCAATCGCTTTTGGCAAAATACTTTGAAAACATACGCGAATGTAAATATGATTACATATATATTTTCTTATATTTACAGGAATGCATTTGTTAGTTGAAGTGTATCTTGAAGTCTTGCGATTTATTACATATATTTTATTTATTTTCGATTTTTTTTACCACTACAATTGTGTACTTCAATTAAATAATAATTTTAATTTTTTACTATTTAAGAAAAACTTTTTTTATTTGCTTCAATGTATCTCAATACCTTTTACTATATTAGTTGTGACTTATCACACAATATCTCGTTAATGAGGGACTGATCATGATATCACTTCAAATAAAATCACTAGTCCATTTCGTAAAACACTACATGCAATAGGAAGAGAAGCTCAGCCTAGTTAAAAATGAAAGCGTCAGTATTGTACCTATATACTATGTACAAATCACCGAAGCTATACACATCGATTCATCAACCGCACATATACCAAATAAGATTACTTCCATCAATTATTTTTCAATGAATGGATCGAAGAGGGGTTAGTGAGAGTGTCATCTGTAGTCAGCTCTTCTTCACCATAAATATTCTGACCATTACAGTATTTTCCTGGCAGAGATTGCTGCTATTAAGGTAACAGAAGACATATTGCTTCCATGTGTAGTCTCCTTCGGACCACCAAGCTTTTACTCTTTTACTAGTATAATAGACCAACAATACCGATCTTGAGCTCGCTGATTGTACGCTCAGGATTCGTCAGCTCCTTTATCCTAATGCGGACGGCAGGCTGATCAACGACTCCTAGCGGCGCTGCAAATTCTTTCCGGAGCCAACTAGATCGCCAGAGGTTTATCGAACTTCTTGCTCTCCATTCATGTAGTTTGACTAAATCAATCCCGAACACCAATATCCAAAGTCGTCCGGAGAAAGTCGATGTTAAATCATCTCGAGATTTTATAGTGGACTGTCCACTTAGCTTAAATCAAAAGTAGCCATCTCATTGGATGTCTGATAACCCGAAAGGTTAAATGCTTTTAAAAGCATTTTTGGATTAGAAAGGGTCGATTTATCAACTCGCTAAGTAGGAACCTGTACTCCTCAACCTAACCTAATCATATCAACTCGATTAACTTGTTATTTTTATATCGGTGATATGTAAGATATAAGTATATACGATATTTTGCTTTTTGACGCCAATTGGAAACACCAAGTGAAGCCAGGTCAATTTTCACAAGGTCCTTCCAACGGAGTGAAGGTCGTCCTCTTCCGCGGTTTCCTCCAGCGGGTACTGCATTGAAACTTTCAGAGCTGGAGCGTTTTCATTCATTCGTACAACGTAGCCGCTGACTTTTTATTCCCTGAACTATGTCAATGTCGTCGCATAAATCGTACAGCTCATCATTCCATCGTCTACGGTATTCGCCGTTGCCAATGTACTGAGGACCATAAATCTTGCGCAAAACCTTTCTCTCGAAAACCCCAAGAGTCGTCTCATCGAATGTTGTCATCGTCCACGCTTCAGCGCCATACATCAGGTCGGAAATAACGAGCGACTTGTAGAGTTTGATTTTGGTTCGTCGAGAGAGGACTTTACTTTTCAATTTGTAAGATGTCTTAATGAATGTTATATTTCTGTTCAAAGACGTCGAGTCAAACACATTCCCTTTGTTTCTATATATGAAACAAGATATACTGATTTTCTCAATCCACTTGCTTTAAAATCGACATATCTCCTATAATAAAAGAAACAAAATAAAATTTAATTGAAATGCTTTTGTTGTCGGTTTTCGAAAAGTTCAGATTATTTTTTGCCTAACTTTTAAGCTGTCTGGGACATAATGAATTCCTCAACAGGCGATGAATCGCTGTCTTTAAAGACATTTAAATAATAAATTTAAATCTCCAGAACTTTCAGTCAACTCCATAGACAACAATATCGTTAAAATACGGAGTTAGGAAACGTTATCGAAAAGCATAGTTTCAACTTGTAATGATAATTTATTGTCGCATCATTGAGAAAACATAATTTTGGCAATTCCGTGAGTCTAAGTAAGGAGTAAGTTCAAGTGGCGGAAGAGCAGTGTTGAACACTTATGAAAGCATTATCCGACTTTCTGGCTTGATTTCTTCTTAAATGACTTCAATTTCTTTATTTTTCGATGCCTCAGTTAGATGTGCATTTAAAAAGCAAAAAGCGCATTGAAACTCTCCAACCAAATGGTTTTTCATTTCTCATCTCCTTATCTATCTGATAATATCTGCTCAATTGAATTGAAAGAATATATCACAATTAAATTTGAAGATAGATAACTCTCTGCATCGTTAATACATACCATTAAAGCAGATTTCCATAAAACCAAAAAAAAAACAAAATTAAGAAAAGTAAACGAAATCAAAGTGAAAATCGAAAGTGACAGTAATCAATCATTGTCGAGTCAAAACATAATTGAAAACCAATGTGATTTGTCTGCATGCCAACTCGCCGCCTTCCACCAGCCCAACAGCACAGCGCAGCCATGCTGCCAGCTGAGTTGGATATGTTTGATGCGAAGAGCGATAAGAAACTTCGAACTCTAACAACAACAACAGTCACAAAGTGTTTGGTACCTTCACAGCATCCCGAAAATGATTAGCATAAGCAATAAAAATCTTTCACTTTGACTGTCTGTCCGCTGGTTTAATATACGAGTATGTACGGTATGGTATGAGGAGTGATCGCGACTGTGACTGTGATTGGCTTGCCCGCCTCCTCGCGCTTTCAGAGGCGCTGGAGCACAGCTAAGCAGTGATTTGCAGCTCACTTTGCAATTCAATGTGACAACGACAAAACAAAAACTAAATAACAACAACAGCAACAGCTCTAAGCTGTGACTGTGTCTAAGCAAAACGCCTGCACGCGCTGTCTGCCGCATGTTTGACGACCCGCAAACGTTCATCCGAAGGCATTCAGTGCCAAGTAGACAAACCAACATGTCACTTGTGATGCGTTGGTGTTATATGTGTTGCTGTTGTTGTTGCTGTTGCAAATAATAGCAGAAATTTCACCAAGAAAGTTTGCTGAGTGCATCGATCGCGTTTCACCATTTCTTAATGCTTTACTGACGCCTAAATTATCATAATCGGGGACTCATACAGTTATATGTACTTCAAAGTATCACGCTCAGCTCCTGTGCTACGAATCACCTCTGAGCATGATGTGACCCGTTGCACGTACACATCATCATCAGCTGTCGCAAGGCATTGCGTGTCTCCGATCGACGTAATCACACCATACCCAATTCTTTCACATCCTCCTTCCGCCGAAAGTTGAACGGCCCACAGCGTATAGTTGGGGGGCATCTTCTTCATAATTGATTTACATGTCGAGCAATTGGCGTTGCAACGTATGGCAACGGCCTCTGCACTTCGTGATGCATCAGCACTCGAGTGACATATGCGCATGCGCAAAACGGCAACGCGGCAACTCTGGTGGGCGTTGCGTCCACCGCCTTAGCAACAACATCCAATCGGCAGTGTCTTCTTGGGTGCACTGCACTTTCAGCATTGCAACAAATTCTTAGGAATCCGCAGCGAGAAAGTGCGAAAGGCCAATGTCCGAGCGCGTGGTATAAACTCAAGGATTTCACACCGAAACCATTGACCTTTGCGCGACAATATTACATGGCGATGACAGCGCTGTGTAATGCATCATCGTGCGAACTTCGAAATTGCAAATGAGCAATGTCAGCTGCAATGCAACTCTTAATTTCCTTATCATGCTAATTGCTTGTCGAACATATGACGAACAACGAGTGGCAACAAAACGAGAAAATAATCTTAAAGAACTTTTGAAGTTGTAAGAAGTAAGGTGGGAGTTCGCTTGTATATTTTTTTCGAAGTTTCAATGATATAAGACGTCTTAATCAAACTGTTAGGATTATATCGTAGGACCTTGTCTTCTTCTCCTCTAAATTTTCTCTTATTATCTAATTAAAAAGCATATCGTACTCTGGTTCCTCGATTTGACTTGGTACCAAATATGACTTGACTTCGGAATTGCATACTGTGTTCATAGTAGGTCACCACATGTAATTCGTTATTTCCTCTATTTCTCTTGAAATAACATGTCGAAGACAACGTATCCTTAGGTTATGGTCTTCCCAACCCCACAGTTCTATATCATGGTCACCAACTTAAAATCAATAAAGATGAGATTCTTACCCATTTAAAGGTTGAGTTTAGGTTAAGGTCATTGATAAATCTGTCGCGTCTTTCCGAATCTACGATTAGATGACCTTCTATATCGAGAATACTGGATATTATTTTTCTATTATGAAATGATCCGAAGTTCTCCGGCGATCTGCAGATTAGTTTGCCGATGAGTCAAATAACCCTTAGAGAGCTGAAGTCCTGTTTTGTCTCTCTTTTTATTAAGCTGAGCCAGTTCGACATTAGACGTGGTTTCAAATCACTTAACAGATTCCAAAGTTCTATAAATGACCGTGACCACGAGGGATCCATAAGGTCTTTGTAAGTCAGACATATTTTTTCTCATATAATATGTTCTCACATATCTTAAAACATGATTCTTAAAACATAATATAAATATTCCGACATTGTAGAATCTTCAAGCTCTAATTTCTATGGTCATCATTAGTGCACATTTCCTATGAAACCCTTCGCCGTTTTCGCGCCGTGTATACCGCTTAGCTGTCGTCCTCTACTTACCTTTGATATATACTATATGCCTTGCATTTTCCCGTTACTAACGCTGCGATTTCTTAACTTTATTTATTCCATTTTTTTTCGCTGGCTGGCTACCTTCCAGGTTGCTAACCCGAGTCTCGAGACACTTGTGGCCTCCGTCCGTTCATTGCCTTAGCTGGTGGAAAAAAGAACAAAATGCTAAATAAAGTCAGTTTTCATGTTGCCAGCGTGTAGGCGGGCTATTGACCAGCCTGTCTGTCGTCTGCTTGTCTGCACGGTTCTACACGACGTATGTACTCCGCGTATCAGTTCGAACGAGCGAGTTCATTGCGCTTTCAGGTGCATGCGTACGTTGGCATCGAAATCATATGATTGCGGTGATTTTTGTTACTTTCGACAGACAGACAGGCAGAGCTTCAGCAGTCCGTTTTGGTTTGGTTGATCTGCAAACGAATTTATTTCCTGTTTGTTTATTTGAACTGAATTGATTTATGCAGCATTTGTTGTTGTACTTGTGTTTATGCGAAGGTGGTGGTGAAGGCGCCGCAATTTCTTGTACGGCAAATATTTTTCAATGCTCAGTGGATGTAGAAAAGATTTTGCTCTTAGAATTCGAGTTGTGGCAAAATAATTAATTGGATTTTCGAAAAATCTGAGACACAAAATGTGTCAGCGGTGAAGTTCAGAGGTTATTCACTTTTTGGTCAATTTTATGATGAATATAGTTCAATTTGATGAGACTTCGAAAGCTGTCACTTTTATTTAAAGGATGTTAAATTCCGTAGTTTTGAAAACTAGACTAGAATACACTGGAAGAAGTGATCAACCACCCCTTAGATCACCAGGGCGATGAGAAAAAGGTCTGAAAAAGCTCTGGCGCATTCATTCTTTATCACTCACCAATTAAACCAGAAGTAGGATATAAATCTATACAAGCAAATTACAATTTTCTTTGATAAATAATCACCCACGTGATCTGTGGGATCAAAATTTGATCATTCTCACTTACAAAGATTGCTTAAAGCACAGTGGTTTTATCTTAAACACGAACTTGGCCTTCCTTCTTATATATCGCATTTTTGAGAGTCGACAAGCTCAACAATTTTTCCTCAAATAAATAAGAAGTGAAAAATTGAAAGTTTATTTCATACTGAATATTTTTACAAAGATTCTTTCATCAGTTTAGGGGAAATTGAGGCTTTGAAAGTGGTGAAAGGTCTCTTCAGAATAACCCCTGCTATTAAACAGTTTCTAGAAAAATTGTAAGCTTTAAAAGCTTTTAAGCTTTAAGAGCTTTTAATCTTTTGAGGAAGAGCTTTCAGAGCTTGATATTGCTGTCGTTGAAAAAGTTATATGTATATAAATTATAAGGATAATATTTAAGCTTTAAAGCTTGTAGGGAAAAGCTTTTGAAGCTTTAATTAGGTTTTTATATTTGATTGGTATATTTAAGAAGCTTTCTCCTTCGAAGCTTTTCTCATTACTTGTACAAACAGAGAAGATACAATTTCAAAATTAAGTTATATAAAAGCTTAATAACTGTTTAGATGGCACACCTTGTTTCAAGCTATTCCCATACACATGTTCATATATATGTATATACAAGTAATTACATATGCACATAATGTATATGTGTGCAACATACTAATTTGCGCCTCAACCCTACCCAGTAACCTTCCGCGTGTGCGCTTAATGAACGCTTAACCCCATGTCGAAATGTACAAATTTATACCAGCCGGTTAAGTTGTACGAATAAATTCAATGAAAAAAGAAAAATAAATAAAGACAACAACAACAGCAAACAGGCCACAAAAGCCTGTAACTGCAATTGAAGCCGCCCATGTTGCACCGGCAGCTGAGTGGCCATTGTATGAAATGCCTGCTATAATGACAAGAAAGCACGAATATAATAACAACAACAATAACAATAGTTGTGAGCAAATCACTACTTACAACGTTGACAATGGAGCAGTAGCAGCAACATGTTGCCAACACTGCAATACACGCACACACACATACGCGTAAGCAACATAAGCGCGTGTCACATTCGCATACGAATCCGTTGGAGTTGACACACGCTCGTAATTTGCAATCAACTTAAGATGACAAGAGAAATGAAGCATTGACACCCAGCACGGGAACAACACCAAAAGCAACACTGCCAACCTGGCAACTCATCAGCAACCAACCAACCAACAGCCGGGATCAGGCGGAGCAATAGTGGGCAACAAATACAACGGTACCGTCAGCCAATAGCAACGATGACGACAAACGGTGCTTGGAACCGAGGTGGACCTGTTGTACAACAACAACTACCACGCACGCACTGCTGTTGCTACATCTATGCTGCCGGTGTTGTTGTTGCAGCTGTGGCACTGTTGTTCATACTAGTGGTTTGCAGCTAAAAGAAGAAATCATTCAAAAATAGCAACAACAACAAAAATGCAAAGGTGTCAAAGTCAACGAGCGCGGCAAGAAAGGTGGATATCTACGAGTGAAAAAAGAAGAAAATACCATAGAGCTGATGACAATAATTTCACCAACGCATGCCAAAAGAGTTGTTGCTGACACGCTGTTGGTGGTGGTCATATTGTTGTCGTTGTTGTTGACTCGCAGCCACGGCAATCAGAGTCTTTGTCATTGCTGCACAAGCAATTGTCACATACTTATGCAGCACGTTGTTGTTGCTATTATTATTATTATTGTTGTTGTTGTTGTTGTCACTAAAAATGCTGGCAGCAATTCCATTTGCAGCAGGCGTGCAGGTTATTACCACCACACACTTCAGCGTACAGCACAGCACAGCACAGGCAACAACGCAACGCGCGGCCAGCAACATGTTGCCTGAAATTAGACACATTTTATTATGAAAATCCACTTGTGACGAAATAAAACACGACTTTCGGTGTCGTCCATAATGAAAATATATGGCAAGTTAATGCCAGAATTTATTTATCACATCGATGTGTGGCAGCTAGCGCTGGCGGTGTTGCTCGAGGCACAGAGAAGAGTGCAAAGCTTGAGCTTGAGTGCAACCGCACAGACAACGGAGTGTCGGCAATTATGTACAGCGACTGTATACAAATATGTATGTTTGTATGCATTTGCATACAGGCATGTAAAAAGTTTGCCCACATTCTCAACCAACAACAACAACAAAAATTGCACAAAAAATGTATGAACTAACCTTCCGCAACATGTAAGCCTATTATATAGTTGTTGTTGTTGCTTTTATATGTATATACACATATTTTTAAGTGAAATGTACCGCTATAGTTGGCCAAGAACAATCGTAAGAAATACAAATTTGTAGTTGGCAAACAATTTGCAACATGCGGAAATGCCATCAAATTAGCTGCAACATGTTGCCGACCATGTTCGCATGGAAAAGGCGCATCTTCGCACACTAATTTCATGTAAATCGTTAAATATTACCACTAAATATTTATTTGTATAATAAAAATACATTTAAAAGCGCTTCATTAGAATTTTCGTGTTCGCACTAATGGTGTGGATCGCACTTACATAATATATTACAGCGTTATTTTTATAAGTTTTAATAGCAAAATACAAAAAGTTAGAAGTTACTACATTTTCATTAATCGGTTTTTTTCAATCTTGTCCTATTATATACAGATCGAATAATGATTGTTACCATTTCCTTGTTTCTCCTGATTTCCGAAATATTAGGTTAGCAAATATCTCTCTTCCGCTTTTTTGCTCTTTATTCAATGCTTTATAAAAAGTGTTAGAGTGATCGGATTTAGTTCAAATGTGCGTCGTTTCGTTCGATAATCTGTTTCCATCTAGACGGTAACTTCATAATATCCCTCTTATAGAAGACTCCCTCCTTATTTGCGAAGAACTCGGACAGCCACTTTTTACAAGCCTCAACTTTACAAGCGGTCCAGTTGTTGGCAGTAGCTGGTAGAATTAAGCGTCTGGCCATATGGGAGCAGCTCAAAATGGATGTTTCCCTTCCCTTCCAATCCCACCAAACACACAGCAACACTTTCCTGGCCGTCAATTCCGGCTTGGCCACTGTTCACCGGCCTTCGACCACGACCGAATTTGCTTGATATAGTTGTATGTGATACATTTTTCGTCGCCAGTCACCAACCGATACAAAAATGGATCGAGTTCGTTCCGTGTGGCACCCAAACATCAAGCTTTGTTGTGTATCCAGCCTTCTGCAGATTGTTTAAAATGGTTTGGTGACTAACTACCATCTAATGGGCGATGTCACGAGATGCCACATGCCGGTCTAACTCGATGTTTTCCATGGTTTGATCGGTATTCGTTGTCACAGGTCTTCCACCAGTTGGCTTATCCATGGTGTCGTTTTCACCCGCTCTGAATCGTCGAAACCACGCCTTCGCAGTTCGAAGTGATAGAGTACCATCCCCCAAAACACCATCACTAGCGGATTTGCCTTTAAAATAACGCGAATTTCGGCGTTACTGAACTCCATATTTACACGTCTATAACTGTTGAACGCAATATCCAAACTAATCATGCATAACTTAATTTTGTAGATTATGTAAAGACCTTTCAAAGAGTATAGTATTGCCCCATACGAGCTCTGTAGCGTTTTATACATAGCCGCAAAATTCAAAAGACAAAAAAGCGGAAGGGAGAAATTTGCCAACCTAATATCTTGAACCGGGATAATACCCCAGTCAAATCGACTGATTTGACTTATTCAATCGATAGCAGGATTATTTGCTTAAAAATCGCTCGAAAATCCAAATCTTTCTTGATATCCAATTTTAGCTGAGTTACTGATGCTGCTCTACAAAGACATAGAGTGTAGTTCCATTGCCTAGTAGTCATTTATAGTCCCAAGACTGTATTCAAACTTGACGTTTCGAACTACATTCTCTCATCTGAAAATGTTAGGTGTTTAAAATGAAGAAATTTCTGTGATTTATATTAATCTAAGGGTCCAATGAATTCTTAGAATTCAGTGGGTTATGTCAGGCATCAGTTGACGTCTTAATGCAATTAATTCTCTAGTAAACCCATCTTAAAGCTGAATTGAGCTCTAAAATGTGCGTAAGAGATGGACAGTTGTGTCATCTTCTGGGATGATTCTGGTTATGCAATGAGAGTCCATGACCATCGCTTCTGTAACAGATAAGAGCCGATGATGTGGTGTGTTTAGCCTGTTCATCATGCAATTATGCTCTTTTTTAAGATAACTTTAACGATTTGCCATTTTGAAACCCGGCGTCTTAATTAACGGTTTCAACGGTTCATATCTTCTTAAAGGCAATTCATCTCATGTTCAGTGATCTCTGCCCTTACGGTTGACTTTATATCACATATCTAATATATCGGTTTAAAATATTTCCTGGCATCTCGACAATTCATTATTTATGTCCATCTAGACCAAAAAATTAGTGTTCGGAACCCCTATCTTCCTAGAGCTATAATATCATATGATGATTGGAATGAGTTATGCTAATTAGTTCAGGACTTTCTCGAACTAGTTCATATTCATGTCAAAGATTTTTATTGGAATAGAGCATCTTGTCTCAACTATATTATAAATAGGTATTATTATAATTATGATCGAATACGAAGACGCTCAGCTGAAAAATGAAAGAAAATGTTCCAAGGGGACCCAAGTAAATACACATAAGTGAAAATCAATGCGACAGCCGCCGAACCACTATCTATGAATATCTGTATGTGTCTGTGTCCATGATTGACTAACAACACTAGTACCATGCACATGCAACATATGACTTGCAACATTACAAATAGCTCCTTAGTGCCACTCACTTTTGTCGGTGGTTGGTTGGTGCATCTGCTTTTTGTCATTATACCAACCATTCACTAGGTGTCTCCGCGCACCTTAAGCGACACGCTGCAGCGTGGGCACAAGATATTTTCTAATTTGTTTCTTTCTCAGGATTGTCAACTCAAATTCGATTAGTTGACTTTGCTGCCTGCTGCCAGCCACCAATTTATTTCAGCTCATACTGAAATATGAAAGACGATATTGTCTCACTTTCCTATGAATTGTCTGTGCTGTGTGTGTGAAGGTATGCCGACTACTTTCTGTTTTCCCTTCGTTTGTTGCAGTCTAGGGATTGGTAAAATTATTATTTACTCAAAGGGAAAATCTACTTCATGTCATGCCAAGTGGAAGTGTATGTTTGTAATCCAATTGGAATAATTAGATTTTACAATAAACCTATTGATTTTCTAATCAGTACCAGAGGCAAAAAAGTATTTTTGGGTTGTTTGTGTCTTTCTAGTTGAGTTGCTGCGTGGGAAAATATCTGAGTAGCTCGAGTTTGAAGCGCAAATGTCAAATAAATATAGATGTTTTTTTCATTTTTCTAATTCGATAATTTGAAGTTTGTTTAATTACCAAATATCACAGACAAGACTCTTTAAGACATCTACTTAATTGTGATGGAAATTGAAGTCGGCTTTTTTACTTTCTTGGGGTTTAGTTACATTATATTTGAGATCATTTCGGGATCACAATATGTTCCGTAATGTTGCTTGATAGTACTAGGTATCTGTGTTGTCACATTGTAGTCGATTCAGCACCGGTATACCGAATTCATCAGAAGTTAGGATTCATTAGAATTTGAATAGGTGACGAAACAGATTCGCGGAGACTTCAGTTAACTGAATCCGCCTAACAATTTCGAAGCGCTTTGAAGCTCCTTCTAATCGGTTGAAGCTCAATGACAAAAACCGGATAATTTTCAAAAGGTTATCTGAGGTACTATTTTCTAGGGTCGTGAGTGTCACTAGATAAGGTTACTTCTAAAATTAGGTTGCAAAGTTTTCAATCTAAGGAGTGATCTTCAGAAGTAATTACGTCCTCAAGTGCAATCTGCTACCGATTATTGTAACTCTCTCCGGATTAACGGGACCTGACAATGTCTAAACGTCGTACTGTCGTATATTATTTGTAAAATTGATTTTCCTCCGATCTCCGGTTTCTTAATGAAAAACTAGAGCTGATTTCATGCTGATTTTTCATGTTCGTTGCTTCTTCCAAAGGTCCTGATTTCCCTCAATTCTCCGACAGGAACCAACTTTTATCTAAATTTACTTTAAAGCCGACGTTTTGCTAATCTGGACTGCAGAATATTCTTCGTAATCGGTTGAAACTCAATCACAAAAACGTTATTATTTTCAAAAGGTTATCTGAGGAACTGTTTTCTAGGGTCGTGAGTGTCACTAGATAAGGTTACTCCAAAATTCAGGGTGCAAATGTTTCAATCTAAGGGGTGGTCCTCTGGAATTACGTCCTCTAGTGCAATCTGCTACCGATTATTGGAACTCCCTCCGGATTAACAGGACCTGAAAATGTCTATACGCCGTATATTATTCGTAAGATTTTTTATCTCCGATCTTCGGTTTCTTAATCAACAACTAGAGCTGATTTCATGCTGATTTTTCATGTTTGTTGCTTCTTCCAAAGGTCCTCTCAATTCTCCGACAGGAACCAACTTTTATCTAAATTTACTTTAAAGCCGATGTTTTGTTAATCTGGACTGCAGAAGATTCTTCGTAATCGGTTGAAACTCAATCACAAAAACCTTATCATTTTCAAAAGGTTATCTGAGGGACCGTTTCCTAGGGTCGTGAGTGTCACGAGATAAGGTTACTCCAAAAATTAGGGTGCAAATGTTTCAATCTAAGGGGTGGTCCTCTGGAATTACGTCCTCTAGTGCAATCTGCTACCGATTATTGGAACTCTCTTCGGATTAACAGGACCTGGAAATGTCTATACGTCGAATAGTATTCGTAAGATTTTTTTCCTCCGATCTCCGGTTTCTTAATCAATAACTAGAGCTGATTTCATGCTGATTTTTTATGTTCGTTGCTTCTTCCAAAGGTCCTGATTTCCCTCAATTCTCCGACAGCAACCAATTTTTATCTAAATTTACTTTAAAGCCGATGTTTTGTTAATCTGGACTGCAGAAGATTCTTCGTAATCGGTTGAAACTCAATCACAAAAACCTTATCATTTTCAAAAGGTTATCTGAGGGACTGTTTCCTACGGTCGTGAGTGTCACTAGATAAGGTTACTCCAAAAATCAGGGTGCAAATGTTTCAATCTGAGGGGTGGTGCTCTGGAATTACGTCCTCTAGTGCAATCTGCTACCGATTATTGGAACTCTCTCCGGATTAACAGGACCTGAAAATGTCTATACGTCGTATATTATTCGTAAGATTTTTTATCTCCGATCTCCGGTTTCTTAATCAACAACTAGAGCTGATTTCATGCTGATTTTTCATGTTCGTTGCTTCTTCCAAAGGTCCTGATTTCTCTCAATTCTCCGACAGGAACCAACTTTTATCTAAATTTACTTTAAAGCCGACGTTTTGTTAATCTGGACTGCAGAAGATTCTTCGTTAATCAATATTTTGTCTGATGGATAGCTTGAAATGTAGTATCCATATTAATATTATAAATGCGAAAGTAACTCTGTCTGTCTGTTACTCTTTCACGCCTAAACGGCTGAACGGATTTTGATGAAATTTGGTATGGTGATAGATGATAACCAGAAATGGTCATAGGCTATAAATAATCACGCCATGGTTCTTAGGGGGTAGGCAGTAGGCAGATAACTAAATTGAGTTAGTGATTTTTAGTCGTTTTTGTTGGGACTTTTGCTCTTTCACGTCTAAACGGCTGAACGGATTTTGATGAAATTTAGTAAGGTAATAGATGGTTACCTAAAAACGGATATAAGATAAAAGAGATCACGTCATCGTACTTAGGGGGTAGGAAGTAGGCAGAAAACTGAATTGAGTTAGTGATTTTTTAGGGTTTTTGCTGGGAGTTTTGCTCTATCATGCCTAAACGGCTGAACGAATTTTGATGAAATTTAGTTAGGAGATATTAATAATTAACATTTTGTTTTACTTCTAATTCACAGTTACATAAATATAATATAAACATGAATTGCTGTTCGTTAGTCTCGCAAAAAGTCGAGAACGGCCAAACCGATCTGGCTAATTTTAGTCTTGAAATATTCGTGGAAGGCCAGGAAAAGATTAGACAGTGAGTAAATATGGAAAAATTGCGAGGAAGATTATAATAAGAGAATTTTATTCCAGTGGACAAGAAATATATAAAAAGAGAAAACAAAAAAATAATATTTTGAAGGTTGTCATTGTTGCTTTGTTAAAATATTTTTGTTATTGTTCAATTGTATAAGGTTGTATCGTTTGCCCAAAACAATTTGTAACAACTAAGGAAAGGCTAAGCTCGGGTCCAACCGAATATTTTATACTCTCGCAATTTATTGATGTAATTTTATTAAGATAACACACAATTTGACATATATATTCGGTATTACGTCCAATAGAAAATCATCAAATATAGTATATAAGGACTGATGTAATTCCAGAACCAATTTCACTAATTTTCGGGAATAGGGGCACCTGTTAGTAGGCAAACAAACGGCATATTCGGCCTTGAAATTACTCCTACATTGCAAATGAACGAAACACCAGTCGCCAAAATCGCAAAAATAGCGCTATAACGAAGATTTTCCAAATATTCAAGAAGTCGCTGGAGGTACTGCACAGGATTTTAAAAGATCTTGATTGTCGATGAAGGTTTATGGTGATTTACGCCAGACTATTCCAATTATTCTTATATCAACTGTTACTGACGGGCTAATCGCATGCTAACATATGAGTGTTTTTGCAACAATATCAAATTGGGATTGTAGAATCAATTGGAAATGGTAGGGTCGCAGTTAATTCCTCGATAGATTAATAGCATTTCCAACAGATTTCTGTCACTTCATTGACTCGAAAGAGAAGTTTTCCTGACATGAAACCTCAATATAATAAACATAAATGACTGATTGAATGACCTATTTTGGTGGTAAAAAAAATATATCGATGATCTTAATGCGACAATTTAGAATTTCGGTCCAAGAGAGTTGACACAGCTACAAACCAGGATGACGTAGTCAATTATCCCAAACTATTTAAAATTGACTGTACTATCACCACTCACTTTGCAATTAAAAGTAGTGTGAGTTGTCATCATGCTGCGTAACATAAATCGACCTCGAGTAATCAATATCGTCGCCGAAGCCAAGATTGGACCAACTTAATTTAATGTATACCTAGCCACAAAAACGTGTGGCCGGGTCTGCTAGTATTAAATAAATTACATCGAAGAAAATTCACGGTTTTAGTGAGACAGAAAAGTGGTGCCATTCGTAAGACAATAAACAAGTAAATATATAATATTGAAAGACAAAACTTAACTAATGTAAACCACTTAACATCATTGATGACTAACGATTTCGCGCACTCAATGCACATGTGTAATTAAGCAGAAAGGGGCGCATGCGCCGTCTAACGGTTACACACGCCATTTTACATAGTTACACCGGCGTGCGTGCCATTTCAATTAAAATGCAAATTTTCCAAAATTCAAACTCCTGCTGTGCTTGCTAAACGCTAACTCTACGTTTGCGCTAACGGCCTGCCGAAGCAACACGCCACCCCTTCCAACGCCACGCACCCACCTCAGCAAAGTCAACCACAGTGCCACAGCTACAACCTGAGCGTCTAGGCGTTGTTGATGCTGACAGAAATTGTCAATTTGCTTGCCTACCAAAAAAAATTGTTTATGTATTTTGTTCAACTAATTTATGTATACACACAATTACTGCTTGCATACTAATAAATGTTGCACTTATATGCAGAAATTATGCGCTACGAAAAAACGAGCTTTCGAACAAATTAAACGCATTCATTATTTTGGCTAAAGACCAGCAATTTGTACGGAAGTCGGTCGGGCGGCCACGCCATCACCATTAGCATCAACAGTCAATCGTCGGCGGCGGCGGCAGCTTGTTAGACATTTTAGTCACAAATTGCCATAATTTTGCGCTCGCCTAGGCAGTTTTCAACACTTGACTGGGTTATTAGTGCGTAAATTACTTTATTAAGTTTGGCGCATGCGTAGGGGTTTACTGTGTGGTATATACACAGCCAGTCGTATATGTTTGTGAAACTTGCTCTGCAAACTCTGATCGGCTAATTATTTACAGTTGAGTAGTTTATATACCATTCAGGGCAGATCTTAAGTCGTTGGAGAAGTACAGCAGGTTTGATCACTTGAAAAAATGCTTCTGAAAATTAGAGTTTCAATTTTTATTTTTTTTTCGGGATTCGAGACTACGGAAGATCGCTTAAAGCTTGATTAGAAGCCGAGAAAGTAAAGCCGTCTGAAAGGCTGATCACAATCGTTGAAGAGATTAGCTTAGTTTATCTACCGGTACATAGTTGACAATCCTAAATGATCATTGAAACCCTGATTCTGAAATGACAAGATTAGAAAATCCCATCCGATCATCATTAGAACCATCTTCTTAAAATATACGATTTTCTCTTATTCTTTTAAAGGTCTCTAAAACCTAAGATCATAATCGTGATATTATTTCTAGTATCGGTATCGGCTGCATCTTAACGGAAGCCAGTGATATCGCTGTTTTCTTTAAATGTTCCCATTCCAACGGTATACATACGAAGTTGCCGTGAGACAGGTTTCAGGGAATTCGTTTTTTCCCTGAATATTATATAATTCATTTAGCAACCTTACACTTTCCTGCATTTAAGGTCTGTACTCTTTCAAAGAATTTCTAATTAGTTTATTTGTTTCTCGTAAAGCTATTTAAAGATAAAACCAACTTTCTTCCCGTCTAAATGTTCGTGACTTCAATTAAAATGCGTACCTGCATGCAAAAAGGCATAAGATAAACGTAACGGTGTATGTAATAGTAGCTAGATCAAAATTATAAGTCAAACTCAATTAATATTGCGATAGGACTATGCTGTGCGAGACAGTAAAATTATACAAAAAAAAACTACAACAAAATCAGGGTAGCGCAGAAATCTCCGCAGTTTGGGTGCGTGGGTGGTTGCAGCATTTCAATTTAATTATAAATTATAAAATATTGAAAAGTAAGTGGCTAGCACAGGCGGTAGGAATTGAATCTTATTTTCAGTATATTGAGTGAGCACCCTGTAGGAAAGAGAAGAGTACGAGTTGCATGTGTCGTGACTTTGAAGATATTGTGGTGAAATCGCGGTGTAAATCTTCAAATAGACTTCGGAGAAGCTTTTGAATAAGCAAGGGTCTCGAGCTTTCTAAATTGTTTCTGAAAGTAATATTTCTCAAGATCTTATCAATAAGCAACTCAAGAAAAGCTTGTAGGACTGAAATACTACTTAATTAGCTTTGAGTCCACAGTCGGCGAGTTCAGGAGAATGATCACCTTTTTGCAAGGCAGCACTTCGGAGCTATTTATCAGTTGCTACTTCTCTGCTTTATAGACACTACAGTGGTCTGATGGTCTGAAATTAATCTTGACATCGAGCTCCTTACAGAAAACTCCCGCTCCAACCGCCGCTCGACCCATCCATTGCGCCTCTTCTCCAGCGGCTTCAACCCGCGAGACTTCACGACCAAGTTTCCATGGATGCAGTCGATGTATTCTAAAATTTCACAACGTCCCTCCGTGGTAGTCTCCATATGTTCAGTCTTCCTGAGCCAGCTTCGCAGCAAAACACTTTCTGAGCGCCTTAAACTAGGTAAATATTTTCCATCAATACACTCCTTAAAAGTAAACAGTCCACTCGAAACCCGGTTAACTTACTTCTTCACTAAAAATCCAAATTTCCAACCGGGAATACGTAAGCAAAACACCGGCGCAAACACTCACCAATCTTCGGCAAGGATTTAAGTCGCACTTTGGTCGAGTTCAAAAGTCTAGGCGGCTTGCCAGCGATTGCTAACTGTCAATACGATGATTCATGCCACAATTGCGCGCAGTCAGTTAGTCACACGGCCGGCTAGTTAGTCAGTCAAACCTGTGAACGCCAATCGAACGGGTGGTAAGGCTAATCAAACGGCACAAAGCGCACGCTTTACCCACATACTCGTACATATTAGCCTGGCTGTATTGTAAAAACTCAGTGAGTTGTCAATTTTGCGAGCAAATCACTTCAATCAAAGTGTACAGACAATAAATTACGCTATCAACGCAGAGATATATATTGTACATACTATATAGACTGAAGCTGCCACATGACTGTGGCTACATGCAGGCATAAGTAAAACAGCGCTCGCAACAGCCAACAGCTGGCGTTAGATTTTACAAATAAATATCAATCGGGCGCAGCGCCACCGGTGCAGCCGCCACGCCACTAAAACGCGCTGCCAAATTATTGACTTTGTTAGGCGTTCACGTGGAAAAATCGGAAAACCTTTCAGTTTTTCGCCATTGACTTTCCGCTAGATTGAAGAATAAAACAAAAACAAAGTTTCAAACGAAAATTAATAACTTTACGGCTGCGCGCGCCGCAAGTGATTGTCGCGGCGCCGGCGGGTGTTGTCAACTACCGCGCGGACAATTATCAAGCATTGCGGCGCGGTCCGTTGCATTGCATTGATTTGATAAAAATTAATGAGCTGCCAAAAATGGGGTTTCGCTTTTAATTTGGCGGAAAATCACGTTTGACATCAATTAACGGCACTCATGGCGACAGCGACGGCAGCGGTGACAGTGTTGTTGCCCGCGGCGGCGCCTCTGATATGCAGCGCGTGCGTGCGTAAGACTTTTGATATGGCTCACAAATATTATATTTATTTGTTTACATTTTTTTCACACACATTTGTATTTGTAAAATTATGCGCATTAATCAGCGCAATTTTCTGCTTGGAAATCATAAATTGTTCTGTACAATTTTTGTATCATTAAATTCGCATAAATGCACCAATAATTGTCGGCAGTTGAAAGTATATAAATAACTTAAGTAAATTAATTATAAATGATTTTGTAAATAAATAAATATATTATA